>APFE031207105.1:133286-163095 GCA_000404065.3 Pinus taeda | reverse complement strand
GTCTGTTCACGAGGATCGTGAGGATTGTGACCAGCTGAAGCGAAAGAACGGGAGCGACGACTCTTCTACAAATACTAGTGTTGGATTCGAGGTAGGCTCTCATCATTGGTCTTTACTTTGCAATTAGGAACCTACGTGTTAGCGTTGTTTGATTGTTGTTAGACCCCATTTAGGCTAGTGGGATTGCCTCTATCCGCAGAGGGGATTTACCTGCACAACAATTTGGCGACTCCGCTGGGGACTTGGATTTTTGCCTTGTTGTTTGTTTTGTCTTGTTGTTTGATTTGTAAACTTTAGACGGCGCCTGAAGTATGGCCAGATAACCTTCAAAATGCTATTGCTCTGCATTAGCAAAGTAGATCAACGCCACTTCAGTCCATCTCTGGTTTGGTTTACGAACTGAACGGCTTGGAACTTGCCTTCTTTCTTGGTTATTTCTTGGTTTCTCCTGCTTGATTAGCTTTCTGGGTCAAATCCCTGTGTTGCTTCTGGCCTCTTGGTGTACCTGAGTACTATTGACTTGGCCTTGGCTCTTTTGTTTTTATTTTTCCATAGCAAACTCGGTTGGCGCTTGTTTATAACATTACAGTCGCGCCAATTGGCGCTAGTTTCTCATTGACAACCCGTGCCAATCCCTGAAAGGTGCTAGTTGCAGCCTGGCAGTCACGCCAGGCCTGGGAACTTTTGAAGTTTGCTTGGTTTTGAGCCTCCTGAGCTTGGTTTTTGTTCTGGGTACCTTTTTTCGACTGCTTGAGTGTGTTGGAGTCTTGTTTGACTGGTTTTGAGTCTCTTTTTTGAGAAATTATTAATTTGATTTCCTTTGGTCATTACTTGGAGGTTTGTCACAGTATTTTCACAATTTTTCATCTTTTTGCTTTTGTTTTTGCAAAAAAATTCCCCCTCATTCGCCGGGGGGCTAAATTGTGTATGAGTGTTAATCGCCTTTGAGTGTTTTTATATTTTGATCTTTGGAAATCTCACCCAATTTTCTTGATTTGCACTTGATTGGTTCTAAGATTACATTAGAATCATCTTGTGTTTGAGAATTCTCTTGCATAGATCACACTTGCATAATTAGAATTCTCATTTGTGCATAGATTACATTTGCATACTTTTCAAGTGAATTGTGCATATATTACAATTGCATAGATTACCTTTACCCTTTGGGTGTTTGCCATTTTCTATCGATTTCACATTTCTAGCCCTAGGGCATCTAGTGGCTTTGTGTATCGAGCCTTCCTCAGGTGTTTTGATCTTCTTGTGGTCCAGTCGACTCTTCATTTTCTCCCTTACGCTTGTTTGGTAGTTGTGAATCGTTTTGTTGCGTTATTTGGGTGACTTGCTTTGTCTTCACTTGAATTATGCTTCGTCTCACTTTGAGCCTAGATCACACGGCTCATTGTTGTCTTTGGGATCTTTTTTTGGTTCTTTGGATGTTTTATTTGTGATTTGAGGAACTGAATGTGCTTGTATTGAATATAATTTATTTGTGTTATTTCTCGAAGTTGTTAGGTGCATTTTGCCATCATCGAAAAGAAAAATCTCTTTTGCTTTGAATTAGTTAATGAAAATTAGAACTTTTCATTTCGATTAGTGATTTAGTGAACTTAAAGAAAAGTTTGATAATTTGCATTAGCTGCATTAGGGAAGCTCTTTTGTTGTTTTGTGATTGTTTCGTTTGCATGAAAGCTCTTCAAATCTCTCGTAACTAGCGTTCATCGAATGAAATGACATGTTTTGGCATATAGATTGCATTTAGGGACTTTTGAGAGATTACATACGGTAGGACCTGAAAACCGAAACCTAACACAAGATCGACTTTAAAATAAAACGAATGAATCTAAAAACACATTGGAACATAGCGCTCACATTCTAGAGGTCTAGGCTAGAGACGTGCTCCGACATCGTTAAACCTAGTCACTTTTGTTTCCACTCAAGGTTGGGTGATTCCTCTTTTTGTGACTCAACTGTGGTCTAGTACGGACTTGTGCTCCCACGTACCATCGAGTATATGGTGAGACTCCACTAGGTTATCATCCTTGATCCACAGGAAGCTGTGTCTGCCGCCTTATAGCCCGTAACGCACCGAGCACAACATTCAGGAAGATTGATTTCCATACGGAAAGTCCTTGGTTTTCATATGATTGCTAAGGTGTATATTCAGTTTGACGGATTGTCTGGTAAACCCCTTGCCTAGTTCTCCAGAGTAGTCAATTTTTGATCCTTTTCGGACTCCCTAAAAGAAAAGGCTCATTTGAGCACTTGTCACTTCAGGCTCATTAAACATTCGAAGGTGACTAGAGTCAACTTTCTGTCCTTTTCTCGACTCTTTAAAGACGAAAAGGTCATGTTATGTCCTTGTGTCTTAAAATTTATTACCCGCGATCACATGCCCTATTAGATTCTATTTGTTGGCCGTTTGATTGTGTGTCTTAACTCTTTTTCAGCCCCGTGTGTGATTTTTAGTTTTTGATGGCAACTTTTCCAGAGTTCACCAACCCAGGAATCCCCTCTCAAGGGAATCCTGGTCATTTTCCTCCTTTTGGGAATGTTGGTGCTCCTTACATGGCGACGTTGTCCCTTCCTGTGTTAACTGTTGGGTTGCCTATTTGGTTGTTCTCAACCTCTGTGATTCCTAGTGTCTCAACTATTGGTCAATCAGTTCCTCCACCCGAACAACATCATGTTGATTCCAAGGTGGACCTCTCCTCTTCTTCGCCTGTTTCTACGTCCTCATCTTCTACTTCGCCTGGTGAAAGTCTGGATTCAAGTAACCAGGTGGCTAAGAAGAAGAAGAAGATGATGAAGAAGAAGTCCCATAAGCGAGAGGCTAAACATGCAGCTCTTGCTCGAGTCCAACTCAGGTCGGAACTCCTTTTGCTCCTCAATGGAAGGTTAAGTTTCCTTGTAAATTGTGCAAGAGAGACCATCTTCTCCGTGATTGTCCTAGCCTTCGTAAGGTCTTAGAAGTATGGTCTTGCGATCCGGTCTGCCCCTCATCGTCCTCTAAAGTTCATGGCGATACTACCCTACCAACTGGCAAGGGTAAGAAAAACGGGAAGATTTGATTCCCCTGTAGGCTATGTGAAGGCAACAATCTCCTTCACCTTTGTCCGCTCATGGATAAAGCTTCCGTTGTTTTGGAAAGTCTTACAGCTTCTTCACCCCAACTCCCTATTGGTTATCAAAGGCTCTCTTCAGATCCTCTCCTTGTCGACAAAGAGATTGATTTAGATCCTTCTCTTGTCCATCCTCCTCTTCCCGAACCTGGTTGTGCTAAGCCTGTTCCAGACCAACCATTTGTCGGAAAGAGTGTCGCCTCGGGTTCACCACCCGTCGATACTTCTGTTTCGGAGGAGCGTCATTCTCATGTTCTTCTCGTCTCATCAGATTCTCCTGAGTCTGAAAACGACTCTCCTATCCCAGCTGATCCCAAGAGTCCTTCTTCAGCGCAGGGGGGAAATCATACGATTCCCCCACCAAGTAGTTCAGTCGTTTCCTTCGACTGGAGTCATTTTACCAACTTCCGCCTTCCATCCCATGTGCCTTTCCAGATTACAGTACATGCCTCTGATACGGCAGTACCTGGCACTGTCTTGGATGAGGGTGCATCTGTTAGTCTTATGCCTTCCACTACTTGGCAAGCTTTGGGCTCCCCACAGCTTGTGCCGGTCGCGTAGAATTTGATGGCGTTTGACGGAGGAACCAGTCAACCATTAGGGATCCTTCCGGAGTTCCCTATTACTTTGGAAGGCAAAACCATCTATATAGACGTATTGGTTACCCAAGGTGCTTTAGATTTCAGTCTTCTCCTTGGTCGTGACTATGTTTATGCCATGGGGGCCTTTGTCTCTTCACTTTTCCGTGTGGTTTGCTTTCCACATGACAGAAGTATCGTGACTATTGATCAATTATCGTTCTTTAGTCCCTTGGTGCCTCCTGCGCAGTTGTCATCCCCTCCTGGTTTTTATCCACCGGTTGTATCTGCCCCACCGCAGGTCAACTACGTGGCTACTTACCCCGTGCCTGTATCCAGTGATGCCGCCGTCGTGCATAGTGTCCTGGGGGCATTGGGTCCTGACTTCCAAGATGTGATCCTTCCATTGGGAGTGGCACTCTTGGAAGTTACGACTTCTTGTTCATCATGATGAAGTTCGTACAGAGCATAGTTCACTTTCCTATGTCAAGCTCCTTAGAAAATGAAACTAGGACTGGTTGGAGCATGGTTCGCTTTCCTATGTTAAGCTCCTTAAAAAATGAAACTAGGTTTGGACGGAGCATTGTTCGCTTTCCTATGTCAAGCTCCTTAAAAAATGAAACTAGGATTGGTTGGAGCATGGTTCGCTTTCCTATGTCAAGCTCCTTAAAAAATGAAACTAGGTCTGGTCGGAGCATCGTTCGCTTTCCTATGTCAAGCTCCTTAAAAAATGAAACTGGGTCTGTTCGAGCATAGTTCCTGATCTTGTGTCAAGCTCGTTAAAAAATGAAACAAGGGTTATGAGGATAGTTCTTTTACTGTGTCAACCTCATTAAAAAATGAAACAACTCCCTTTCCAAATTGAGTCTTTTGATTAAGATCTCGTAAAATACAAGTCGAGTCTTTTTCAAGATCTCGAAAGTGAACCTTCATTCCATCCACTTTGTTGAATGCAATGAAGCTTGGGGGGCATGTACCTCGTTTTGCGTCATTATGCTGGGGGCATGCGAACTTATAACCAGCATAGTTTTTCGTTTCAAGCTTGTGTAAACATGAAACCGAATCCAAGCAGAGTTCTCCATGGTTCAAGCGTGTGTAAAAAATGAACCCATACCCATTTTACATCTCGTGATTGCTGTCTTTATCCGCTAAATTTTGTTAGATGAGCCTTGGTTGTTTCATCCCATCGCCACCATCTCTTTGGCCGATCATATGCTTTCACTTGCTTGTTTTCCTTTCCTGAGGAACCGCAGCAAAGAGTGGTTTTGTTAGCCAGCCTCTTGACCATTACATGTTTTGAGCAGTTCCACCATTGTCGGAACCAGTTGCTACCCTTTATACCACTCATTCCTCTAGGACGAGTCACCTTTAAGCTCTTTTTTGACTCGTAAAATATGAAAAGATTTCCGAGTATTTTTTCCCTTTTTGACTCGTTAAAGAGAATAAAAATGGAGGTCTGCTTTCAGCTCTTTTCTGACTGTTTAAAGATGAAAAGATTGCTGAGTTATTCCTCTCGACTCGCTAAACATAAATGAGAGGCGGTCGTCTTTAAACCCTTTTCCGAATGTGTAAAACACGAAAAGATTTTCGGACCCTTGTCGTTTCAGGTTCGTTAACGGTCACGAAGCGACGTGGTTTCGATCACTTTTTTACTTTTTTCAGATCAGGATCACTACTTATGAAAAGTACTCCTCGGTCGTAATGATCGGGCGGTTCTTTCGAGCATTGTTTTATACTTTTTCGGGCTCGAGAGACACAACTTTACGAAAAAGGACACCTCTGGAGTTTACTTTTCCACTGCCTTTTCAAACTCTCTAAACATGAAAAGACGCCGAGTTCTTCCTTTGTCAGACTCGTTAAAACTGAATGACATCAGATTCCGTCGCAATGACGCCTCCCAAGCATATGCTATCCCCGTCAAGCTTGTCATCCAAAAATAACCGGGGTACTCGCCAGCAATGGTGGGGAAAAAAGTAACCACAATTATCGTCGTGTCGGCAGTATGTCGCTCTTGAACATGGCACTTGTCTGCATTCGTGTCTGGGTGGGGACATCTCATCTTGTTTTTTTACACTTGCCTCCATGGGTTTGGGTTATCCTGTTTGACCTCTCATTGCCTTGTCACCATTACCCATGATCATTTGATGTCAAATACTGCCGAGTCCACTGTCGTGCCGCCGATATGTTCAAGAGAAGTTGACCTCTGCAGAATACTCAACCTCCCTCTGATACCTTACACAAAACATTTTATCCTTCTCTGTCTCGTGTCTATGATGTGGGAAACATTATGGCCCACCTTCGATCAAGGTCGCTTCCTATCGACTTCAGCTCATTATCCAGGAAGTTGACCTAGAGACTTCCTTTAGGTGCCTTGGAGCTTGCATGCCTCAATGGCAAGTTCTTCGTGTTCGACGCGAGGTTTTCATCATTGGCCTCCGATCGAATGATTCTACGGGTGTTCGATGTCGGCTCACTGATTCGCATGCCGTAGATTGTACCTATAGTACCTTGCGGACCATTGTCATTATTGGTGGTACATCTTGCGTCTGTTAACATTTTTCATCGTTGACTGGTAATTAGACGATGTTCCTGCATTTTCGACTTCAACTCCCATATTCGCATGCTTGAACTTGTACTTTGTTCGGGTCGAGATGGAGCGCAAGACCTTGGATTTTGTCTGTTGAGATCCAGGTTGCGATTTTGTGGATTATTATGATCATTACATGACTCATTCACTGGATGGCTGCGACCATGCCCGAGTCTATTCATCGATCTTTGCTGGATGGCTGCGCCCATACCTTGGATCCATATTTTTATGTACTTTGCTATGGATGGCTACGCCCATACCACATACATCATGTACTTGAGATATTAGTTGTACTTCGTGCAGGTTCTCCGACGGCCGTGTTTTCAGTCGACCATGTTCTTGTAAAGCATTTTACCCCTCTTTCTCTCGGGTCTCATGCTTTAGGGGGCATCTGTTACACAGTATTTTGTCACCGTCCCTGTTACTCCTTCTCCCGCACATTGGAGGACTTATTCTAGGACCTGTGAGAAGTGACATAACCTGAAAACACCTGCATTGTATCTCCTTGAGTATGTACTTCATATGCCCTGAAGACACCTTCTGCAAAATACCCATAAAAATAGCCCTTTTTCCATTGGTGCTATTCCTCAGTGTATCACTCGCGCCAATGGGGGAAATCCTCCAAAGAGGGCGCGCCAGCTAGCGCTATGTCTCAGAGTCGCACTAGCGCCAACCCAGTTGGGTAAAGTTTTTAACAAACCAACTTGCGAAGGTTCTTCCTAACCTATTCATGAACTGATTCCAGTTTGAGTTAGTTCAGTTGGGCTTCGAATCTCCATAGAAGGGAAAGTAGTTCTCCATCTCATGGAAGCTTCCTAATGATAAGGGGACAATCCATGAATCTTGTGGATGATCTTATCTCCTTCTCCTCTCCTTAATAGCTGTCCTTTGCCTTGACAAGCTAGTTAGTAATTCTACTCTTCAAGCTCCAAAATTCTAAGTCCCAAAGTTTGAGAATTGCTAAGCTCATGCTACAAGAGGCCTGTTCATCCCCATAAGGCTACATCTTTAATGAGGAGATCTTTGTCCAAGTAACCAAGGAGAGAGAGGCTTGTTCCCCATTCCCTACAAGCTTTGCAAGGCATGTGTTGATGATCACCCAGCCAAAGGAGGATTTGACGTCAGAACTTGGTTGTATTCTCTTTTGTTTATCAATAATAATAGACGACTATCATTATGGTTCCAGTCTTATTGTCTTTATAATGATGTTTGAGTTGTATCCTTTCTGACTGATACATAGTTGCATTTCTTGGATTTTATGCTTTTATTTGTGTTGTTCTTTGCATGTGCAGGTGTCTGTTCATGAGGATCGTGAGGATTGTGACCAGCTGAAGCGAAAGAACAGGAGCGACGACTCTTCTACAAATACTAGTGTTGGATTCGAGGTAGGCCCTCATCATCGGTCTTTACTTTGCAATTAGGAACCTACGTGTTAACGTTGTTTGATTGTTTCTAGACCCCATTTAGGCTAGTGGGATCGCCTCTATCCACAGAGGGGATTTACCTGCACAACAAGGAATATAATAAAAATATTATCAGCCATGAATAAGATGACCGACTTGGAGTTTTGCCCTAGTTTCCAATTTTAACAATGTGTTAAAGAATTACATGTATAAATTGTAGTTTAACAGAGAAAACTTAATGTACACATGAGGAAAGAGGAGAAACACATAAAGCATGAAAGAAGACAACAAGAGTTGATAACAGAGTTCGTCTGTCTTGGACCACGTCTTTGGGCCCTGCTCGATCAATGGGGAGGCCTTCATTCATTAAGTGGCATGAAAAGAAAAGTACAAGCATCAGTTATAAAAAGGAGTCTTATACCTCCATATTGAATAATGGCCATAAAATGTAGAACTCAAATGGAGAAACAGATAGTTCCATTGTGTTTGTGGCGTTGGGAAGAGATAAAATCATATAAAATTTGTCAAATTCTGACAAAATGAACTGTCGCCCATACTGCAAGTTCCTGCCTCGAACTGCGTGCACTGCTCTCTTCCCTCTGCACTTTTCTACGTTCATCATGTTTTATAACACTTTTTGTTACAAGGATGCTTAAAGTGGGGAATCTGTTTGTTTATAATAGAAGTTGTTTGAATGAAAGGATCAACGGGCATGATGAATCTGACCGTCTGACCTTTCTTCGCAACAAAACCCCGAAAATAGCCCCTTTTTGTTCAAAACAATAATACACAGAAACACTAAAAAAATATGACTGCAAAGCTGTTATCGGGAAAACCAGTGTCCATTTAGAGCTGCTATTCCCACTAAGATGAGTAGCTATCTTAGAGACAAACAAACTAAAGTTAGTTATGTTTTCCTTTATGAGAGATAGATGAGAGAGAAGCAAAGAGTACCAACTTTAGTCTTTCGCTTGGCTCCTTTCTTGTTTCCTCCCTCCTTTGATAGAGCTTCGCCACTCCTTCCTTACTTGTCCCACTTCAAAGAACACCTGTTGAGTCAAAGCAACATAATACCATCAAAGCATAGAGATCTATAACCATAAACAATATAGGATCAGATGTATATTAACCATACAAATGCATATATCAATACAAGATTCAGAAATATACAAGAATATGGAGGAAAACTCAAATAGCTTGATTGATAGAAGTAGTAGAAGAGAGGATTACAACTGATTGGTCTGACCTAGTGCCATCCTCCCAGCATGAAATCCCTCTTCACCTCATGAAAAGCTTAGATCACCCAACACTATGATGTTTCATAAAGAAACCAACAACACTTCCTTATAAAATACAAAGTTCCAACCTTTGGATCTCTAGGATGAGGGATCCATATATAGATATTTGCAGGTGGGTGAGTCAGCTTTTTGGATTTTGATTAGTGTCATTTCTCTGATAGTTCTTGGTTCCACTTGGAGATTCCATGATCTCTTACTCATCCCTGGGCGAATTCAGAGAGGCAAGTGTCAAATGAGCAGTTTCTAGAAGATTCTCTAGGTTTCCACTTAGCCAACTGCCTCTGCTGTTTGTCTGCTCTCAATCATTGCACCCTACAGAAGGAATTTTCAGTATGCATCGCACTTTTTTCATGTAGCAGGTGAGATGCATCGCACCCCGAGCACTGAGCAGTCTGTATGGTCCAGTTTTGACCAGTGTTTAGTAGTTTTTCAGGTATAACTTCTGGGAGATGATGGAATCAGTTGACCTTGTTCCTTTAGGGTCTGAAACAACATTTTTAGGGGCTTAGAAGCCCTTGGTTTATGGACATATGAGATTTGGGTTGCAGTGCCAAAATATGTCTATAACAGTTGCCCCCTAAAGCATGAGGTTGTAAATTTTCTGATGTTGGGTGAAATGCTTTATTATGAGGATTCGAGGTTCTTCGAACTGGAAGGTGACCTATAATAAGATACAATACAATAAATTATCTTCATAATATTTTCATGATCTAGCTGAGGTGGGAATTCCCATGCTTAGCTTTATAAATTCATTTTCATGTACATAGGACAGACAACTGTCTGTGTGGCATATTGATGATTCTGGTAGAGCCATCATCCCTTAGCTTGGATGATTATCTGTGCAGCTATGATTTACATTTAATGTCTTTATTTTCCTGAATATATCACAGTTTGGATGGATGAAACTACATTCGGGGTCTTCAAACTTGTTCAGTCTTCGCCCGTAGTACAAGTCGATCCAGGTGAAAGGATGTTCTGATGTCGAACATGGAAAGACATTGCCTGATTAGTAGCCAATGATGTAAGCTATTAACAGGCGCGAGAGGAATCACCTATGGTGATGATAACCCTCAAGGTACTACAATACAATTCAATTGGTGTGAATACATGAGTCAATGTCAAAAACCACGTAAAATATTTCAGTCAAAGGCCATTGATGTAAACCTGTCATCGGAAGTGAGAAACTTGCCATTGAGGCATGCAAGCTTCAAAGTACTGAAAGGGTTGTTCCTAAGTCGACTTCTTGGATAATGAATTGATGTCGACAAGAAGTGACCCATCGTAGGAGGGCCTTAATGAATCCCAAATCTACAACATGGAATGGAGCAAATGATTTTGTGGAGGTGAAAACTATCTGATGATACAAGGTTCAGGGTGGCGGTCATGAAAGAATGAAGCGTGAAGGTATTCTAGTGGATGAGATGTAAGCTGGGTTGGTGAATTCTCTAAGCGACTTCTCTTGAACATATCGGTGACACTGAAATTGATTGGTAGCGTTAACCCCAAAAATGGATGGTACGGAGGACCAATGGTGATATGACCAGTGAACAGAATAACCCAACTCGACTCAATCATGGTGATGGAGTGAAAGTGTCATGTTCAAGAGCGTCCTGCTACCAATAAAGTTTCTTCAAGTTTTCTTCCCAATTTTTCCCTAGTCATTGCTGACCAGTACCTCTTTATTTTTTTCAAGCTTGAGGAGGATAACATATGCTTGTTCTCTAATTTTCCCTTAAACCTGTTGCTATGTTTTAACAAGCCTAGCGACAGTGAAACTCATTCTTGTCTGCATGGACAAGTTTGTCGCTATTATTTTAACGAGTTTAATGAGAAAGATAACTTGGTCCTTTTCAATTTTAGAGAGTCTAAAAAGAGACGGAAAGGAAACTCCAGTAATCCTTTTTCGTAGTATAATCCCTTAAGTCCGAAAAAGTATAAAATAATACGAAAGGGATGACTTTTTTGATCACTTTAACAATCCAAAAAAGACAAGTGCTCGATATTTTCATGTAATGGTCCCTTAGGTCCAAAAATATTAAAATACAAGAGGGATGGCACTTCCAATGAATTTAATGAGCTGGAGAGGCCAATTGATCAGCAATATTTTTATATTTTATGAGTCTAAAAAGAGCTTAAAAGAGACTCGTCTTTGAGGAACGAGTGATATTTTCGGATAGCATCTGGTTCTAGGCAAGGTTTGGAACTTTTCAATCATGGTAGTGTAAAGAAGGTGGCTAATAGAATCACTTGTCGCAACTATTCCTCAAAAGGTTTAAACAATCAAATGGAGGTGTATGATCGGCTAAAAAGAGTGGAGGTGATGGTAAGAACATGACCAAGGTTTAAAAGTTGATAATTATGCGATCGTAATGGTTATTTACCGAAAGTGGGTTCAATTTTTAATGAGCTTGAACTATGGGGGAACATATGCTCATAGCTAGGTTTATTTTTTAACGAGCTTGAAATTTGCGGAAACATTGCTCATGCCAGTCGTATAATAAGGATGTCTCATCGATAGGTTCATTTTTTAAGGAGCTTTCCTCATTCGAAACTTTGCTCCGAGGCCTTTTCATATGCAAGCTAGGAACGACCAACCTACGAGTTTAAAGGGTTGAGAGCCTACAAACTAAGAAAATAAAGGTCGTTTTTCACTTGTATGCAAAAAGGTTTGCATGCCCCTAGGTATAACTAAGTAGAGTTTCCAGGTTACCATACGAAATTTCTTGCATTAGCAAGGTTGTTCCATCCGCGTGGCAGACAAAACACTTCCTTGGCGTTGTCCATCAAAATGGACAAAGGTGATTGTTTTCAGTGCCAATCAGATAAACTTTGATGAAGAAAAGATATTTCTAGACTGATCCATTTTCCTAAACGGACAGGATAGTTAGACTAGTCACATATCCTACGCGGAAACCTACCTTATAACTGGGGTTTTCTTGCCGAAGCAGACTAGGGTGCATGCCTCGTGGGTTTTAGTCACAATCACCGAATCACTCACACTCATTAGGTGGATGGATTGGAGATTGATGAGACATTCCTTGCATAGAAAGACCAGTTAGGGATGGCATTTGACTAGTAGCTGTGTTTGAACTAGAGAATGAAAGCTGGTCAACTAGGTGGACCACTCTGCCTTCATGCGGAAAACACATCACTCAAAAGAGTGAGGAAACAATGGCTCCCATGCCATAAATATAGTCATGTCCAAGGAGTAGATTGTAATCTAGAGGCCCTTGGACTACCATCATGTTTAGATGAACAATTTTCCTTCTCAAAGTTATAGGCAAATTTGGAAGGATTCCTAACGGTCGACTGGTTCCTTTGTTGAAGCCTGACATATTTCAAATCTCAGGCATAAGTGATGGCAAACCAAGAACTTTCCAAGCAGTGGAGGAAAGGATACTCATGGAAGCCCCTTCAGCTATGATAGTACCAACCATGAACATTCTGTAAGCTTGTACTATGATTAAAAATCGTACATTAGATGGTAGGTGGGGTCTCCCTAGTAGATTCCAATCGAAGGAAACAACTAGATTGCTTGGAGGAGGGACCAAATAGATGGCCAGATGAATCTCTGATGAACTTCCTTCCTGAGGTAGAGGAACGGGTAGATTACCCCCAGGTTCATCGAATTCTGTGTTAATAAAAAGAATTTGAACGGTGTCGTTCTCATTCTCTTTGGTGACTATATCATCTGAAGGTAGACCTTCTAAAGACAAGACTGGGCTGGCTGCCATCTTGACCTGTTGACTTTGGTCCTGTGTGGAGTTAGAGGGTTTATTTTCAATGATAGATGCTTCAAACGACAACAAAGGTGTGTCAGTCAGATTTTCAACTAGTGATGGACTCGACAAGAGTTTCTTGTATCCAGGAGGACGCCATAGCGGTGAAGCAGGACAGTTATCCAAGACTCTTTCAGCTTCATCCAAGAAGGGACAACGTTGGAGGGAATGATCGCCTTCACACAATCTACAAGGAAATTTAGATCTTCCTCTTTGTCCATTGACTTCGTTTTCACTAGTTGATGATGTACTTTCAACATGATCGTCAGAGGTTGAGGACACCGAATTGTGCAAGTGGGGAGACCAGTCCCTTAAGATCCATGGGATGTAAGGACAATCTCAATGATAGTGGTCTCCTTTGCAAATGACACATGGAGATTTAGGTTTGGATGGTGCAGTGTGTGGATTTTCACCAGATGATGCATGGTTACCCCCTTTCGCCGTTGGCTTCTTCTTCTTCTTCTCCTTCCCTTTCTTCTTCTTCTCAGTTACTTGGTTCTTAGTTTTACTAGCTTCACCAAGCAAAGAGGAAGAATGAGAGGGAGAAAAAAATTAAATAGAAGGTTGGGGGGTAACTCTAGTATCATCTGGTTGCTGATTTGATTGCCCAGGAATCGCAGTGTTTTGAATGACAGAGGTCGAGAAAAGCCATACTGGCAGGCCAATTGTAAGCCCTGGAAGGGACAATGTAGCCATATGAGGTGCACCAACATCTCCCCAAGAGGAGAAGGGACTAGGATTCCCCCCAAGGGAATCCTTATTGGTGGACTCATTTCTCAACCTAAGCAACGAGGGAACAATAATGTTTCCCATTAAAATATTTTATGACGCTTTGACACAATGCTTTTTCAATTTTAAGAAGTCAAAAAAAGCTAAAGATGACTCTAGTCCCTTCGATTTTTAATGAGCCTGAAGTGACAAGTGCTCAAATGGACCTTTTCTTTTAAGGAGTCTAAAAAGGAACGAAAGTGACTACTCTGGAAATCTAGACAGAGGGATTACCAAACTAATCGCAAAACTACAGAATACGTTTTAAGGTACGGCAGTCAATCTTCCCGAATGCTATGTTCAGTGCATTGAAATTGATAGGGCGGTAGACACGACATCCTATGGATAAAGGATATAGCCTATTGTGGTCTCCCAATATATACTTGACGGTACGTGGGAGCACAAGTCTGTACTAGCACTTGTCATATCAAAGAGGAGGAATCACCCAACCTATGATGAAAAGGATAGTTACCAGGATTTACGACACCGGAATACGTCTCTAGCCTAGACTTCTAGATGTTGTGCATTAGATTCCAAATCGTTTTTATGTTCATTGAGGTTTTTTTTACAATTGATATTTCTTAAGAAGTTTGCCTTTAAGGTTCACCACGTGATGTAGATATACAATTCCAAAATATGCAATCTAAGATGATAAAAAGTCGTTTACTTTCTTTTTGTAATGAAAATCCTAGCTACTAAGCAAAGAGAAATAAAATTCTTTCAACATAGAGCAGAGAGCACACACTAAGATGCACTGTCCTAAACCAATTTCCGCATGCAGTTTAAGTGAAAATGCACATGCATGTATCTGTTTTCCGCTTTCTTAATGTGTGAATGACAAAAAGAATGCTAAGTACAGATCTGAACTATGTTTCTTTCAAAGCGATAGTACTAACAATTTTCTTTTCAAAAAACGAAAGGAAGGCTAAGACAACACTTTGCGATTTCGAATTCAAAAAACGAAAGGAAGACTAAGACGACATTTTGCGATTTCGAATTCAAAAAACGAAAGGAAGACTAAGACGACACTTTGCGATTTCGAATTTAAAATTGCTTTCAACACTTGAAATACTATTAATTCAAATCGAATACAATGGAAAAAGTGTAATCGACTATCAAAAAGAGGAAGAATCTACAACACTCTTTTTTTTTGGACTGAAAACGACACATGCGACACTTTCAAATCAAAAGACGATAGTTTGATTAAGCTACTGTTTACAAAGGAGAACTGTAAATGATGAAAAATACATTAAAAAATTCACAATTCTTTATCAATGGAGGCTGAATAATGCAAAGGAAGGGAGTTTCAATAGTGATATACTAATCATAGACAGCGAAACTATTGAATAAAGCTAAAGACAATGAAGAAAAAACCAAAACTTGGAGGTAGAAATAGTCTTAATCATCGCACCTGCAACACAGGGAAACATGGATGCATCTTACCTACAGCACACGAGAGGTGCGATGCATCCAGACTGCCAATGAGAGACAGTGCGATGGTCCAGGGATGAGATTGAGCTTGGTTTTTTCTCACAGTTTGCAGCTTAGTTCAGGGATTTAGGTTGAGCTAATGATAGGCAGTAAACACAAAGTACAAGAGCTGATCTAATGAGGTTATTTGAGCTACCACTGGGGCACTTAGGATGTTTGCAAGTCAAATTTTCAGTTCATAAACTAACCCGGAGATTGACTCAAGCAACGTTGATCTACTTTGCAGTTGCATAGCAAAAGTAGTTCGAGGGCTAGCTGGCTTAACTTCATGCTCCATCTATAGTTTATAAAGCAAACAAATAGAAACAAGAAAAAAAACTATTCGCTCCCCAGCGGAGTTACCATTTTGTTATCGGGAAAACTAATGTCCATTCAGAGCTGCTTGTCCCACTAAGATGGGTAGCTATCTTAGAAACAAACAAACTAAAGTTAGTTATGTTTTCTTTTATGAGAGATAGATGAGAGAGAAGCAGAGAGTACCAACCTCAGTCTTTCGCTTTGCTCCTTGCTTGTTTCCTCCCTCCTTTGACAGAACTTCGCCACTTCTTCCTTACTTGTCTCACTTCAAAGAACACCTGTAGAGTCAAAGCAGCATAATACCATCAAAGCATAGAGATATATAACCATAAACAATATAGGAGATGTATATTAACCATACAAATGCATATATCAATAAAAGATTTAGAAATATACAAGAATATGGAGGAAAACTCAAATAGCTTTATTGATAGAAGTAGTAGAAGAGAGGATTACAACCCATCGGTCTGACCCAGTGCAATCTTCCCAGCATGAAATCCCTTTTCACCTCATGAAAAGCTTAGATCACCCAACACTATGATGTTTCATAAGGAAACCAACAACACTTCCTTACAAAATACAAAGTTCCAGCCTCTGGATCTCTAGGATGAGGGATCCATATACAGATATTTGTAGGTGGGTGAGTCAGCTTCTGGGATTTTGATTAGTGTCATTTCTCTGATAGTTCTTGGTTCCACTTGGAGATTTCATGATCTATTACTCATCCCTAGGTGAATTCAAAGAGGCAAGTGTCAAATGAGTAGTTTCTAGAAGATTCTCTAGGTTTCCACCTAGCCAACTGCCTCTGCCATTTGTCTGCTCTCGCTCATCGCACCCTACAGAAGGGATTTTCAGTATGCATCACACTTTTTGCATGTTGCAAGTGAGATGCATTGCACCCTTAGCACTGAGCAGTATGTATGGTCCAGCTTTGACCAATTCTGAGTAGTTTTTCAGGGAGAACTTTTGGGAGATGATGTAATCAGCTGACCTTGTTCCTTTAGGGTATGAATCAATACTTTTAGGGGCTTAGAAGCCCTTGGTTTATGGACATATGAGATTGGGGTTTTAGTGCCCAAATATGTCTATAACAAAAGATTTAAAGAAGGAACTCAAATTGTATCAAGTCTGCCCTATTCTCCTGTCAGGTCTGCGCTTTATGCAAGTAGCAATGGCCCTTGTAGTGCGGATCACCGATCGTTGATATCGCCAATCATCGATATTGCCGATATCAGTGTTTTGCGATTAGCCCCATTGGCATATTGCAATATCACTATCACAACAGCCCCGGGGTCTTTCCTTTGACTGTGCCAATCACTGATCTATCTATCAGATCCTGATCATCGATTTGACTCCTCGGTCCGATGGTCAATATCGCATCGACATATTGCAATATAATGACTCGAGGGTTCTTTCCATATGCCATAGGTTGTGCTGACCTGATCTGCATCCCATCTCGCTTTTTTGCCGATTTAATCGTGACCGTTGATCTAGAAGATCCCACGGCTCTGATTCAACGGAACATCATTTTCCACACCACTTGGTTTCTATCATTCCTTAGCGTTTTTTTCCTTGCTATCCTTGTTTTCCACCATTCCTGAGCATTTTTCTCTGTGACCTCTATTTCTACTATCTGAATATTTTAGAGGTTTTAGGACCCATTTTGGATCAATCCACCTGGTTCAATCCTCCCCATTGATGAGCTTTTGGACTGCCAAAAGCTTTATCAGTCAATTGGCAAGTGAGGAAATTTTTCCCTCACTCTTTCCTTCTCCAGCCATTTTACCTTGCTAGGGTGCATCCCCTTGAAATGAACTCGAAGGTATTCCACATCTCCCCATCGTGAAGTCCTAGTTCTTCTGTCAAGGATGATGTCTTCAGGTAACTCATTGAGATACTCTGGTGAAAAATCATCAATTGTAGGAATTGTGCCTACATCCTTAGTGGCCATAATCAATGGTGGCTCATAGAGCTTTAAGTTCTCCACATTCACTACGGAGTACATCTACATATATATTGACAAATCAAGATGAAAGGAATTGTTTCCAATATTCTCCAAAATGGTGAATGGACCATACTGGATTGGTCACAACTTCTTCCCTTCTCCCTTCATCCTGTCCTTGCTGATATGGAACCACACTTTGTTGCTCAATTGAAATTGATGGTCGACTCGGTGTTTGTCATGTCGAGCCTTGTAATGGGCTTAACTTTTCTCTAACTGTTCCTATACTTCTTGGTGAATCAACTAGATCCAATGGATGAACTGCTGCACTTTTTCCCTGTCATTACATTCACTGGAGTCATCTTCCCTTCCAAAGACCATGTCAAAAGGGTCCTTTGGAAGGTAACCAAAACATGTCTCAAATGGTGAACACTGCGTAGATGATTGCACTACACGATTGTAGGAATGCTGCACATATGAAAGATGCTCATCCCACAACTTAGGATGTTTCCCACAATAGCCTCGCAAATGTACCACGATGCGATTGACAACCTCTGTTTTTCTATCAGTCTGTGGATGAAATGTCATGCTTCTTTTGAGCTTGGTGTCCATCATCTTCCCCAAGCTGGTCCAAAACTCTCCGAGAAAGCGAGAGTCTCAATCTGACAAAATCGATGTGGGAAAGCCAAAATGGACCCAAACATGCTGAAAGAAAAGATGAGCAGTCTGCTCTGCAGTGATCTGCTTTTTACAAGGCATTGAAATACACATCTTACTAAAACGGTCAACGACGACATACAAATAGTCGTGACTTCTTCTAGACAAAGGAAAACCTCCTACAAAATCCATCGATACACTTTCCCATGGGTGACTTGGAATAGGGAGTGGTGTGTAGAGCCTGAGTTTTCTATTAGAGGGCTTTGAAATAGAACACATCACACAACCCTTTACATAGAGAGTCGCAATGTTCATCATATGAGGCCAAAAACAAAATCTTTGTACATGACACAAAGTTTTTTCAATACCAAAATGACCAGACACAAGGGAGGTGTGGGCCTTTCCGGATTACATGTACCCTTTGTCTTGTGGGTATGCACAATTTGCCAAGGTGATACAACAGTTTCCCCTGCAAGTGGTAGTTGTCCACCTGTGAACCATGGGTTAGTTTTGCATAAATCTCCTTAAAGTCATCATCGTTAGCATATTATTCAGCATAACTCTCAAAAGAGAATGAAGCATTATGCAAAATAACAGAAGCAAAAATAGGAGGGCGAGATAGCATATTGACCACATTGTTGCTAGTGCCCTTCTTATACTTTATTACCAGATGAAACTGTCGAAGAAAACCCATCCACATGAAATGACGAGATTGTTGCAACTTGGTTTATGACCGAAGGTACTACAAGGGCTGATGATCTGTATGGATGATGGTCTCCTTGCCAATCAGGTAGTGTTTCCACTTTTTCACACTTTGAACCAAGGCGTAAAGTTCCTTGTCATAAGTGGGATATTTTATTACAGCTTCAGAGAACTTCTCAGAATGGTAACATATCGGCTTCTTTTGCTGCATCAGTACAACTCCCATGGCATATCTGTTGGCATCTATTTCGATCTCGAACGATTGTTGGAGATCTGGTAAGGCTGAGACTGGTGCGGTGTTGATATTTTCCTTCAATGTTTCAAAGGAATTTTGATGTTTCCATCCCCATTGAAAGACTTGTTTCACACTTGTCAATGTGTGCAAAGGTGCTGCAATAACAGAGAAATTGGCAATAAATCTCCTCCAATACTAGAATGCACCTAAAAAGTTGCAGACCTCGGTTACACTAGTAGGCTTAGGCCAATTTACAATTGCTTCAACTTTAGAAGGATCAATTTTTAACTGATCATGACCAACAATATGACCTAGGTAAACCAAAGAGGTTTTCCCGAACTCACACTTTGACAATTTTACATAGAGTTTTTCTTTTTCCAATACATCAAACACTTTCTTCACATGACATACATGTTCATTCCAACTTTTACTAAAGACAAGGATATCAGCTAGATATATAGGAACAAATTCATCAATGAAAGACCTAAAGAGATCATTCATGACCCTCGTGAAAGTGGTTGAAGCGTTGCAAAGTCTGAATGGCATCACCATCCATTCAAACAACCCCTGTTTGGTCTTGAAGGCAGTTTTCCACACATCCTGCTCTACAATTCGGACCTAGTGATAACCACTACACAAATCCAATTTGGTGAAATAGATAGCATTCTTTAACTGATCTAATAAGTCATCAATGCGTGGAAGAGGGTTACGATTTTTCATTGTGATTTTGTTTAGTGCTCGGTAATCCATGCACATCCTCCATGTGCCATCTTTCTTTGGCACTAAGAAAATCGGGGAGCCACATGGAGAAGTGCTCGGCCTGATGACCCCTTGGTCCAACAATTCCTGCACCTGCTTTTTGATTTCCTCCATCTCAATGGTCGACATCCTATACATGCCAATATTTGGTAAATGAGCGTTATGCTGCAAATGGATCTCATGTTGGATTTCCCTCTTCGGAGGTAATCCCTTCGGTTCCTGAAACATCTCATCATAGTTAGAAACTAAATCACATAATTCCTTTTTATGTTCCTGATCAAAACCCTAGAAAGCATCGGCTAATTCTGCCTCTTTTCCCCTTACAACCATAAGCATGCAACCCTTACTGGAATTAACTAACCTTTTCATTTGTCCTGCACTTACAAGGCTGGCATTGATTTTAATTTGATGGGCCCTTACAATATATTCTCCCCCATCTTTTATGATTTGGTATTTGTTTTCATGACGAAAGAAGTTTGCCTTTCTATCATATAGATATGGACTCCCTAACACCATGCCACAGATATCCAATGGTATCACATGAAGTTTTACCTCATCCACTAACTTAGAAGCAATCACAAATTTAACCTTACACTACTTAGTTACATTCAGTTTTGCTTTATCGTGTATCCATCCAAGTGGGTAAGGTTTTGGATGTGGTGTAGTTTCCAAGCCTAGCTTCCTTATCAAGGACTCTGAAATTAAGTTTGATTGGGATCCGGTATCAAATAGAGTTTCCAATTTTGTATGATTTATGATAACTATAGTATGAAATAGCTCAATTCTCTTTTGTTCATTAGGAAGAGACTCATCGATTGAACTAGTGCCTTCATGTGATTCAGAATTAACATGAGGTGTAAGAGTACCTTTTGTTCCTGCTGTTGTGATTAATGCTTCATCCCTCGAATCGGATCCAAGGTCTTGCTACACAGTTGCCACTGTCTTCTACTTGCCTTTTCCTCCATACTTCTTTGGTATCATTTCTGGATGCATTTTCCAACAGTGATCGTCATCATGACCTTCCTTTTTGCAATGGGTGCAATAAGGCCTTTCTCCTTTTTCTTTCTTGGTTGATGCCGTCTTATTCTCCTTTCCTTTCCATTTTGCTTTAGGTTTGCCATTGGGAGGTTTGAAAGGTGGTTTCTTGGAATGATCATCTCTTTCATTTTTGCCCCCATTCTCAAGATGAATGGCCTTTACGCTAGCCGAGTCAATGGTGGTGGGTTCAAACAACAATAATGAATGCATAACGTAACTATGTAATGATCCAATATACTTAGTTACTACTTTAGGTGAATCAAGTGCAATACCCAAATTAAGTGCTTGCTTTCTAAAATCCTATGTAAAACTTTGAACATCCTGACCTTTGCCTTGCCTTAAATACTGCCAATTCATTAATGCTTTTTTCTTGTAACCCAAGGGATAAAATTGTTCCTTTAACGCAAAAATGAAATTAGGCCATGAGGAAAAAAGGTTAACCACATTCTTACTGCTTTTCAATTTGCTCTCCCACCAAATGAGAGCGGTGCTACTTAGTCGAAGAGAGGCCAGTTGAATCTTTGCCTCGTCCTCATCAATTTGTTGAAGCCTGCAGCAGATTTCAATCTGCCTAATCTAGTTGCTAAGCTTTTCTGCATTACTTTCACCGTTAAATATGGGAAGATCAAATTTGACATCTAATTTAAGACAAGGTTTCTTAGATGCATTCCTTGAATTTCTATGATTATGGTGATGAGAGGAAGAATAACTTTCACACGTGGAAGGAGAAGGAAGGGGTTCTTCTCCACCATTTCCATGCGCAGAACCTTGTTCTTCTAGTTTTCTCTCTTCTGCTTTCTCCAGCCTTGAAAGCAACTGACCGACATTCTCTGCCATTGAATAGAACGTTTTGCAGAAATTGCGCTCCTCTTCAAGATGAGCCTCTTCATCTGCCATGTTTCTCCTTCGATGTGCATGCCCTGCTTTGGAATCGAAAGACTCTAGTTTCCCTTCACCTCTTTGGAGCCTGTTTCTTGTTACCATACAAACATGCAATTCACATCTAAAAATACCTACTCTGATACCACTTGATCCAAGATCTTTTACTTATAGACGTGTTAAAGAATTACATGTATAGATTTTAGTTTAATAGAGAAAACTTAATGTACACATGAGGAAAGAGGAGAAACACATAAAGCATGAAAGAAGACAACAAGAGTTGATAACGGAGTTCATCTGTTTTGGAATATGTCTTTGGGCCTTGCTCGATCAATGGGGAGGCCTTCATTCATTAAGTGGCATGAAAAGAAAAGTACAAGCATCAGTTACAAAAAGGAGTCTTATGCCTCCATACAGAAAAATGGCCGGAAAATGCAGAACTTAGATGGAGAAACAGATAGTACCATTGTGTTTGTGCTGTCGAGAAGGGATGAAACCCTGTAAAATTTGTCAAATTATGACAAAATGAATTTTCTCCCCTCCTGCAAGTTCCTCCCTCGAACTGCGTGCACTTCCTTCTCCCCCCTGCACTCTTCTATGTTCATCATGTTTTATAAAACTTTTTGTTACAAGGACGCTTAAAGCAGGGAATCTGTTTGTTTATAATAGAAGCTGTTTGAATGAAAGGATTAGTGGATGCGATGAATTTTACTGTCTAACCTTTCTTCACAACAAAACCCTGAAAATAGCCCCTTTTCGTTCAAAACACGGAAACACTAAAAAATCCTACCACAAAGCTTTAAAGCTAGAACTCAAATTATATTAAGTCTTCGCTATTCTCCTGACAGGTTCGCGCTTTATCGCAAGTCGCAAATACCCTTTTAGCGGGGATCACTGATCACCATTATCATCGATATCGACGTATCGCTATCGGTCCCATCGACATATCACAATATCACTATTGCAACGGCCCAGAGGTCTTTCCTTTGACTTTGCCGATCACCGATCCGCCGATCAAATCCTGATTATTGATCTGACTGCTCGATTCGACAGTGAATATCGTGTCATGGCATATCACATTGGAATATCGCAATATAATGACTTGGGGGTTCTTTCCATATGCCACAGACTGTGCCGACGTGATCTACCGATCCGATCCCACTTTATCGCTGATTCAATCGCGACCGTTGATATGGTAGATCCAATGGGCCTGATTCACCGCAACATCATTTTCTGCTCCACTTGGTTTCTGTCATTCCTCAGCATTTTTTTCCCTGTGATCTCTCTTTTCCGCCATTCCTTAGATTTTTTCTCTAGGACCTCTGTTTCCGCTATTTGAAGATTTTAGAGGTTTTAGGACCCATTTTGGATCAATCCACTTGGATCATTAGGTGGCCCACCCACTGTACCCACTTTCGTGCTTTAAGTGGTTGTTTCCTTGTGCGTGGTTGGTGCTTGTTGTTTGGGCATGGTTGGGTCCGTGCCCCGAGGGCCGGCCCACCACCCAACTCCCAACTCCTGCCTTTTATGGTGGTCCGTTCATGAGGTTTTGTGGATCCGTGGGAGGGGCCGGGGTTCATGGCCCGCCCCTCCACCAATGTTTTTTTTATATGCGTATGAGAGTTGGGGAGAGGCGTGGGGTGGTGGGGATCTTTTTTAATATATATTTTTAAGAATAATAATGCATTTTCGAAAATTGGGAATTTGGATGGAAGGAGTCATTTAAATGAGGCAACAATTTCGCCTAGAATCTGGCTAGAGTTGGCCAGATTCCATCCACCGGAAAAAGTCCAAATTGCTGCCACCTTAACCCTGCCCAGTTAGTAAAAGTCAACCAACTTTGACTGCCTCTATCTTCTTCATCCGGACTCGGATTGACGAACCGTTCACACCACTAGGATCATGACGACGAGATCTTTAACATGAACTTGGTTCGAGCATAATCCAAACACTTTTGTTTTTAAGCTTTGATAACCCCTCTTTGTCCTGTGTGTTTATGGAGCCACCTGGATCACTATGAGAAGCCTAAATTAGGTATAAAGGTAATTATATGCATCTAGATGAGGCTCGCCCACCTTGTTTATAGGAATATAATTACCATCATATGCATTTTAATATGATTGATCTGGGTTTCTCTAAATCATTTTACATACAACAAAGAGATGACTAATTATATCATATAATACATACAAAAAAATTCAAACTATTTTCAAGAATACATACATACGTGGCCACATTCTTTCTTATCATTAATATCATAACTACTAGAATGTATAGAACTACGAATTGTAGTAAGGAGATTTTATGATTTCAAAGAGTTCAATTTTTATTCATTGAGGGTTAATTCTTCGAAATGGAGAGAAAAATATAGTTATCAAACCCTCCCATATCATCAACGTATATATCAAGGATGATCAAGTTAGGTTTCATTAAAAGGAAGCATAATGTCCCCTTTCACTGGTTACTCGGAAAGCTCCATATAAGTTTAGTTTTGCATAGAAATGAAAGGATTTATTCATAATTTTTAGAAAATATAATGGCCATAACTTATTGTGATTGGAGGAGTATTTCCCACTATCTCTCATTTACCTAAATATGAGTTTCTATGCTTGGTTTACTAAGGGCACAACTTGGGGGGAATTTTCGTAATTGTTACATCGTTAACCAAATTCTAATATAAATATGACCTAGAGAGAAAATGTGACTTAATGAAAACATAGGGGTGAAATACCTTTCTAAGAGTATATCATATTCCTTGTTTAGAGCCTAGGTTGTTGAGAAAACAATTTCACAATATCAAGACTAATTTTAGGGCATGGTTCAAAGTTTTAAAAGTTCTAATGATGGGGATAAAAAGAAATATAGTTTCCAAATTATACTTTACCTCATTACCTTCCCAATTATATATTAGTTGCTCCATTTAAATAATTAGTTACTCACTTAAAGCTATCACAAGTCTTCAAATTGGTTTCAAGGACATGGTCTAGGTAGCTTGCTTAACAAATTTTCGAGGTAGGTGAATGTAACCACCCCCTCCCATATCTAACCAATTTCATCGCCTTGCTAGGGTAAAAATGAGAGGAGGAGCTACTATGACATGAATCAACCGCCTGATTATAGTTAAGGAAGTGGAATCGACAAACTGAAAATATACTAACCTTTCTCAAGAGCTACAGGCCCCCAAGAGCCAAACAACCACTCTAGGTGCCCAAACCCTGCGCTAACTTTACTTTATAAGGATATGGACTCTCAATCACTTGAATAACAAGGAAATACAACAATTGTAACCCTCTAGTCACATGGATAACCCTGTCTCCCATAGACTGTAGTCTAGAATTCCTAGTTCTGTGCATGCGACCCTGGAATTTGAGCCACTTTTTCAGGGTTAGGATCCAGACCTCTACCCAACACTTGATAGAACTTTATAGAATGATAAATGACACTAGTACAAAGACATTAACACAAAACTTGGATAAGTACTTGACCTAACCATGCATAACCATGATAGACTTTTTGTCAAACACATTGTCAACATGTAATCTACAAGTCGTAAGTGCATACCTAAACATAGGGGTCTGATACTTATTTGAAAATAATCAAGGTCTAATTCCCTCTCATAATAGCTACAAAAACATATATTAGGTCATGCATTAAATAGCCATTCATTTACCAATCAAAACATGATGAGAGCCATAACTAGAGTCTGTCATAAAACCATGCTTATAAATAACATATAACCAACATAATAACTATGATAGAACAACCATCAAAGCCACATAATAACAAGTATAATTACTCATGAAATACAATAGGAAAATTTATCTTATTAACATATGCAAAAGCCAACCAAGTCAGGGACTTCCACGTACCACCCGACCATAGATTGGGATGAACCAAATATCTGTTTTAGTCAATCACCCTCATGCCATATTATAAGCATGAATGTGGGATCTCATGGAATAAACCAAGCAAAACCAAACAAGGGCTTCGAGAGGCCAAACCACCTCATCCCTTAGCCAATGATTCCACCTCATGGCCGCACATCACTGACCATCACTAGATTGGTCTCTACCCAAGTTGTCTAGGGTTCCAAAGAATTTGTTCCATCCCATCTCTAGGACAAGTAACTCTACCCACAACTACCACAGGGTTTTAGAGCGTTTGTCCAACCAAGGCTTCAATACTATTAAATCAACCCACCAAGGGTTCCAGAGCATTTTTCTAACAAAGGATTCCAAGACTGGTAACTCAACCCAAGTTGTTCTAGGGCTTCCAGAGTGTTTGTAAAACCAAGGCATGAGGAACTAGTAACTCAACCCACAACCATAGGAACATGAGCACCAATCAAAAACAATCAGGTAGGAAACCCACAACACCATGGCTATCGAAAAAATGGAAAGGCTAGGAAAAACAACTGTCAATCGAGGAAATCCTTCATGCCAATAACAAATCAGAACCAAAAAACCACATGCATGTACCATGCAAGCCAAAACTAGCAAAGACATCATACATGCAACTCACTAGCTACAAATAAATCCTATTGTAGTTACTGATCACGTTGTCCCCTTGCAATTTCCTACTTTTCTTTTGCCTTCTTTCTCTAAATCCAAAGTATGCCAAAATCCTCTAAGGGTGCTCCAAGAAAACTCTAAGTGTATAAGAGTATGAGAGAGAGAATAGAAAGAGAGTGCTAAATACGGAACTGAAAAAATTTGTGAACTGATCGTCATGAGCCTTTTTATCATTGAAGGTCTCTGTTTTCTTCATTTTCCTCTATTTTTCCTTGAATTTTCCTCACATGCAATTTTGTGACCTTTCACCCTGTCATGGTATTAAAGAGTACCGACATCTGCAATTCACTCATGACAAGTTGACATCTGTAAGTTAAACCACTAGTCTAAGATATTTCATGTTGATCCATTGACTGAACTAGAATGGAGTTTAAGGTTGAGGGAGAGGCTTAGTGACTTTGAAGTTATGTAGCTCAGGTAGTCAAGGGTGAAGCTTGAGTCTGGAGACTAATCAATGTGTAGTTCAGGCTAGATTGGACATGCATATTGCACAGTTTTGGGGCTCAGTGAGTCGGGCTGAAGGGTTTTGACTGTTTTAGAAAACTACACAGTTCTAGAAGGCATAACAGACCTGGTGATTGCGAAATTGCATAGCTCAGGAGGTCAAGGGTTGGGCTTGAGCTTAGAGACTTTGTAATACGTATTTGGGACCATGCTGGAGGGTTGAATTACATAATTTTTGAGGCGAAGGTATAGGATTGAGCACTGAAATTGCACAGTGCGTAGTCTTGGGAGGTAGGAACTATGCATTACATAATATCAAGAGGTAGGATTTTAGCTTGAGGGATGGAACTACATAATGCGTAGTGTAGGAGGGCCATATGAGGCTAAGTTGCTTGGTCAGAAAGTTTTCTCAATTTGACTAAGTGTGGGATCAATGAAGCTGATGTGAATAGTGATCAGACTTGACTATGATCACACACTTAGAACACTTGATGACATAACAAAATAAATCATCCATGAAACATGAAAAACATACTTCCCTCAGTGCGACAACTTTGCGATGACATGTGACAATTATGACACTAAAGATACACTTTGCAATGACCATGACGACACTTGTGTGATAGTGCTTAAAACTTTGGGAATGAGCGAAACAAATGTTTACATGGTAATATCAACTTATTTTCACAAATATAATTCATTTAAACCACAAAAAAAATTATTTACATTATGTAACACTGAACATGTGAAACAACGACATTTTTATTTTCTCCCAGAAGGGACAAAAACAATTAGAGAAAACACATACAATGGATTTCAATGTTTGTGATGACAATATGCAAGACCAAGGTAGGCTCCAAAATATGGTGCAGGCCAAAATTTTGGAGGGTGTTGTAGAAATGACAACACATACTATTAAAGACATGCCAAACATATCATGAACACCATAATGCTGATTGGAGATTTATAACACAACTTGATGTGGTATTTATAACATACATATGCCTATAGACATAGCCGAAACACGACATAAAAACATATACCAAAATAAATCCACTCAACCAATGAATAAATAAGGATACATAGCCTGCATCTTACCAATCATCTCCCAATAACTTCATCGGGCCCAAAGCGCTTCCACTACACTTTAAATTGCTTGATTGCTCGATTCTAGAGCATGAGCATCTTTCACTCCAAAATGCACTGAGGTTCTAGCTAAAATTATCCTTCTAGTTTCACCTGCAATACAAAGTCATCAATCATATGATCAACATATTTCACATACTTATTAAGAAATGACACATGGAAAACATCACGGACTTTCACTATCAGAGGTTGTGAAAGTCAATAGGCCACTAGTCCAATCCTCTCAAGAATATTGGAAGGCACGAAATACTAAGGTGCTAGTTTGGCACATGATACAATCCTAAGGGACATATTCTTGGGCTTGATGTGAAAGTACACATATTCCCCAACTTGAAACTCCTTAAACATCCTATTTTGATATGCATATTTCTCCTATTCCATCTATGCCAACATGTCTGGTCCAATCAATACCTTGTTCATTGGATCTCTCCAACCGCTAGGAGTATTACAACTCTTCCCATAAAGTGCCTCAAATAGACTCATCTTCAAATATTCTTGATACTAATTGTTATACACAAACTCTACCAGTGGAAGATACACTTCCTACTTTCATTGCTGATGCATGACGTACATCTTCAACATGCCCTCAAGAATCTTGTTGACCCTCTTTGTCTGCGAATGATAAGCTGTAGTAAAAGAAAACTTTGTCCCCAAACTTGCAAATATCTCTTTCCAAAACCTGGAAGTGAACTTGGAATCTTTGTCTGATACAATCTTCTTAAAAGCACTATGCAACCTCACTATATCTTTGATGAATACGTATGCTACCTCACTAGCCAAATTCGTCGACTTCACTAGAATGAAGTGCAATACCTTTTTCAACATGTAAACTACAACCATAATAAAATCATGCTTTCTAGATTTCCTCGAAAACACTGTAATGAAGTCCATGGAAATGACCTCCCATTTCCACTCTGGAATCATTATCAGCTGTAGTAATCCACCTAGATGATTACACTATGATTTTACCTGTTGTCAATTCAAGCATTTCAAAAAAAAATTTGCACCTCTTTGTTCAAATTCGGCCAATGGGAGAACTTATTAACCGTTATCAATATCTTTTGATCCCGGATGACCTGAATATAGATTGACATGAAATTCCTGCAAGATAAGCTTCTTTAGTTTGCTATTGTCTGACACATAGATCATGTCCCTAAATCTTACCAAATCATATGTCGTGGGATGATATTCCACATCCTATTCACCTGTGCCTTGTTGATATAACTTGTGCTTATGATGCTGGTACTTGTCATCCTATTGTCTTTCCTGCCATATCTGAACTTGTAAATTTGTCCCATGTGAACTCATAGCTACTATGTGATTTACATGTACAATTCTGCTAAGAGCCTCTACAACCCTATTACATTCAATAATTTCTCATGTAGTAAATAATTACTATTTTGAACATTAGATACTTAATATTTTAACTAATTAGTCTTTATAGGGTTTCGGTGGGTAATCTATGAGAAGCCTAAAATAGGTATCAAGGTAATTATATGCATCTAGATGAGGCTCACCTGCCCTGTTTATAGGAATGTAATTACCATCGTATGCATTTTAATATGATAAAAAATCATCGATATGAGTTGAATGAATGATCTGGGTTTCTCTAAATCATTTTACATACAACAAAGAGATGAATAATTATATCATATAATACGTACAAAAAAAATCAAACTATTATCAAGAATGCATACATAGGTGGCCACATTCTTTCTTATCATTAATGTCATAACTACCAGAATGTAATAGAACTACGAATTGTAGTAAGGAGATTTTATGATTTCAAAGAGTTCAATTTTTATTCATTGAGGGTTAATTCTTCCAAATGGACAGAAAAATATAGTTATGAAACCCTCCTATATCATCAATGTATATATCGAGGATGATCAAGTTAGGTTTCATGAAAAGGAAGCATAATGCCCCCTTTCACTGGCTACTAGGAAAGCTCCATATAAGTTGAGTTTTCAATAGAAATGAAGGATTTATTCATAGTTTTGAGAAAATCTAATGGCCATAACTTATTGTGATTGGAGGAATATTTCCCAATATTCCTCATTTACCTAAATATGAGTTTGTATGCTTGGTTTACTAAGGGCACAAGTTGAGTGTTTCA
>APFE031207105.1:113712-132495 GCA_000404065.3 Pinus taeda | reverse complement strand
TAATATTATAATTTAAACATTATTGTTCAAATATAGACATTACTTGAAATTATGTCTCTACATTGCTCCCTATTTAAGCCTTTGCCATGATCTACC
This sequence comes from Pinus taeda, assembly GCA_000404065.3. Classification (NCBI taxonomy): domain Eukaryota; kingdom Viridiplantae; phylum Streptophyta; class Pinopsida; order Pinales; family Pinaceae; genus Pinus; species Pinus taeda. The sequence goes on along the minus strand of APFE031207105.1, from coordinate 132,399 downwards.
TCTTCATCTGATCCTGATGATGAACCATACTTGTTGGTTCGAAACGTGTTAGCCAAAAAATTCTCTCATGTGATTTCTATCGAAAGACTTTGTTTAATTCATTATGGATCACAAAAGCTTGAATACAGAAATTGTTACATCGTTAACCAAATTCTAATATAAATATGACCTAGAGAGAAAATGTGTCTTAATGAAAACATAGGGGTGTAATACCTTTCTAAGAGTATACCATATTCCCTATTTAGAGCCTAGGTTGTTGAGAATTTTTTTTGACAAGATCAAGACTTCTTTTAGGGCACAGTTCAAAGTTTAAAAAGTTCCAATGTTGGGGATAAAAAAAATAGAGTTTCCAAATTATATGTTACCTCATTACCTTCCCAATTATATATTAGTTGCTCCATTCAAATAATTCATTACTCACTTAAAGCTATCACAAGTCTTCAAATTGGTTTCAAGGACGTGATCTAGGTAGCTTGCTTAACAATTTTCTAGGCAGGTGAATGTAACCAGCCCTTCCATATCTAACCATTTTCATTGCCTTGCTAGGGTAAAAATGAGAGGAGGAGCTACTATGACATGAATCAACCTCCTAAGTATAGTTAAGGAAGTGGAATCGACAAACCGAAAATATTCTAACCTTCGTTAGGAGCTACAGGGCCCCCAAGAGCCAAACAATCACTCTAGGTGCCCAAACCCTAAGATAACTTTACTTTATAAGAATATGGACTCTCATTCGCTTCCATTACAAAGGAAATACAACAATTATAACCCTCCAGCACATGGATAACCCTGCCTCCCAGAGACTGCAGTCTAGAATTCCCAGTTCTGTGCATGCAACCTTGGAATCTGAGCCACTTTTTCATGGTTAGGATCCAGACCTCTACCCAACACTTGATAGAACTTTATAGAATGATAAATGACACTAGTACAAAGACATTAACACAAAACTTAGATAAGTACTTGACCTAACCATGCCTAACCATGACAAACATTTCGTCAAACACATTGTCAACATGTAACCTATAGGTCATAAGTGCATAACTAAACATAGGGGTCTGATACTTATCTGAAAATAATCAAGGTCTAATGCTCTCTCATAATGTCTACAAAAACATATATTAGGTCACACATTAAATAGCCATTCATATACCAATCAAAACATGATGAGGGCCATAACTAAAGTCTATCATAAAACCATGATTATAAATAACATATAACCAACATAATAACTATGATAGAACAACCATCAAAGCCACATAATAACAAGTATAATTACTCATGAAATACAAGAGGAAAATTTATTTTATTAACATATGCAAAAGCCAACCAAGTCAGGGACTTCCACGTACCAACCGACCATAGATTGGGATGAACCAAATCTCTCTTTTAGTCAATCACCCTCATGCCATATTATAAGCATGAATGTGGCATCTCATGGAATAAACCAAGAAAAACCAAACCAGGGCTTCTAGAGGCCAAACCACCTCAACCTTGAACCAATGATTCCACCTCATGGTCGGACATCACTAACCATCACTAAATTGGTCTCTACCCAAGATGTCTAGGGCTCCAAAGCATTTGTTCCAACCCATCTCTAGGACAAGTAACTCTACCCACAGCTACCACAGTGCTCTAGAGCATTTGTCCAACCAAGGCTTCAATACTATTAAATCAACCCACCAAGGGCTCTAGAGCATTTTTCCAACAAAGGATTCCTAGACAAGTAACTCAACCCAATTTGTTCTAGGGCTTCCAGAGTGTTTGTCAAACCAAGGCATGAGGAACTAGTAACCCAACCCACAACCATAGGAACATGAGCACTAATAAAAACAAATCAAGTGGGAAACCCACAATACCATGGTTGTCCAAGAAATTGAAAGGCTAGGAAAAATGACTGTCAATCCAGGAAATCCTTCATGCCAATAACAAATTAGAACTAAATAACCACCTGCATATACCATGCAAGCCAACAACAATAAAGACATCATACATGCAACTCAATACCTACAAAGAAAACCTATTGTATTTGCTAATCATGTTGTCCCCTTGCTCTTTCCTACTTTTCTTTTGCCCTCTTTCTCTCAATCCAAAGTATGTCAAAATCCTCCAAGAGTGCTACAAGAAAACTCTAAGTGTACAAGAGTATGAGAGAGAGAATAAAAAGAGAGTGTCAAAGACTGAACTGACAAAAGTTGTGAATTGATCCTCATGAGCCTTTTTATCATTGAGGCCTCTATTGTCTTTATTTTCCTCTATTTTTCCTTCAATTTTCCTCACATGCAATTTTGTGACCTTTCACCTTCCTTTTATCCTATTTTCCATTATTTTCATAAATAAAATGCTAGTTAATGCCACTTTACCTTTGCCAATGCCTTTGCCAATTTTCATAACCATTTATTAATCACAAGTGATCCCCATCACTATGTTTTGTGTTGAGCATTCGGCTTGGAATACGTATCCCATGACCTTTCTCTTATTTTTCCTTTATTAACTTTATTACATGGATTTTTAACCGAGACTATTACAAAACCATCCCCCTTGGGGGAACACTGTCCTCAATGTTCAATCACACTTATAAACCATCAAAACACATGCTTCCCATGGAGCTTTATAACACAACTCGATGCAACATTTACGTCATATCATATTGTTGACTATGTTGGAAATTCATCAACCAAGGGGGTCTCCTCAATGTGATGCCCCAATTAAACTTCACACCATTTGGAATAGGAGCCCCATCCGGAGTGTCGGACCCACTGCCATCTATTCTAAGAGATTCACATTGGCTCTAACTATCAGCGAGAGGGAGGAGCGTAGATGTTCCTTTAGAAAACAAGTAAGTGTGCCTGGTGAGTGTTTGTTTGTAAGTGTGTCAAGTTTATTCTACTGCGAAGGGAAGGAGAAAGTGAACCTCTAAGAGAGAGGTCAAAGTACCACCCTAGCAGAGACACACGTGAAAATAAATGATTTGTCTAATATCTAGCGGAATAGTCCACAAAGATGCGACGGTCATTGCAACCAGTACAACACATTATCAATATGATAGTCACTAAAATAACCGAAATAGTTCAACGAATTTAGCACAAGTGAAAGCAAACATGAATCATAAACATTCACATAATAGTATTACCATTATTCATAATCCATGCATGAAGAATGTGTTGGCCATCATGCTTCATAAATTAAGTAAAAGTCCCAAGACACATGTATACATAGAACACCACTATCTCCAATATTGGAGCATTGGATCCACCACTTGCTCCTCAAAAGAACAATATTGTCTCTCTAATGCGTCACGGGAGGAGCCAAGGTGAAAATTCCCCTACTCATACAATGAGGGTGTATATATAACCAATGAGATGATGCTTCACATCCCTTGTGACTCTTTGACTACCCTCATGAATGTTTGAATTCCTATTACTTTTTGACTTTACCTCACTCTTTATATTATGTATGTGTCCTTTACACTTCCACTTTATAATACATTTTGAATAGATAAGTACATAATCCATAATAATGATGTGGCATATGGCGAATCATGACATGACATGACATGACACTACTGACATGGTAATTTCAAGCCATTCTTGCCGATCCTTGCTATGTATCCTCGTGGGAATGCTCTTTTGTCCACCTCCATATGGCTTGGAGGTAAGGAGTCTTTAGCGATATCAAGTCTTGAGCTACGGCCACAAACTGGTGTCTGTTTGCTTTCTCTTGATTGATAAGCTTGCATAATCAAATACAAAGATGTCTTCTAGCATGTTTCCCTTCTCAATATCCTTCTTCATCACCCTGTCATGGTATGATAGAGTACCTGCATCTGCAATTCACTCATGACAAGATGACATCGGTAAGATAAACCACTAGTCTAAGATGTTTCATGTTGATTTGCTAACTGAACCAGAACCGAGTTTAAGGTTGAGGGAGAGGTTCAGTGACTTTGAATTTATGTAGCTCAGGTATTCAAGGGTGAAGCTTGAGCCTTGAGACTAATCAATGTGTAGTTCAGGCTAGACTAGACATGCATATTGCACAATTTTGGGGCTTAGTGACTCGGGCTGAGGGGTTTTGCACTATTTTAGCCAACTTTGCAGTGATGGAAGGCATAACAGAGCTGGTGATTGCGAAATTGCACCTATTAGGAGATCAAGGGTTGGGCTTGAGCTTAGAGACTTTGCAATAGGTATTTGGGACTAGGCTAGAGGGTTGAATTATGTAATTTTGGAGGCGAAGGTCCAGGATTGAGCACTGAAATTGCGTAGTGCATAGTCTTGGGAGGTAAGAAATGCACATTGCATAATATCAAGAGGTAGGCTTATAACTTGAGGGATGGAACTCCACAATGAGCAGTTTAGGAGGGCCATATGAGGCTAAGTTGATTAGTCAGAATTTTTTTGGAATTTGACTAAACGTGGGATCAATGAAGCTAATGTGAATAGTGATGAGACTCGACTGTGATCACACACTTAGAACACTTGATGACATAACAAAAAATATCATCCATGACACATGAAAAACATACTTCCCTCAATGCGACAAATTTGCGATGACATGTGACAAGTACAACACTAAAGATACACTTTGCGATGACTGTGACGAAACTTGTGCGACAATGCTTAAAACTTTGGGAATGAGTTCAACATATGTTTACATGGTAATATCAACTCATTTTCACAAAGATAATTCATTGAAGCCACAAAAAAAGGTTATATACATTATGAAACACTTAACATGTGAAACGATGACATTTTTCTTTTCTCCCAGAAGGGACCAGAACGCTTAGAGAAAACACATACAATGGATTTCAATGTTTGTGATGACAATATGCAAAACCAATGTAGGCTCCAAAATTTGGTGCAGGCCAAAATTTTGGAGGGTGTTGTAGCAATGACAACACATACTACTGAAGACATGCCAAACTTATCATGAACACCATACTGCTTACTGGAGATTTATAACACAACTTGATGTAGTATTTATTCTATACATATGTCTATAGACATAACCAAAACACGACATCAAAACATATACCGAAAAAAATTTGCTCAACCAATGAATAAAGAAGGATACATAGCTTGCATCTTACCAACCATCTCCCATGTAACTTCATTGGGCCCAAAGCGTTTCCACTGCACTTTAAATTGATTGATTGCTTGATTCTGGAGCATGAGCATCTTTCCCTGCAAAATCACTGAGGTTCTAGCTAGAATTCTCCTTTTGGTTCCACCTGCAATACAAAGTCATCAATCATATGATCAACATATTTCACATACTTATTAAGAAACGACAGATGGAAAACATCATGGACTTTCACTATCGGAGGTTGTGAAATTCAGTAGGCCACTAGTTCAATCCTCTCATGAATATTTAAAGGCATGAAATACTAAGGTGCTATCTTGGCACATGATATAATCCTAAGGGAGATATTCTTGGGCTTGATGTGAAAGTACACTTATTTCCCAACCTGAAACTCCTTAAACATCCTATGCTGATATGAATAGCTCTCCTAACTATCCTGTGCTACCTTGAAATTTTTCTTGATTACTTGCATTTCCTATTCCATCTCTGCTGACATGTCTGGTCCAATCAATACCTTGTTCACTGGATCACTCCAACCGATAGGAGTATTACAACTTTTCCCATAATGTGCCTCAAATAGATTCATCTTCAAATATTCTTAATACTCATTGTTATACACAAACTCTACCAGTGGAAGATACTCTTACTACTTTCGCTGCTGATGCATGATGTACATCTTCAACATGCCCTCAAGAATATTCTTGACCCTCTCTGTCTACGAATGGTAAGCTGTAGCAAAAGCAAACTTTGTCCCCAAACTTGCAAATAACTCTTTCCAAAACCTAGAAGTGAACTTGGAATCTTTGTCTGACACAATCTTCTTTAGACCACCATGTAACCTCACTATATCTTTGATGAAGACCTATGCTACCTCACTAGCCAAATTTGTCGACTTCACTAGAATGAAGTGTGGTACTTGTTGGCTTAGTGGGGCTTGACCCAGGTTCAGAGGTGATTTAGCTAGCAAATCCTAGTACTATTGGCCCTTTCAACAACAGTCCACGTAGCGTGGACTGAGATCGGACCCGAAGTAGTATGGGAGGGTGCTAGAACCAAGTTTCGACACCCTTGGGATTTCTGATGGGCTTATGGAGGTCCGCGGTCTAACCTGTCACTGCGCGCACTTGTGATCCCTTTGCAACCCGTGGTGTGGCTTTTGTGCATCTCTACTCTGGGTGCGACCCATATAATACCCAAGTTCCTCACTTATTAATCGATTCCTTAGCTAGTGTGTGTAAGATTTATGGTTATTACAACATATTCAACATTGATATCTGTGCGCGCAATACATAAATGAATATAAACATAAAGAAGATATCCACAACAATTACACAAAATTAGGAATCAACTTCTCTTTATTAGCTTTATGTATCGATTACAGACTCGACTCCGCCCTTCGCACTCAACTGCAGGGGTCTACGCACTCAGCTGCAGACTCTACTAGGCCTCTACGCACTCAGCTGTAGAGCCTCTTCCTATTACTACAACCCAAGACACTTAGACTTCTACCCTAAGCTTGAACTATTCCTTCGCTATTCTCTATTTCCATCCCTATTAACTATCTTTACAACTTTAGAGCCTCACGCTATTTATACAATCCCATGGTCTGTGGACCATGGGTAGGCTGAATTTACACTAATTTACAATATAATGTTTAGGGAAAACAACCCTATGACTAAATTGTACACTTTTCTCTCTGCGCACACAGTTCGTAGAGTTTTACAACATCTTTGACCAAAACTTTAGATTTGAGCCCGAAAACCTACTGTGGGGGGATTCCATGCCCAACAGGTCCCCAACATAATCATCGTGACTTTTCCCAAGTCACTCTGCTGGTGCGGCGATCTTGGCAGGGAGCCCCTCCAACCGATCCTTCGCTGCTTGGAGGTCTGCGACGCACTGTTCTGCAGTTTGTTGGATCTGCTCCACTCTTGGCCGAATTTTCGCTCTCAGGAGAGAATCCCTATCTTAATTCATGCATCACCTTCATCTGTGTGAGCTTTCCTTCGATTTCTGTAGTGATGATAAAGGCCTCATGAATCCAAGGCTGGACATGCGCTTTAAGGATTGCCTCTTTCTGCTGCGCGGCATCCATCTATTCCTTTAATGCCTTTGCCTATTGTAGCTTCACAAGCTACTGGGTTAGGGAAACTGTCTGTATCATTCCACGCACACTGTCATACTGCGCTTGAAGATCCCACGTCTCTGTTTCCAAGGCGCTGTATGTTGGGGTCCTCCTGTAATGAAGTGAGGACTGCGAAGGATTCTTCCAACATAGCAATGTAGTTTTGTACTATTTGGCTTATTTCCTCCATCCCTTTTTTAATAGCGCCAATGCACTGTTCCCTAACTTCCAAGGGTGTAGACGACTGCGCCTTTAATTGCAGTTTGACAATTTGAAGGTTGAGGTCCAGCTGTACCCTCGTTGCTTCCTCCTTTGCCTTGTGGAATCCTCTAGCTAATTTATGGATTCACACTCCAACTGGTAGGTTTGTCGTGATTTCTAGCTCTGAAACATGGTGACATGCTTCCTCTATCATTTTCTCCAGCTGCTGCTTCTACAAAAGCACTTCATCGCGCTGAAGACTAAGCTGCTCAATGTTGATTCTCTATTCGCTGAGCATCTACACTGCGCATCCTTCCCTAGCACGAAGTTCTACTGTTGCTTCGTCCTGTAGCTGATATAATGTATCCTGTGGAAGGGAAGCCAAGTTTAGGCTAAGTCCCTCAATCCTGTTCACAATGGCTGTATCCTCCTCGCTTTCCACTGCTAACACTCCTTCTAATAGTACTATGGTGTTATCCCTTCTTGCGCGCAGCTGCTCTGCTGTTAACGTACCTGCAACACCATAGGTGGCTACTGTTCCTTCCTGTGGGGCTTGCAGCTGCGCCCTTAGGGCCCCCAACACATTTTGTTGCTCTGTCATAGCTTCCTGGATCACTTCCCGAGTGACCTTGCGAACTGTGTCACCAATGTCATAGAGATCACCCTCTGTCAACGTAATTGGCTCGATGTCCAATTTGGAAGCTTTGGCCTTCTTGCGTGGACCTGAACGCTCCATGACGTGCGACCGTTTCAGTTGAGTGGATGTTGTGCTTGGGTCTACACGTTCTATTGTATCTGGTCCATGTCCTGTAGACACGTCCTGCCCTCCTTCCTCCTCTGTTGCGGTGGACCCTATTGCTTGTGCTGCTGTTGCTCTTTCAGCGGCCTTTGCCTATACTGTGACTTCTTTTGCTACTTTGCGCGTGGCCCTTACCTCCACAGCCGCTTGTGCGCCTCTATTGGGCTAACTTCATGACATGCAACTTGGTTGCATCCCTCTACTTTTGTGCTACTGTTCTATCCCTTTCTGCTAGATCCGGGGTGCGCCACTTGGCAGGCCATGAGTTGAGCACGGAGAAGATGGCATTGTCAATTGCGATGAAAGGAAGCTTGGTCTAGGTCTTTGCTGGATCCTTACATGCCTTGATATACACATTGTGCATATCTGCCTTGAAGTCTGCAAAGCTCCACAGACTATTGTACATTGTGCGGGATAGGCGCAACCATCTAGACACTCGCCTCCATGAGCACCTAGAAGATCTTAGTCGCTCGGATCCACGTGGTGTTCTTCGTAGCTCAGAGTGACACATATGTTGCAGCCTCTGGAAAGTCCTATTCAATAGGAAGGAACTGACTATCATTAGGTAGTTCCCTGGTCACTAGTAAGATAGAAAAGAGCAACCACGCATAGTGGAAGGTCTTGCCCTGCTCCTAAGCTTCCTTGTAGTTGGTTAGAAATTCTTCACAGAGGAATTTGGCCCAGTTGAATTGGACCCCCTCTGCGCATTTTTCTGCTAGCGTGACAACTGGAGCTGGTACCTCATCTTCTTGACAGTTTCTCATCACCTTCCCAGCCAACAGTTGGGTGGCTACACACATCCCTTTGTCTTTAATGCTACTGATTGCGTAGCCTCTCTTCTTCTTTTCTAATTTGTACTTCTTCTTCGTGGCCTCTGTGAGTGCCAAATCTCCTCTTTTTCTAGCTATCTTCATGGGGTCCTTTCCCTTATAGGGAAGTTGAGAAATCCTGTGAATAAGCTCCGCCGTGATGGGAATAAGCTCTTCCAGCCATAAGTACCCATCATGTACCAGGCAAAGAAACTACCTAATGACAAAGATCATGATTGGTGCACGGTGAAAATGTAGAATCCATAGTAGATAGAGTAGCCTGGCCTTCTCCACGATGCGCAGCCATTTCTGTGGTTCTAACACTGTAACTGGCCCCTCCTTACTCTGTTTCATGAGGTTCTTTGTTTGTAAATGTGGGAACGTTTCGTTGTCTACGAGGTCCCAGTCTTCATATTTCATGGTGGGCATGCAGCCCAGGGCTGAGTCCTCAAACATAATTCCATTTGGGAGGAGAGGGGTTTGGAGTGTTCTCTTAGCGACATCCAAATTCTTGGGTACCTTAGCTTTCTCTTTCTGTGGAGGGATGTACTCGGGTAGTTTTGCTACAGTGCGCACCGGCTGGATGTCTTCTTCCATTTCTTCATCCACATCTGTCTCCTCTATGAGAGCCTAGAGGTCATCCTCATCATCATCTGTTTCAAGGTTGAAAGCCTTGCCCTTTTATTCCATGGAAAGTTTGCCAAACCACAAATTTCATGGGGACATGTAGACTGGTCCCACTGCCTGTGCATCCTTCTTGGGCCTTGGCGTCCGAGGTGATTTCGGAATTTCCAGCGCATCCCCCACCTACACCGTAGGGCTTTGCGCAACTTCCTCTGTGCTACCCTCTACAAAACCCACATCTCTCTGGGTAGTTTTCATCTTGTTCAAACTGTCAATGGTTGTTCGCAAACTCAGGGGCTCAAATACCGCTTCGCACTCAACACTCTATGCTCTTCATAATAGCTCAAATCTCAAACGAACAAGTGTTGTCTCGTGGCTAGCCTTGGGAGTTTTATAGCATCTTTTGAATCTGAATTTGACCATTCCCCCCATTTCTGAGTCATTAATGCATCCTTGGCGATAGATCGTCCCAAATATAGCTCTTAATTCATGTCTTAATCGCCCGCTGCCCACTCCCTTTTGCCTTAAATTGGACATCTCGTCATGAACAGTGATGTCAATGGTTACTTTCTAGTTGACCTGCGTGGTAGCGCAACCCCCCTGCACATGTGCGAACCTTGTGCCATGCTGATTCTGCGCGCACCTCCTTCGTCACACAGTTCCCAAATATAGTCTTTTACAGTCCCACACTCTCTTTCAACTGTCTAGAGTGCTCAGACTGTGCTTCCTACTGCTAGTCAGGTGGTCGCACCACCTATGAAAGACTTCAATTCACCTTATAATATAGTTTGTGGACACTCCTCAATTGCCTCGTGACACCCGGCGCCACGTGCTTTATCTTATGTGGTGCACTTCTCTTGTTACTGCATTTGGTAAGGTGCGGTCTCAGCCATGGTAACAGAATCATAAGTTCTCGGTGAAAATCTTCCATTGTAGTGGTATGACCATCCATATCTTGCCTTTTCATCCTTGGTTTATCGATGAGGCATGCTTTTGTGGCCTCGTTTTCCTATCTTTTGATCCCAGCATCTTTCAACATACTTTTCTCCCTCAAACGTACTCGATCTTCTTCGAGTTCGCGAAGTCTAAGGTTCCCTAGTTGAATGGATTCCCAAATCCTTATATGGTCATCCTCGCATAGCTGTGTGATTCCTTCGTCCTAGTCTTCGCGAGCTGTCATAACTGTAGGGGCTATTACGTGTGGATTCATTTTGGTATTCCCTTCAGAAATCTTGGGTTCTACTCTGTTTCACACCTTTGGAATCATCTCCGTGCTCAGGTTTTTTCACATGGTCCTGTAAGCCCATCGAATTGTTGGTATGCATAGGTCCCAATCAGTTCGTCTTGTTTGGTAAACCTTGTTCAATACTCCGCACACCCAATCAAATGTCTCATCGTGGAGAATTGGTAATGCGCTTAGCCCTTCCTACTGCTGTGGTTTGTTCCGATTCTCTAAGCTGTGTGCTTGTGTGGATTGTATAACATATGCATGTACCTGTTGTTCCTTAAGAAACCATTTTCCTGGCTATGGGGAAATTATGCTTAAGACATTAATAAATATTATTTACTGTCACTTGTTTTCACTTAGATATATGTTGTGTTCTCAAATGAATGACCTGGGTACTTGGTTTTTTACTCTTAATACCTGTATGACCAGAACATCTCAGAATTCCATTTGTTGCTAGATACAAATGATGAATGAAGAAAGCTTGAGGGAAAAGTTAAAGATTATATGCTGATCTTTCACAGAAACTACTATCTGTAACTTAGAGGAACTATGATAATGAGATCTGAGTCATAAACAATATGCTGGTCTTTCACAGAAACTATTATCTATAACTTAGAAAGGAAATAAGGATTTCAAATATAGGAGCGCTCTTTTAAGGAATTTTAACCTTATCTACATAAGCAAATAAAGACCTGCTGCTTCATTACTATACTTGAAAATAAGAAAACATAGCATGACACATGACAAAGAAGCTTACAAAATTATATGCAACAACTCATGGAAACTTCTGATTCTTTCATTAATCAATGATGATATCAGGAATACAGTCGCCTAGTCTCCGGGTTCTCAAAAATTAGAACCTCCAACCCTTTCTCTGTAAATTTTCCTCCTTTTATACATTTGTGAAACAATTGCTAATCTCTGAAACTGTTAAACTACTAAATTTTTTCCCTAACTATCTGAATTAAAAACTATTACCGAATTTACAGAGGTTAAAAGACACCTCAAATAACATGAAATAGCAGGAAAATAACTAAACTTCAAAGATGACATTAACTGTTGGCTTGCTTTGTTAATCAGACACTGGGTTTTTCTGTAAATGCTTAAATAATGATTAATTCATTTTAGTCGTGATAAACTGTGTTATCTGTACTTAAATCTGGACTTATGTATGTATTAGGCGTTTTGATTGGCCAAAACACCAAGAAATTTGACCAACTTCCTTTTCCTTCAAATTTGGCTTTAACACTGATTTTACGTTTACACAGCAAAATCGACGCAAATAGGCAAAGCGGAATTGAAAGGAATTAACCTGATTTAATAACTCCATCGGATCTGGCCATCCAATGCTCCATTGACTTTTCGTCATAAATCACAATCGGTGCTATCAACTGTTATATCAACCCAATCCTTTATAAATTGCGACATGACGGACGTGACGGAGTAATAAAATGTAATATATATCATATCAGGTCTGAAACCCCATCGCTCATTGCAATCGGCGCTTTCCTTACATATATATATATAATATATATATAATATATATATATGTTATGTGATGATGACCCACCATAATTATAAAACAAAATATATATTATATCGGGTTTGACCATCGCAATCACAATCGGCATAATCATAAACATTATGTTGTAATCGTGGACCCGATGGAACTATAAAGCATGGCGTAATCAATATTGGGTCTAGCCCATCATTATTGCGGACCCGCCAGTATTATAAACATAATATATATCCTTTCAGGTCTGTCATCGCTAATTGCAATTGACGGAACCCGTATGCATGTGTATAAAGGGCCTTTCAATACAACGGACCCGACAAACTTTTAAACAGAATGTATATTTTTTAAGTCCGGCTATATATGTTTTAACACATGTTTCCTTTCTAAATCCGCTACATTTCTTTATTTCTTTCACATTTTAATATGCACATATATATTCGGTTATGGCTCCATTTATGTTGCGATTTAACTTTATCACATGGGCCAATTTATTTATACTTGTTCCTTTTGCGATTTCGATATATTATAACGAATAAATACCTCATTACTTTAGAATTTGCGGAGTAGAAAATATAAATGGCTTCATTGAGGTTGAACCCCCTTAATGATTTTAGACCACACATTGTGATAAAATTGATAAATAAAGCTTAAGTCACAATATAAGCTACAACATCTGGCTCCACCTAGGGATAGTGCTTTTGTCCCACAAGCACTAAGAACCGCATATCAGTGCCTTATCCATTGGGTATGGAGTCATATATTGCTTCTCCAAACTTAATTGTGTGAAAATTTTGTACTGTGATCCCACGCTGATATCTGCAATGATAAGATGCTTGTGCTATGATAACAAGACATTGGGAATCATCGATTAGTAGCCTTAGTTGGGCATGGAGTCCAAAACTACGAAAACCCTGAAATTTGACAACTGAAACGTGACAATCTTGAAGTCTAACACCTATGCAAACCAGTTTCCAACTGGGAAGTCACCCTTATTCATCAACTAATGATTAAATTGAAGATCTACAACTGGAAAACCAAATACTCAACACCTAAGCTTATTTATGTACAAGTTCATACGTATACACATGATTGATCTAAATCAAGTGAAATCAATCTTCCAATGGTACCAGGTTAGCATTTGGGTGCTTAATCTGGAACCATTCTGCCAGTGAATCTTGCAAATTCAACTCATCCTATAAATTATACAAAAAAGCAACTCACAACAAATATTAGGAGTATATCCATAAAATAATATGTGTAGACCGCTGATAAATCATTCCATGTAATCTGCCACAGGATCTTCAAAAATATGAGAAAAAATATGTTCCTGATCAGCTCCAAAAAAGAAATTCTTTATTTATGAAGATTCCTACCCAATTGAACCTTCTGTTGGGATAATATATTCAATAGAACAATCAGCAACATCTTTAACAAAATGATCTATGTCACTTTCATGTCTCCACTTTTCATCTTTAAGCTTTGATTGAAAACAATTTGTAATTCTAACTTCACGAAGAGAAAGAGATTTATTCACATTACTATATGACATATGATAAACTTCAAAGAGTTCGTTTAGCTCTGATCCATGGGAATCCTTATGTTCTTCAATGTAATGATATACAATCTCTTTATCATCTTTCTTTTCACATAAGATAGGCTCTTTTGCTATGATAGATGGCTCAATATATTGCTGTCCAACACATCCCACTTGTTGGTTTCTTCCTGTGTGCTTAACACCCAACTAATGCACTTGAAGAGCTTCATCCTATTCCCCATTTAAACCATTTTCATTATAGATAGGAAGATCATCAAATTTAGCAAAAGAGGAACTTTGGGGATTTATTTGCAACTCAATCATTTCTTCCTCTTCTTGACTGCTGAGCAGAGACTCTTGATGCATGTTTGAACTTTCCTCCATTTGAATACTCCCTTGATTTGCTTGGAACAGAGTTAACCAATTATTTGCTTGGGAGATCATTGGAGAGAATTTTTTTATAAACTTTTCCACATCATTTTGAGAAAATGATGCTCGATCTACTTGGACCATAGTCAACCAATTCTCTGCTTGGAATATTATTGAAGAAGCATGCTTTATAAACTTCTCTGCATCATTTTGAGAAAATGATAGTTCCTCGCTTTCAGAGACTTGCTCATAGTTAATTTGGTTATAATCTCTCTGAATGCTTGATATATTATCAACAATATCATTAGTTTCTTCAACAAGATTATCATGAGATTTTAAAGTTTCTTTAGAATCATAATATTCACAACAACCTTCAAAAAGAAACTTGTGTGGATAATAAATTCTACAAGAAGAATTGAGTGCTAAATGGAAATCTTTCAAAGATGAAATGCTTAAATGAGGCAGAGACTTGAACCAATCCCTAGCTTCTAGGTCCAAAGAAAACATAAACAACTTCATCTTAACATCTTCATGAATGATGCCCTACTGCTACATGCATTCATGAAACTCTTGGAGATGCTGAGCTGGATCTTGATATTCCTTTCTACTGAATTTTGGAAGATACTCATCCCGGACATAATATGCAGGCATATCATGAGGATAACCAATGATCCCAGTAAAATCAAATGAATCAAATTTATGAAGTAAGAATGCAAGGAGAGCCATTAAAACAAAGAAAAGAAAACATTAAAGTACAATGGAGTCGCCAATCAATGTGGTAAGTGAAAATGACATGTGTGAATGTACAAGCAATTGCTGAAACTTGTCACTGTCAAGAATCAGCTTCAAACTTAATGAATTCAAGAAAAGTGTTCTTATTCTATTGCTTTGCAGTCGGTGGTCTTTGTTACAATGGAGTCACATTTTATTGCTTTTATTCAAAACAACCAAGTATTTCCTCCTCACTGAACAACCAAAGGAAAAAGATTGAAACCCAGGGAAAAATCTTCTTGTCTTCTCTCCCCGACAATGGCGCCAATTAATGTTGTTCCTTAAGAAACCAATTTCCTGGCTGTGGGGAAATTGTGCTTAAGACATTAATAAATATTATTTACTGTCACTTGTTTGTCACTTAGATATATGTTGTGTTCTCAAATGAAGGACTCGGGGACTTGGTTTTCTACTCTTAATACATGTATGACCAGAACATCTTAGAATTCCATTTGTTGCTAGATACAAATGATGAATGAAGAAAGCTTGAGGGAAAATTTAAAGATAATATGCTGATCTTTCACAGAAACTACTATTTGTAACTTAGAAGAACTATGATAATGAGAACTGATTCATAGACAATATGATGGTCTTTCACAGAAACTATGATCTATAACTTAGAAAGGAAATGAGGATTTCAAGTATAGGAGTGTACTTTTAAGGAATTTTAACCTTATCTACATAAGAAAATAAAGACCTATTGCTTCATTACTATACTTGAAAAGAATAAAACATAGCATGACACATGACAGAGAAGTTTACAAAATTATATGCAACAACTCATGGAAACTTATGATTCTTTCATTAATCAATGATGATATTAGGAATACAGTCGCCTAGTCTCCAGGTTCTCCAAAATTTGAACCTCCAACCTTTTCTCTGTAAATTTTCCTCCTTTTATACATTTGTGAAACAATTACCAATCTCTTAAATTGTCAAACTACTAAATTGTTTCCCTAACTATTTGAATTAAAAACTATTACAGAACTTACATAGGTTAAAAGACACCTCAAAGAACATGAAATAACAAGAAAATAACTAAAATTCAAAGATGACATTAACTGCTGGCTTGCTCTGTTAATCGGCTGCTGGTTTCTTCTGTAAATGCTTAAATAATGACTAATTCATTTTAGTCATGATAAACTATGTTAGTTGTGCCTAAATAGGGACTTATGTATGAATTAGGCATTTTGACTGGCCAAAACACCAAGAAATTCGACCAACTACCTTTTCCTTCAAATTTGGCTTTAACACTAACTTTACGTTTACACAACAAAATTAATGCAAATAGGAAAAGTGAAACTGAAAGGAATTAACTTGATTTAATAACTCCATCGGATCCGGCCACCCAATGCTCCATTGACTTTTCATCATAAATCGCAATCGGTGCTATCAACTATTATATTGACCCAATCCTTTATAAACTGCAACATGACGGATGTAACAGAGTAATAAAATGTAATATATATATCATATCGGGTCTGAAACGCCATCGCTCATTACAATTGGCACTCGAATTGTTTATTGATTAAACAGTCGAGTACCACATTAATTTGTCAACCCGGGAAAGTCCTTTTGTTTCAAAGGTGACCTCGTACTGTATGCACTTTAATTTCAAAAGCATTAAAAGCTATAGTACAACAAATCTAATTCTTATCAAACGCTTACTCTGTGTTACAACAGTCTTAAACTATTGCAGAAATGAAATGAAATTGAGTAAAGGTAACAAATCTGCGGAAAAATGATGGTTGTTTGTAATAGAGGACTAGGACCCTGTCCTCAGAATAAGTACGTCCAGCACCTGCCTCCGTGACCAGTCGCCAATACACACCAAAAATCCTATTCACCGGTGACACACTTCTCACAGCGCCAATCGATTAAAGGAACAACGTATCAGCAAAAGGGAGATATCAGAAGCAAGGCTAAACACATACAGAAATAACACACACTTAACATGAAAGGAATGGGTGAATCTTGTGAAGAAGGTGGGCCCTGTCCCTCTCACAAGATTCCCCTGCACACAAATACTAAGTTAAAATGCTCAGAACAATGCTTTATTCATCTGCCAAGAGTTCAATTACAACAGAGGTTTCGACCTTCAGCACTACAATATTCCGGTATCACATGCTAGTCTTTCAACTATAGATGTCTCCTCTTTATAGAGGAGACATCTATTACAATAGATTTTCCTACAGTTTAATTCTTCTGTACAAAAATAGGAAATTAATTCCTGTTACAGCATACTGTTACAACAATGTATATCTTTGTCATCCTTGGTTAATTGGATCTTTCCGCTATTGCAAAATGGGTGGTCTTCGTCTATCTCCTCGGAGTCCTCGTGCTATCCTTGGTTATTCTGTTGTTGCTGCTGATTTGGTAAATCTTAACCATCCCTTAAAACACTTCATGCTGTTCCTGGTGTTCCCGTGTCTGTGTCTAAATTGGCTGATCATGCTTTATCATCATCGGCCGAGTATAGTCTTGTCAGCTTCAGACAGTTGTTGTTTCATATTTTGCAATTTAAGACTTTTCCTGCTTTAGTCAGTTGCTGCTTCTGGTGTTGCAGCAACTGCACAGTTGCTGTTCTTGGTGTTGCAACAACTGTAAATTATGATTCTGTAGACTTTGAACAATTCCAATCAATTGTCAGCGACTTAGCCAATTTCCAAAGATTAATTGTAAAGATAACATGAATATGTGTTGAATAATTAATCATATAGCAAATGAGGAGAGTTACTTCATACCTTGGGATGATGAGGTCAAAAATGATATCAAGGGTTTCAATTCATAGGTTAAAAAGGGTAATATCATTACAAAATGTAGGGTCAAAAGTAGACAATACAGAGTCCTAACATCCCCCCCAACTGAAAGGGTTGCATGTCCTCATGCAACGTTTATTCTGAATCTGAGTCGGAAAACTGGGATGAACAGTGTAAGTTGTGATACAGTAGCTCGAGAAGGCTTTATCCGACTTACTTCTGAATCCCTGAACATTCTGTATTTGCTGCCATACTGCTACCTCCTCCTTCTTGGTCAGTTTATAATGAGATTTATATTGCTGACCAGGTATCCATAAGAGAGGGAAATGAAAATGGTAGCTGATCCACTTCTCCGCACAGTTTTCCATACATTTAACATAATAAGGTATGCGTGAAATTGCTACCTGGAGATTGAGGGGATTGTAGGGGTGGTATTCCTGTCTTTCTTTGGGACAATGTTCCCAGAATAACTTGTTTGCTTCAACGATCAGTGCTCCTTTTGTTTTCACATAATGCTGACAATCCTGCAAGACCGCTGCCTGTAGCTTCTTTAGATGGTCAGCCAATTCTGGATTACTTACATAATTCCGATGCTGTGCAATGAAAGTAGCTGGATTGTGTGGTTCATTTCGAATCCAAAGGAGGCAGTTGTGCTCATTATGTTCTGCTGACATGTAGGCATTTTTCCAAGTTAATTGATTATCTAGGAAAGAGATGAAGGCTCTTATTTGAATATCACCAATGATGGGAAGTATATTCATCGCTCTATCTTCAGGCATAGCCTCATTGTGAAGATAGAGTTCACAAAGCAAATTTTGATCATTATGTGGTGCTTCCTTGAATGTTGCAATAAAATGGTCAGGTGTATTA
>APFE031207105.1:83163-98538 GCA_000404065.3 Pinus taeda | reverse complement strand
TGTTATATTTATGTTAAAAATGGTTATTTTTACGTCCATTGTTAAAAAATATTGTTTTTTAGAAACAATTATTTCATGTGGTTTGAAAAATTAATTAAGGATGTATAAATATGTATATTATTGAAAATTTAAAATATCGACTTTCTAATTTAAAAATGCAAAACAATAAAAACCTCACTACAAAAAAATTAAAATTAAAATAAAAAACAAGAAAATATGAAGAAAATGACCACTTCAAAAACTATCAAATTTAGAAAATAATTATTTACATTTCATACATTAGAAAATTTAAAGTCAAAAAATAGGTCTTTTGAAAAAAGGGTATGATGCAGAATACTCATTTTTTTAACTCAGCATGAAAATCACTACCATTCTAAAACGTAATGTACATAAAAAAATTAAAGTGCCAAAAACTATGCTCTAAAAAAAACATGTGTGTTTTGCATCACCTCTTTTCAAAATCGGGTCACTTTTTTGCTATCTCTACGAAACGGGTAATAGTATCAGTTCTCGTTTCAAATTTTACACTGTTTTGGCTTCTGAATTCGAGATGAAGACCTAGGATTGATGCATTACTTCCTAGGCTTGGACGTCTGGAAAAATTTAGGTGAGATTTTCCTTTCTCAAGGAAAATACATTATGAAGCTACTTGAAAGATTTGGAATGGTGGATTGTAAGTCTATGACTACTCCGATGGAACTCAACTTCAAGAAGCTATGTGGAAGTACTGCTATGCCCAATTTGGAAAATCCTTATGAGTATCATCAATTCATGGGAGGCATGATGTTCTTGATGAACTCTCATCTGGATATATGCTTTGTAGTGAATATGTTGAGTCAATTTATGGTCGAGCCTCATCACATACATTGGATTGTTGCCAAGAATATCTTGAGATATCTCTCGAGGACAATCACCTATGGACTGAGATACACTATCGAGAATTTGAGGCTCCATGGTTATTCTCATGCTGACTGGGTTGGCAATGTGGTGGATCGTAAGAGCACATCTAGATGTTGCTTCTCACTAGGTTCTGCTTCGATATCCTGGATGAGCAGGAAGTAGAAATAGGTTTCTTTGAGAATGCTAAGGCAGAATACATTGCTGCAAGTATAGCCTCCTTTGAATCTATTTGGTTGAGGAATCTCTTTAGTGAGTTATTTGGGCATGTGATGGATACTACCATGGTATATTGCGACAACCAACATGGGATTTCTCTTCCTGAGAATCTCGTGTTCCATGACCGCTCCAAGCATATTAATATCAGGTACCACTTTGTCTAGGATATGGTACAATGAGGAGCAATACGGCTCCATCACATTAGGACTGATGAACAGGTCGCAGATATTCTTACGAATCCCCTAGGGAAGGTTAAATTCTTAACCTTCTGTGAACGACTTGGAGTCATGGAAAGACCCTCTTATGAGGGTCTTGTTTGAGTTGGATATTGAGATCTGGGAGCTCCAGGGGGCTTGGGGTACTTCTTGGAGATATGAGTGACCATAGGGTGAGTGGTTCACCTTCTCTTGTGGATACATCCTACCCATGTAGTCCATGACTCACAGGAAGTACCTCTCATCTGGCCAATGAGTTGGGAAATGAGGATAGGGACCATAGTACTACTGATGGATGCATCATGTACTACCATACTCCCTATGATAGAATGTTTGATATTGATCTAGGATCAATGGACACTAACTTTGGGTCAGTGGAGAGTGACTCACTCTCAATCGTTTCTTCTTCATTATTTATTCATGGTTCAGCAGAGCGGACCAGTGTAGGGATGACAGAGATGGTACATATTGATCGATGGTTTGACAGGTAGATTTATCCCTAATTGAGAGGGAGTGTTAAAGTTTGAAACTAGGGCCAAAATCCACCTTGGATAGCTCATATGACGGAGATGATACTTTTATTAGGTTCCTCTTTCTGAGAGGTGCAAGATTGATCGAAATATATTCTCATTTTGACAAGCATAAATGGAATTATGAATTTATTTCTCCTATGGACAAATTGTCAAAGTCGGCTCCAGTCAAATGTAGGCTCATGAAGCCCAACAGATGTGTCTCCTCACCCTCTACATTGTGTATATATAGGAGAGTCCTTTTCCTCATTTGGACACCATCACTCAACTATCTTTCTCTCTCCTCACCTCATTGGTTCGTACAACAAAGGAGCATCTCTTCTTCTTCTCATGTTGACTTCGATTAACCAACAATTATAGGCAAAAAATCGCATATGTTTTGGGCTATTTGTGGGGACGTTGACCAACATTGACTAAGGATCAACTCACCTCCTTTGACTACAATTTTCGGGCAGATAATCCAATCTTTTGAGGTCACGTCTCCTAGCATGAAAACCGAGAAATTTGGAGCAGGTTGACTTGTGTTGACCATAGGACCTTTGACTGTGATGTTGACCATAGGACCTTTGACCATGACATTGACCTCTGCATTGACCGATTTTGACTGAGTTTTTCACAACTGTTTTGGGTGGATTATGTTTTTCCTTGGAGGTTGAGTTGACTGGGTTTGACCAAGCTGATTTGGAGGAGATTGTTTCGTTGGTTTGATCAGTGTTGACTTTCTGGTTAGGGCATCTTGTTGGTTGTTGTTTGGCTGTGCTGCTTTGACAGTGATTGGGCAAGTAAATTTTGTATGATCTACTCTCTCTCTATGTTGAACTTTTGAAGGATAATAAGAAGATTTAATCAAAGGGTTTTCCCCACATTGGGGTTTTTGCCTGGCATCTACCAAATATTGTGTCCTCTTGTCTTGGCTTGTCTTTTGCTTATTGTTTATGTTCTATCTACATTTACTATCAATGTTAATGTGATTTCTAATCTACAAATTGATATTAGGCTTATAAGAAAAATTGAAGTAAATTGCTCTAAAGCATAGAACATACCATTGTTATCTAAAATTAACATAAGAGAAATCCACTTAAAGAATCTAATTCAGATAATACCCTAAATTTCTCAACATGGTATCAAAGCTTGTTTCTTTTTAATAAGGGTAGTAACAAGGTCACTAAGGCCTCAAGGCAAGAAGAGGAATATTAGTCTCTTATGGCCAAGATTCTAGAAGATACAAAAGAAAATTCTAGGCACTCTAATAAACCCTAGCTGCAGTAATAAGGTCATAGAACTTTGACCAGAAAACTAAAAAAAATAAAGAAGACACGAGCCTTGTTTTGGGATATTTAAAGGTTATTTTGAGCATTCTAATTAAATAAGAAAATAACTTAAAGCATGTAAAGGTCATCAAAGAAAAATATGAACTATGTGTTATCACAATGATCTAAATTCTCAGAATTGTAGGTGAACGAGTTAATGTTTGGGGTTTCTCAAGGAACAATCCTTACAAGAGAGCAAGCAATATTGCTACATTAATATTGATAAAATGCAGATCTGTATAGTGGTATAGGAACCTCAAATTCAAGACATTTCTGTAACATGAAATCAAAATTTAAGCAATTATCAAAGGGTTGAAAATTTTGAGCTTAAGTATCATTAAATACCAAGACATATTCCTCATAAAGTTCTAAGTTATATCTACCATCTTCTCAAAGAAGACAAAATAATGAGCATGTTTAGGAGCCATCCTATAGTCCTATTTGGAAGACTAGAAGAAGTGACATCAATCACTGTGGAGAAAGACCACCTTTATGAGCACAAGTGTATTAGAAGGTTGCAATAATAGGAACTAAGATTTCACACCTTATTTTTATGCATGAAGGAGACCGAGATCTAAGGATCATTAGGCCTATCATCAAGCTACAATCACCTTAGAAGACAAGAATTTGTATTTTGTAAGTTCTATGCATAGTTACAATGTCAATGTTGGCATATATATATACATATTTCAAGCCTATACAAGTCAGTGAGTCGTCCTACAATGAAAGAAGCAAAAAGTTACAAGTATCCCTCTTGAAGAAAATATTTGACTAAGTGACAATCTCTACTAAAACATTGAAGAGTAGAAACATCAAAAGATTCCTTGGTGAAAGCAATAAATATCTTGAGACCTGTACACCACAAGTCCAAACAAGAAGGATGTCTACAATTAGTAATTTTTGCATGACATTAATGAAAGTCACAGTACTCCTTGAAGGAAGTTTCTCTAATCATAAGTATGCCTTATAGAAGTCTCGATGATCATAAAGGATAAAGGTATAGATTCATGAGGTATGTATAAGTTTTTTATTAAAAGTATAACATTAGATGTTGAGTTGGTTATTTGATTCTAGGGTTTATAGTTGTCTATATAGGATTGTAAATAATACATGTGAAACCCTAACTATATAACCCTGAAACCCTAACCCTTGGCCTCTAGGGTTTGTGACCTAACTAGGGTATATCTCATGTATGATTAGATGGGAATAATAGGTTATATTTCACATTAAGTACCTAGTCCTAGATTTGGGATTTTTTAACCCTAGGATTTCATCCTACTTTGTTGCTTAGAAACCCTAGATTGACAAAATTAACATCATTCTTTTAGTATCACATATTTTGTACTTTTCAATAAGTGTTACAAGCATAAAGGTTAAAAATTAGAGGGATCACATCGATAAAGGAAACTCTACAAGGTTTGTAAAAGGAGCAACTCATTGTATGTCTAAAACTATAAGATTTGCAGTAAAACATTTTCATTAAAGTTATTTTAAATTTTCCTTCTATTATTATCTTATATTTAGGGTTTTGAGTCATAAATATGCTTATTAGGAAGATCTATCACTATATTGAATATACCTTTTCCATTTTTTCATTTTTGTTGAAACCCTAACCTTTAGGGTTCACTATAAAACCCTATCTTTTGATGCTTAGGGTATGTTGTCATGCACTAGACCAAGAATAATAATTGTACATGTTAGTGAAGGCCATGAGGAGAGAATGGTATATTGAGGATTGGATAAGCATATGATACCAATAATCCTTTAGGATTATAAATCCAAGATAGGTAGTAGTTGTTAGGATATTCCGACACATAGGAAATAGTTAAGTTCAACTTGGTCTAGTATAGAGTTAGGTATAGAGTTAGGTAAAGTGTGTTTCTTTACCGTTGTCCATTTTGTAACTTACAATCCGACGGTCACGATATGTAGTGATCCGACGGTTCATTCTCTCCTCGGTATTACCGACACTTGATCCGTGGCTTGACACCCGATTGGTCCATGAATTCTATTTAAAGCGCATGGAGGGTCATTTGTAGGTTAACCGTGCATGAGAGAAGCTTATGTAAATTTTCATTCTTTTATTAATAAATTGCCTGTAGTAGCCACGTTGGCGCAGGCCGTGGGCTGTTTCCCTCTCTGAGGGTTTTAACCACGTCAAAATACTGGTGTATTGATCTGTGATCTGTTTGTGAGCGGTGTCCTTTTGGTGTTCTGTCTGAGGAACTTACCCTGTAAATTCCTACATGGTATCAGAGCTATTTGAGGGCCGCGTCCGTTGTTGATCCAAATCTGAAGCGGGTAGAACTGCATGCGACTGCCATCTACTAGATCTGTTGTTTTTGACTGCTTTCGGGCCGAGAGGACTGCTCTGTTGTGTTGGGAGCATCTGTTCCAGTGAGGAACCCCTTTCGTTTCACGCGAAAAGGTTTCCGGTAGCCCTAGCTGCGTCATTTTTAGATCTGGAGGTATACAGTGTTTATTTGCAGTTTACTGTTATTTTCTCTCTGTTTATTTCGGTTTCGGTTTATTTAGCTCCTTTTATTACCGGTTCTATACCTTTTCATTTCTGCGTATGCTCTTTGCCCTGCGACTCTGTGCGATCTGGGCAAATCAGAACAGAAAGGAAGTTTTTTTTCTCATGCGTATGCTCTTTTCCCTGCACCTTAGTGTGATCTCGGAAAATCAGAAACATTGAGAAAAATATTTAGTTTTTCAGCTAAAGCTAACTTTGACAATTTTTTTTAAATATTTAGTTTTTTGGGTAAAGCTAACTTCGAGCCATAAGGTTCTTTTTTCTTTGCATGTCCGTGTTGGGTTTTGTGTTTTGTGTTTTGTAGGGAAAAAGAGGTTTCTCAAGGCAAGCACGCAAACCAAAGCCCCCCCTCTCTCTCTCTCTCTCTCTCTCTCTCAAATTTTTTGTATAGATCAATTGGTTCAAAGATATTTTAAGAGAGTAGATGTCTTGGGTTCAAATCTCCATTTTGTGGGGGCGTTTTTTTTCATTCCCCCCCATTCGCGCACTTTGCCGGCAACTTCAACAATTGTTTTTCAAAAATCCATAACTTCCTCATCTGGAAGCCTTTTTGAGAGCCGTTTTTTTTAAAACAGCCTAATTTTGCGAGATCTATCCATTGGAACACTTACTTTCAGCATCTTCAGCTTCAACTTTTTTAAAAATGGAAAGTCCATGCCAAGTCATTCTTGACACCACTAACTACTTCCAATGGGTATCCTACATGGAAGATTTACTTAGAAGTAAAGGTCTCTACAGAATAGCCACGGGCCAAGAGAAGAAACCAAAAGACGAAGACAAGGTTCCAAAATGGGAAAATAGAAAAGATGAAGCACGTGGTTTGATAGGGATGTCTATTTCTCCTGATCTTAGATTCCATAATGCAGAACTTGAAACTCCTCATGAAGCATTGGACCAAGTCACTAAAGTTTTTGGGATTAAAAATGAAATTAGAGCCCATCAACTTGAAAATGAGTTTTTTACACTGGATCCTAATAATTTTTCTTGCATTGAAGATTTCTTGTCCAAATTCAATACCCTTAGATATCTCTTGGAAGGTGTTAAGGTTAAGAAATAAGATCGTAAACTTATTTTTTCCATCCTTACTAAGTTGGGACCAGCCTACTCTGTATTTGTTTCCACCTTCCATTCTACAAGGGAAGCTTTCATTTGTCAAGGAAAACACTACAAGGCCCCTTCCTTTGACTCTTTTTGTGATTCTTTAATAAGAGAACAAGAAAAACTCTTACACCTTGGTCTTCTTAATCTTGGAAACTCTTCCAAGAAAGCGTTAGCCGCCCAGCAGCAACCAAATTCAAAGAATCCTAAGAAGTCATATCCTAAAAAGAAAGGTCCTAAACCAAACAAGGGTCCTAAGCAAACTCAGTCTCAAAATAAAAGATCATTTCAGCAAAATGATAAGACCAATAAAAACAAATGGAAGAAGACTGATCGCCATTGTAACTTTTGTAATCGAGATGGGCACTTAGAATCTAAATGCTTTAAGAAGATGGAAGCCTTGGAAGCCGCAATGAAGAACCATAACATCCATGTGGAGCATTCTTCTACTTCAACTTCAACTTCATCTTCAGGAATGGCACTTTCTGCATGTCGTTGTCAATCATCTCAGTCTGGTTATGCATTAAATGTATCTTCTTCTTCTCATTCTCATGAGTGGCTCATTGATTCTGGAGCCTCTTATCACATGGCCAAAAACAAAGCCATGTTTTCTTCTTTAAATGATTGTAACACCAAAATATATATGTTGGTGATGATAGATCTCTTAATGTTGTAGGGACTGGAACTGTTCATCTAGACAATGGTCAGTTTAATGATGTATTATGTGTTCCAACCTTATCCAGCGACCTTCTATCTGTATATCAGATAACTCATTCAGGTGAAGGTAAAATTGTTGAATTTTCACCTCATGATGTTGTAATCAAGGATCTAAGAGATCTTAAACAGATTCTAGCTACTGGTATTGCTGATGATTCCACAAGGTTGTATAAGTTTCACAATGTTGGGTCATCAAATCTTCCCTTAGTATTTGTTGCTCATAATGATGAAGTGAGCAAACTTTGGCGTGAGCGATTTGGTCACTTAAACTATCGCTCCCTTCAGCATCTATGTAAAGAAAATATGGTGACAGGTCTTCCTATGGTATCTTGCAGAGATGGTGTTTGTTCCGGATGTGTACTTGAAAACATCATCGGGACAGTTTTGAAAAACGTGCCTCTTGGCACGCCTCAGCCCCTTTACAGCTTGTGCACAGTGATTTGTGTGGTCCTCTTCCTGTTGCTTCATTCTCTGGCTGCAAGTATTTCTTAACTTTCATTGATGATTTCTCCAGACGCACTTGGGTATACTTCTTAAAACTCAAGAGGGAAGTATTTAACACATTTTTGGCCTTCAAAGCCTTTGTTGAAAAACAATCTGGACATCAAATTCTTAAGCTAAGAACTGATAATGGTGGAGAATATGTTCAAAACACATTCATCAACTTTTGCACCGAAAATGGAATTCAAATGCAACATACTGTTCCATACACTCCACAACAAAATGGTGTAGCTGAAAGGAAAAATCGCACCTTAAAGGAAATGGCTAACTGTATGCTGCAATCTAAAGGACTCAGTCTTAGTTTTTGGGCCGAAGCAATTAATTGTGCAATTATATAATAAATCGCACTCCTACTAAGGTTCTAAAGAATATCACTCCAGAAGAAGCTTGGAGTTCCATTAAACCAGATGTAAGTCACTTTCGTATTTTTGGAAGTGAAGCATGGGCCCATATTCCAGATGAAAAGCATAAAGCTTTAGAACCTAAGAGTGAGAAATGTACTTTTGTTGGATATTCTGAAGATGTAAAAGGTTATAGACTTATTCCATTTAAGTCCAAAAATGTTATCATTAGAAGAGATGTAAAATTTGATGAAAATAAATCGGCCTGTGAGCCTAGTCCGGCGGATGTGCCACCTCTTCCTATCTCTTCTACTTTTGAAAACATTTCTTCTTCAGATGATGAAAGTGAGGATGACAATCCTCCCCCACCTTCTCAGGATTCTCAACTTCCAAGATGGGTCTGTGCTACTCGAGATGCAGCAGGTGATCTTGCCGGTGATCCTACAGATCAGCGACGTACACGTTCTCAGTTTGAAGAGCCTCTTCTTTACTGGCTCAAGCTCCAGTAAATCATGATCCTGACACTTTTGCAGAAGCTTCAGGCCATCCACATTGGGAAGCAGCTATGAATGAAGAATATCATTCATTGTTGGCAAATTATACATGGGATCTTGTTCCTCTACCAAAGGGACGCAAACTTGTTAGATGTAAATGGGTTTACAGAACCAAGTATGGACCAGATGGGAAAGTTGATAAACATAAAGCTCGTCTGTTGCTAAGGGCTTTTCACAGGTTGAAGGCATTGACTACACTGAAACCTTCTCCCATGTTGCCAAAATGAACTCTATCTGCCTTGTTCTTTTCCTTGCTGCCTCTTTAAAATGGGAAGTCCATCAGATGGATGTTAAATCTGCCTTCTTGCATGGGGACTTGCATGAAGAAATCTATATGGAAAAACCCATTGGCTTCATCCAAACAGACTCCAGCCTTGTATGTTGACTTAAGAAATCTCTTTATGGTCTCAAGCAAGCTCCTCGGGCTTGGTATGCCAAAATGGATAGCTTCTTTTAGAATCTGGCTTTTCTAGGTGTTATTCTGACAATACTGTCTACACCAAGAAAGTGGGAAACTCTCTTATCATCCTTGTTCTTTATGTTGATGATCTTATTCTTACTGGTAGTGATCCCAACCTTATAAACCATGTGAAGTCCAGCCTTAAAAAGAAATTTGAAATGACAGACTTAGGACACTTACACTATTTTCTCGGTCTTCAAGTCTTGCAATCCAAGGAGGGTATTTCCCTTTCCCAGTCCAAGTATGCTTGTGATATTCTTCGTCATTTTCACATGGAAGATTGTAAGCCAGCTCCTTCTCCCTTTCAGTCTGGAGTCAAACTTTCAGTCTCTTGTACTTCTCCTGAAGTTGATGCTACCTTATACCGTCAACTTGTAGGAAAACTCTTGTATTTAACCCATACTCTTCCTGACCTTTCCTTTGCTGTTGGCCTTGTTGCTCGTTTTATGCAAAACCCCCGTGAAAGTCATTGGAAAGCAGCTAAAAGAATACTTCGTTATGTTCGAGGTACAGTACAGTTTGGGATTCATTACAGTGCCAAAGCAGCTCCTCTATTAGTTTGTTTCACTGATTCTGATTGGGCTGGTGACCCTGATGATCGGAAGTCTACTGCCGGTTATGTCTTCACTCTTGGTTCAGGACCTATTACATGGGCTTGTAAGAAACAGGCTGCCATTTATCTTTCGTCAGCAGAAGCAGAGTATCGTGGTGCCGTGGAAGCTAGTAAGGAAGCCTTGTGGCTTCGTCAGATCCTATCAGAATTTGGCTTTGAGCAGCAGCATCCGACTACACTTTGGTGTGATAATCAAAGTGCCATTCAGCTTTGCAAAGATCCAGTTCAGCATCAGCGCAGCAAACACATTGAACTACACATGCACTTCATCAGAAAGCTCATTCATGACCATGTTCTTGAAGTGCAATATTGTTCAACAGATGATCATGTTGCAGACATCTTCACAAAGGCTCTCACAGAGGCGAAGTTCACTAAACTTCGATATATGCTTGGAGTTCAGGAAGTTGTCACTAAGGAGGGATAGGCTCTAGTGCCTCCTTCCTTCTCCTATTGTGTCATATTTGTAAATCCTTCAACCCTATCCCAAGTTGTTCTTAAGGGGGGATGTTAGGATATTCCGACACATAGGAAATAGTTAAGTTCAACTTGGTCTAGTATAGAGTTAGATATAGAGTTAGGTAAAGTGTGTTTCTTTACCGTTGTACATTTTGTAACTTACAATCCGACGGTCACGATATGTAGTGATCCGACGGTTCATTCTCTCCTCGGTATTACCGACACTTGATCCGTGGCTTGACACCCGATTGGTCCTTGAATTCTATTTAAAGCGCCTGGAGGGTCATTTGTAGGTTAACCGTGCATGAGATAAGCTTATGTAAATTTTCATTCTTTTATTAATAAATTGCCTGTAGTAGCCACGTTGGCGCAGGCCGTGGACTGTTTCCCTCTCTGAGGGTTTTAACCACGTCAAAATACTGGTGTATTGATCTGTGATCTGTTTGTGAGCGGTGTCCTTTTGGTGTTCTGTCTGAGGAACTTACCCTGTAAATTCCTACAGTAATTAAGTATAAAAAAATGAGAAGAAGAATAGAAATGGTGGATAATGTAGTTTTACTAGAAGAGAAAATAACGGTGACAATGAAAAAATAAGGGACATCAAAAGTGGAGGCCATATAATTCTTGGTTATTCTACAGATGCAATTATTCACTATCAATTTATTTGATTTTAATAAGCTTTAAAAGACATACTTAATGACATATATAGGAATATGGAGTTCATTTTTTTTGCATTTCCCCTTATTTTCTTCACTATCACCTTTATATTCATCATCGCCCTTCTTATCATCATCCCCTCCCTTTCCATTTTCTTTGTCATCCTTCTTATCCCCACCATGCCACATTCCTTCCCTGCCTTTCTTTCTTTCCCTGGTCATTTTTGTCCCCTTCTTAACTGTCACCATCGTTTTTATGTGGTAATATATTCATATAATTCTTGCATTATCTACAAATTTGAATCATATTTGAGCATTGATATAACAACATTCAACATTAATGATAGCATACAAGCATAGTAGAATGTAGTACAACACTTTTGATCATTTAAAAATTATTGTAATTGTCCATAGTAGTATTGAAGTTTGGGTGTAAATGGATATGGAGATAACGATGTTGTTTATGCTCTCTCTTTTCACTCTCTTTTGGGATGTAATAACCCATTTGCGTTGAGAAGTGGAAACTAATGGTATTTCTTAGTGCAAGTTTTGGTGTTTTTCATGTAATAAGTTGGGAAATTCCCGATTGATTGTTGTTCTATAATATTTCATTTCGGTTATGTTACTGTTTCTATCAAATGTGGAGAATGGAACCATTATTATTCCTTCTAAAATGCACCAAAACAAAAACACCAACAAGGACCTCAAAAGAAACTCATCTTTGTTATACAAACTTAGCACCTTCATTTTCATTAGAGATCCATTCAGCCTTCTTGTCTTTAATGTCTTCTTTGAATTCATATTCTTCCTTGTTATTATCATCTTCTCCTCCCTTTTCATTCTCTGCACTATTGTTTGTTTTTGGATAACCAGCGAGGCCAATGTAGGTGGCAAATCAACAAAATTCATACAACTACAAATTAATGTATTTTTTGTTGAATTATTATAACTATGGAGATTGCAACATACGAAACATATATAAATATATAACAAATCATGAAATAGTGGGAAGGAAACTTTGGTGCAACTATTTCATTCAATGTAATATTATGATTAAAAATTTATCCAATGCATACTTAACGCCATCTCCACCTCTACTTGGATGACTTGTTAAATATGTTGCAAATAGATTTTCTTGTCTTTAATGCCTTCTTTGAATTCATATTTTTCCTTGTTATTATCATCTTCTGCTCCCTTTTCGTTCTCTCCACTATTATTTGTTTTTGGATAACCAGCGAGGCCAATGTAGGTGGCAACTTAACAAAATTTATACAGATGCAAATTAATGTATTTTTTGTTGAAATAGTATAACTATGGAGATTGCAACATATGAAACATATATAAATTTATAACATATCATGAAATAGTGGGAAGGAAAGTTTACTGCAACTATTTCATTCAATGTAATATTATGATTAAAAATTGAGCCAATGTATACTTAACGCCATGTCCACCTCTACTTGGATGACTTGTTAAATGTGGTGCAAATAGACTATGAAATATTTGAACAATAATGTTGACGCTATTAAATATAAATGACATGAAAAGTGTATTAGTTTGGCTTGTTCTACCTTATTGTGGCTAGTGGATGTTTTTCTTTTCTTTTGGTAAGTAGATTTTTTTATGGATGCTACAAAATAGTTACATATATAAATATTCAGTGCACACCCTTGTCTGTGACTTGGGAAGCCAGATCATTGATAGTGCAGGGAGTTCTTATTTTTTAAAATTTAGGCCTCAGAATTCCAAGCAAGTGTACCAGCATGAGTATTTCCAAAACTAACAGGTTCTAACCACCTTACATGCCTAGACCAGGAGACAAAAACAAAAGAGAACAAGAAAATAGCATGAAAATTATGTTTATGGAGATGGCTCCACCTCTATGGGTTGATTTCCCTTTCAGAGCATCCTAGGCACTGGGGAGTGCACATAACTTTTGAATATGAAAATAAACCACATTTCCCCACCACCTACAATTCCATATCCTAGAGTTCGCGTTGAATACCTAGTGGATTGTGGGTGTTATACTGTTGAGTTGATGACTCGGTCTAAAACTAGGCTTTGAAATTTCCTCATGTCGCATAATAAGTTTGCTAGAGTCGATAGTGAGCTCTTTGACATGGCATGGGAGCAGTGGATTTCAAATATTTACACCTTTGTAGACTAATATCTCCATGAACTAACACTTCAAAACATCCCAAATTAGGTAGTAAGGAGCCACACTCTTTTCTTTGCTACTCACCAAGTCAGTAAAATTGTTCCTTAAATTTTTTCTCACTTCCTCAAAATAGAAATAGTAGCTAGTCCAAAATCTCCCAATAAAGAAAGTAGAGAGCATGGGGGAAATAGCTTAACCAGCATCCATAGAAAGAAAAATGAAGGTTTCTCTCTCAAATAAAACTCCAGGGGGATCCAAAATCCATACACATACCATCATTAAGAAAACATATTACAATGGATTGCCCTACAACATAGCTTGACAAGAGATCATTTTTCACAATTATTTGTTGCATAGAACAGGGGAGCGAGATGGTGTAATAATTGAATGTAATGACCTTTCATGGTGCATCATACCTAGATAATTTCCATCATGTTTAACAAGTGAGGGTTTATGCCATATCCTCTTCTGTCATAACTCGTTGGGATGTCAAACATGTGCCATCCCATCTATCACTTCTCGAGTCACCCCATACAGGGAGTGGCTAATGGATGTTATTTCATGGTAGAAAATATTTGAAATAATGCTTGAATTGTATTATGAAGATACAAATCTTTGTAATTCAATGTAACAACCCCAGGTTAAAGATTCATATAATAAAGGATATTAAAGGCAAAAATAATAAGACTAAGTTCATGGGACACATATTCCAAGCTGAATGTTGGGAAAGCACTATAGTGGGTATTACTTGTGGCATATTAATGGCCAGGGAAATTGGCAAAGGCATTGCGAAGGAAAAGAGGCAATAACTGGAATTTTTATGAGAAATAAGGAAAATAGGAGAAAAGGAAGGTGAAGAGACAAAACTATGCATCCAGGAGAAATTAGAGGGAAAATGAAGAAATATGAAGACAAAAGGCATCAATGGTAAAAATGCATCAAAGAAATAATTCACAATTTTTTTCAATTGAGTGTTTGGCTCTCATACACTCTTGCACACTTAAAGAATTCTTGGAGCACTCTAGCATTCTCTTGGATTTGGAGAAGAACAAGCAAAGGAAAGCAAGGGAGTGCGAAGGGAAAGTTTGATCAACAACTTCATCAAGAGGATTTTTGTTATGAAACCAGCTCACAAAAAGATAGAAAGATAGTTGAACGCCTTAGAATTTAGCCTCTTCGAGGGGGAAACCTCCTTTACATTACACAAATGAACAATTCTTGGATTATACAAATGACAAAACCTCCTTTCTATATATAGGAGTCTAAGGAGTCACAATATAAACCCAACGACCTAACAATAATAATATAAAAGCCAACAAAAATAACAATAGAGGGATTCTAATGGGGCACAGTAATAAAAAATAGGGGACAATAGGGGCACAACACTATTAATAAGGGATACAACTACAATAGTATGGGGTAATCACTAGTATTATAGGGACCTATCATGCCCCTCTCCTTCAAAAAAAGTGTTGTCCTAAACGCTTGAGTAGTTCTAGATGCTTCTGTATAAAATTCTCATCCTCCCATGTGGAATCTTCAGTGGATAAGTTTTTCCACTTGATGAGATACTCCGAAGTTGATCGATTTCGTAGCTGTCGAGTTCTTGTTTCTGTGACTACTTCCAGTTCCAATATAATTTTTCCTTCCTCGTCAAGTTCTGGCAATATTGTTTGAATTGGGAGCTTGTCACCTATAACCTTCTTTAAACATGAAACATTGAAAACTTGGTGCACTCGAGACGCTGCAAGAAGCTACAATTTGTATGCCATAGTACCAATCTTTTGCAACACCTTTTACAGACCATAATACTTTGGTGATAATATATTATCCTTCTTAGCTTGCTTGAGGAACATTTGTTTATATGGTTTTAGCCGTAGGAATACCCAATCACCTACATCAAAACTTCTTTCACTGCGATGTTGATCTAGTTGTTGTTTCATTCTATTATGTGGCAACACGAGGTTATCCTTCAAGAGTTGGAGGACTTTCTTTTTGATGTTCTATGTGATGTTCCACTGCTTGAACCTTAGAATTTTCTCTTCAATATGATGTGATGGATGGTGGCTGATATCCATAAAGTGCCATAAATGGGGTCATTTTTGTTGCTGTAT
>APFE031207105.1:1327-80610 GCA_000404065.3 Pinus taeda | reverse complement strand
CCATTGGACTCATAGTACAACATCAACAACTCCCATTGGAATGGAAAGCATTGGGCTAGTCAATACATATTCTCCCATGGATAGCTTGATATTATGGCACTTTCCAGAGCAATTTATTGTTCCTCCATTTGCAACCATCACTTTGACACTCTGGTGTTGGATATAAGAAGCAACAATTCAATTATTTTGCTACCTTACAATGAATAAAATTGTGGGTACTTCCTGAATCAATCAACACTATTACCTTTTTCTTCTTGATTTGTCCTTCTATCTTGATAGTTTGAGGAGTGGTAATTCTAGCCAATGCATGACAAGATATGGTTGGATTCATTTCTTCTTTATCTAGGCTTTGTTCCTGGAGTATATCCTCTTCCTTTGACCTTTCTTGCTCCTTTTCTTCTTTCTCTTCATAATCTATTTAGAATAATTTCTTCTCAGAACACTTCTGACCTTTAGTGTATTTGCTATCACAACTGTAACAAAGCCCTTTTGCTCTTTTTTCTTTCAATCATTGTGGTGTCAACCTTATAGGTTGTGGAAGGCTAGGGGTAACAACACTTCCATGCTTATAGTTGTGACTGGTATGCTTCCTGGTTGCCATAATTTTGCTTTCCATTTTTCTTGCTAACCTGAATTCCTTATGTAATGAATCAGGTTCCCAAAGGTGAACATCATGTTGGATATTATCCTTTAAAGTCCCTATGAACACATCAATTCTATGCTCCTTTGGAATATTTTTTACCCTTATGTTCAATTTTTGGAACTCCTCAATGTGCTCCAATATTGAACCCTTTTTTTTGAGACTTATCAATTGGCTAAAAAGAGTGTTGCTTTTTGTATCCTCATAATGTGCTATCAATTCTTCCATAAAAATTGCCCAAGTGATAATTTGTTTACAAGAGAAAAGCCATTGATACCATAAAAACTGATTGGCTTCCAAATATAAAGTTGCAATATGTACCTTTTGTGTGTTTTTCACATTATTGAGATCGAAAAATTGCTCCATCTGTAATATCCATGTTGCGGGATCCTTGCCATCAAACTTCCTCATATCGACTTTTGGAATATGGTGGGTCTTCGATCCAACATTAGAGTCTAACCATGCCTAACCATGCCAAACATTTCATCAAACACATTGTCAACATGTAATCTATAGCTCATAAGTGCATATCTAAACATAGGGGTCTAATACTTATCTGAAAATAATCAAGGTCTAATGCCCTCTCATAATATCTACAGAAACATATACTAGTTCATGCATTAAATAACCATTCATTTACCAATCAAAACATGATGAGGGCCATAACTAGAGTCTCTCATAAAACCATGCTTAAATAGAATATAACCAACATAATAACAATGATATAACAACCATCAAAGCCACATAATAACAAGTATAATTACTCATGAAATACAAGAGGAAAATTTATCTTATTAACATATGCAAAATCCAACCAAGTCAGGGACTCCACGTACCAACCGACCATAGATTGGGATGAACCAAATCTCTCTTTTAGTCAATCACCCTCATGCCATATTATAAGCATGAATGTGGGATCTCATGGAATAAACCAATCAAAACCAAACTAGGGCTTCTAGAGGCCAAACTACCTCAACCCTAAACGAATGATTACACCTCATGGTCGGACATCACTAACCATCACTAGATTGGTTTCTACCCAAGTTGTCTAGGGCTCCAGAGCATTTGTTCCAACTCATCTCTAGGACAAGTAACTCTACCCACAACTACCATAGGGCTCTAGAGCGTTTGTCCAACCAAGGATTTAATACTATTAACTCAACCCACCAAGGGCTCCAGATCATTTTTCCAACAAAGGATTCCAAGACTAGTAACTCAACCCAAGTTGTTCTAGGGCTTCTAGAGTGTTTGTCAAACCAAGGCACGAGGAACTAGTAACTCAACCCACAACCATAGGAACATGAGCACCAATAAAAAACAATCAAGTGGGAAACCCACAACACCATGGTTATCCAAGAAATGGAAAGGCTAGGAAAAACGACTGTCAATCCAGGAAATCCTTCATGCCAATAACAAATCAGAACCAAATAACCACATACATATACCATGCAAGCCAAAACTAGCAAGGAAATCATACATGCAGCTCGATACCTACAAATATAACTTATTGTAGTTGTTGATCCCATTGTCCCCTTGTGCTTTCCTACTTTTATTTTGCCTTCTTTTTCTAAATCCAATGTATGCCAAAATCCTCCAAGAGTGCTCCAAGAAAACTCTAAGTGTACAAGAGTATGAGAGAGAGAGAATAGAAACAGAGTTCCAAAGATTGAACTGAAAAAAGTTGTGAATTGATCCTCATGAGCCTTTTTATCATTGAGGCCTCTATTTTCTTCATTTTCCTCTATTTTTCCTTCAATTTTCCTCACATGCAATTTTGTGACCTTTCACCTTCCTTTTCTCCTATTTTCCATTATTTTCATAAATAAAATGCCAGTGAATGCGACTTTAACTTTGCCAATGCCTTTTCCGATTTCCATAGCCATTTATTAATCACAATTGACCCCCATCACTATGTTTTGTGTTGAAAATTCAGCTTGGAATATGTATCCCATGACCTTGGTCTTATTTTTCCTTTATTAACTTTATTAAATGGATTTTTAAGTGAGCCTATTGCAAAAGCCTCCCCCTTGGGGGAACACTGTCCTTAGTGTTCAATGACACTTATAAACCATCCAAACACATGCTTCCCATGGAACTTTATAACATGAATCGATGCAACATTTACATCATATCATATTGTTGATAGTGCTGGAAATTCACCAACCAAAGGGGTCTCCCCATTGCGAAGTCCCAATTAGAGCTCACACCATTTGGAATAGGAGCCCCATCCCGAGTGTCATCTTGAATGCCATATATTCTAAGAGATTTGCATTGGCTCTAACTATTAGCGAGAGGGCGGAGTGTAGATGTTCCTTCAGAAAACAAGTGTGTCTGGTGAGTGTTTGTTTGTAAGTGTGTCAAGGTTCTTCTACTGCGGAGGGAAGGAGAAAGTGAACCTCTAAGAGAGAGGTAATAGTACCACCCTAGGAAAGACACGTGTGAACATAAAGTATTTTTCTAATATCCAACGGAATAGTCCACAAATATGTGATGATCACTGCAACCAATACAACGCATTCTCAATATGATAATCACTAAAATAACAGAAATAGTTCAAGGAATTTAGTACAAGTGAAAGCAAACATGAATCATAAACATTCACATAATAGTCTTACCATTATTCATAATCCATGCATGAGGAATGTTTTGGCCATCATGCTTCATAAATTAATTAAAAGTCCCAAGACACATGTATACATAGAACGCCACAAAATCTTTTTCTGGATTTGCAATCTTTAGAATTGGAGAATTTGTAACAAACTTCTTTAATTGCTGAAAACACGCTGCACATCCCTCTGTCCATTCAAGTTTATTTCCTTTTTGCTGCAATGATGTAATAAGATAGGAAATATGTGAGAAGTTCCTGATGAACTGCCTATAATAACCTGCTAACCCCATAAATTATCTAACCTCATCCACGTTCCTAGGAGAATGGAACCATTATTATTACTTCTAAAATACGGGAAAACAACAACACCAACAAGGACCTCAAAAGAAACTCATCTTTGTTATTCAAACTTAGCACCTTCATTTTCTTTAGAGATTCATTCACCCTTCTTGTCTTTAATGTCTTCTTTGAATTCATATTTTTCCTTCTTATTATCATCTTCTCCTCCCTTTTCATTCTCTCCACTATCATTTGTTTTTGGATAACTAGCAAGGCCAATGTAGGTGGAAACTTAACAAAATTTATACAACTCCAAATTAATGTAGTTTTTGTTGAAATATTATAACTATGGAGATCACAACATATGAAACATATATAAATGTATAATATATCATGAAATAGTAGTGAAGGAAACTTTGCTACACTTATTTCATTCAATGTATTATTATGATTAAAAATTGATCCAATGCATACTTACCGCCATCTCCACCTCCTTGGATGACTTGTTAAATGTGGTGCCAATAGATTATGAAATATTTGACCAATAATGTTGAGGCTATTAAATATAAATGACATGAAAAGGGTATTAGTTTGGCTTGTTCTACCTTATTGTGGCTAGTGGATGTTTTTCTTTTCTTTTGGTAAGTAATTTTTTATTTTTTATTTTTATTTTTTTTTTTATTTATTTTTTATTTATTTTTTATTTATTTATTTTTTATTTTTTATTTTTTTATTTTTGTGGATGTTGATCACTGATTCGCCCTAGACCTATGACATTTGTGGTCACCAATATCAATGATTGCTGATCGCAAGTTTTCTCTATCCTCCCCTACTTGGTATTTTGAAAAAATCCGTTTCTGATTTGTGATGAGCCTTACCTTTGGTCTTTTTCTTTTTGTTTTCTAGTTTTCAAAGGGTAGCTTCAATCTGCTCTAACTTCTGATCCAGAAGTCTATTTTTGGACTTCCACATACCGTTGGAAAGATTATTCAGGGAACTATCCATTGGGGAGGGTTCAATTTATCTTTGAGAGCTTCTATGGCTTGCAATATGGCTTCAAAATTCACTGATATTTTCACTCTAGGCAAGTGAAAAAACATTTTGTAGTGAGTGACAACAGGTGGGATGGTTATATCTTGTGTCACTCTCAGAGTAAATATCTTATGATCTATATTTTTATCATCTAACTGAAGTTGTACAATGTTAGCAATTTGGTTGTTATTTTTATTAACAAACATGACCAACCATTTCTTGATTTAGGCTTATGGAAAGTCGGCCAAATTGTTGCTGTCATCCCCTAATGATACTATGATAACATGCAATTCTTATTTTAAAGAATATATAGGGATCAACCTGGAGTCCATAATCATTCAGGGGCATTTGAGATCATCAAAAATATTAATGGCTTAGAAGAAACTATTGCTTTTATGGTCATTAATGCTTGAACATTCAACAAGACCATATTGAACATTTTACTTCTAGTAGACCAACCTGCTTTGATTTGTTTAATCCTCTTTGGAGTAGGAAAGCCTTGGTGATGTCCTTGGATTTCATTTAGAGAGTTGATTTTATTTACAAAAGTATTCAAATCATTTTTAGCATATTTGTTTTTATCATTTTCAAGGTGTCTTTGTAACTATTTAGAAAATGATTTAATTCTCTTTAACACAAATTTCTAAAATAGAGAAACAATTCTCATGCTTCTTTTATAATTTAAAGTCACTTTTTAATTTTCATAGTGACATATGTTTTGGCTTCTGTTAACAAATGTGTTTCGTTTCTAATCTTCTAGGGTGCGCTAGGTGTAATTGCTACTTTGGATGCTTGAATAGAAAATAGAGTCATGGACAGGGGTGTTATATTAAGAGCTTCTTCAAGCTCATGTACTTTTCTTCAATCTCAAATTTTTAGCTCCTTGCTTTGTTACTAAATGTGCAACAACATCCCTTGTAGATTGATGTAGTTTTAGGAGTCTAGAAGGCCCAACTTCTGAAACATGTATTCTTCTCTTCATCTGACTCACTATCTTCTTCTTTCTTATTGCACCTTTTCAAATTGAAACTTTTTTGTAGATTTATCAATATGGGTATATTGCATAGTCAAATATTGGTATTAAAATAAGACAGACTCTTTAGTAGCCATTTCTTCAAAAAAAATTTGGGATTCAACCATTCATGTCATCACCCATTCTGGAACTGCAGTGTTTTTTACTTCCATTTCCATGGGTCCTTTTGCATCTTGTGACCTTTTTTTACTTGAGATTTTAATTTTAAATGTTGAAACCACATGTGGATTTTCAAGGAAGCATGAGGGGTAGCTTTTCTCCGTCACTGTCACTATATTTTTTTTTATTGTAATGTCCTCTTATGGCAATTATTTTTTTCTCCTCTTTTCAATAGAGGAAATTCAATTAGTTTGTGGTGCTTGAGTGGCATGAGAGCTTGAGGGTATTTTCCCTCTTTTCTTTGTCCTTTCTTCGGTATTGGTACTTGCTTCTGTCGTAACATTGTCAATGAAGGTAGGTTTTTTAGAAGTGCCGAATTGATTCTTTCAATTTTATTCTAAGATGCCAAGTGATAATAAATTTTCATATCTAATGGATGTCAAGTGATAATAAAAGGTTCCTTTTGGGTTAAAACCTTGGATAACTTTAAATTCAATTAAATTAAAGGATTTTAATAATCCAATAAATTCTACAAAATGGGAAATATTTCTTACTATAACCCCTCCTATGACAAAAGCAAGTGTAATAAATTATCTTCCTTCTTTAATCAAATATAATTATCCAATAATGTTACTCTCTACGTACTTCAACAACAAAGTATCTACCAAGAACAAACTTAGGGAGTAGTAAGGGATTTCCTTGATATCCATATATACTAATGACAATATTGTCCTCTCAATCTTCATATATCCCTTTCCCTATTAGAAAATTCAATGATTCATTGGAAATGATTTTGTGCTCATACACTGTTAGCACATGTTGAACTCATAGAGGAAATAATCCTAGACCTGATAGAAATGAAATGGAGCTTTGTGCTTCCACAACATAGGAGACTAGAATTGAGTTGGCTATGTATCTAAGTTCATGTTACTTTTGCAGGGTAATCGGTGGAATATGTTGCATGAGACTTAGCCATCACTAGGTAGGCAATTATATAGAATTTTTGGTGTTTTTCGAAGTTGATTATGTGATACGAAATCTTGTTGGAAATGACTTCCCCCAAATCAAACATGGTATCTCTTTTGAAATAAAATTACAAAACATACAATACTAACCTTGGGAACCATTGAACTCAACTCACACCCCATAACTCAAGAAAATAACCAAGAAATATATTTATATGGCTTAGAAAAAATAGATATGTATATGGGAGAAATACTTGACGGGGTGGGTGAAGAGGGAAATACAAACTCCTGAAGAATATTCATTTTTTCACCTTGTGAATGTAGGAAAGAATTAACTTAGGTGAGTCTAAGCTTCTAATTAGGCTTAGTAGCTTTAGAATTCTCTTAAAAATATTTGGAATAAGAAGCAATGGATTTTTCTCTAAATTGAGCTTGATAACTCTAGTCTTTGAGTCAAATTATTTTTCACACTAATGCATTATCTCTTTTAAGTCAGAGACTATTGGGATGCATGGAACATTCAACAACCCTGTGTTCCAAATTCTAATTATTTGTCTTTCTTTTAGAGCCAACTTTAAGTACCATTGATATGCAGTAGACCAGTGGAAACATTTTCCTTATCTAGTTAATGAGTTGGTTGTTTCTCCACAAATTGACTCCTTCCTTATTTTATTCGCCATATTTCTCATTTGTTTAATGTATTTGGAGATACTTGATGGATCAATTATGCCTTAGTGGGAATCTTAGCTGTTAAATCCTTGAGTTATGGTAGTCTTTAATAGGATATCACCTTTTCACGTACCACCTTCATCGAGATATGTGGGAGTGATTATGAAAGTTAATAACTCTTACTAGTCTTAAATAGATAGTACAAGAAAAAATCCATTTAACTCAATGCCAAGGTGACTAGTTAAGTAATATCCATAATGTAAGGATAGGACATGACACAAAGTTAA
Source organism: Pinus taeda (assembly GCA_000404065.3). Classification (NCBI taxonomy): domain Eukaryota; kingdom Viridiplantae; phylum Streptophyta; class Pinopsida; order Pinales; family Pinaceae; genus Pinus; species Pinus taeda. The sequence continues at coordinate 72,998 of APFE031207105.1, read as the reverse complement.
TTCAGATGATACGATATCAAGGTGCAAGTGGATATGATTTATGTAATATAATATCAAGCACCCTTTTACATCTCAAGGAATAGAATTCCTTAAATGAGATTTAAATTAGCCTCTAAACGATCAAATGATTAATTTTCACAATGGAGAGAAAAATATAGTTATGAAACCCTCCCATATCATCAATGTATATATCGAGGATGATCAAGTTAGGTTTCATTAAAAGGAAGCATAATGTCCCCTTTCACTGGTTACTCGGAAAGCTCCATATAAGTTGAGTTCTACATAGGAATGAAATGATTTATTCATAATTTTTAGAAAATATAATGGCCATAACTTATTGTGATTGGAGGAATATTTCCCACTATCCCTCATTTACCTAAATATGAGTTTCTATGCTTGGTTTACTAAGGGCACAAGTTGAGTGTCTCATAGGCGGGGAATTTTCGTAATTGTTACATCGTTAACCAAATTATAATATAAATATGACCTAGAGAGAAAATGTGTCTTAATGAAAACATAGGGGTGCAATACCTTTCTAAGAGTATATCATATTACTTGTTTAGAGCCTAGGTTGTTGAGAAAAAAATTTCACAAGATCAAGACTAATTTTAGGGCACGATTCAAAGTTTTAAAAGTTCCAATAATGGGGATCAAAAAAGAAATAGAGTTTCCAAATTATATGTTACCTCATTACCTTCCCAATTATATACTAGTTGCTCCATTTCAATAATTAATTACTCAAAGCTATCACAAGTCTTCAAATTGATTTCAAGGACGTGGTCTAGGTAGCTTGCTTAACAAATTTTCTAGGTAGGTGAATGTAACCACCCCTCCTATATCTAACCACTTTCATCGCCTTGCTAGGGTAAAAATGAGAGGAGGAGCTACTATGACATGAATCAACCTCCTGAGTATAGTTAAGGAAGTGGAATCGACAAACCGAAAATATACTAACCTTCCTTAGGAGCCACAGGCCCCCCAAGAGCCAAAAAACCACTCCAGGAGCCCAAACCCTGAGCTAACTTTACTTTATAAGGACATGGACTCTCAATCACTTGAATTACAAGGAAATACAACAATTTTAACCCTCCAGTTGCATGGATAACCCTTCCTCCCATAGATGGTAGTATAGAATTCCTAGTCTGTGCATGCGACCTTGGAATCCAAGCCACTTTTTCACGGTTAGGATCCATACCTCTACCCAACACTTGACAGAACTTTATAGAATAATAAATGACACTAGTACAAAGACATTAACACAAAACTTAGATAAGAACTTGACCTAACCATGCCTAACCATGACAGACATTTCGTCAAGGTCTAATGCCCTCTCATAATATCTACAAAAACATATATTAGGTCACGCATTAAATAACCATTCATTTACCAATCAAAACATGATGAGGGCCATAACTAGACTCTCTCATAAAACCATGCTTATAAATAACATATAGCCAACATAATAACAATGATAGAACAACCATCAAAGCCACATAATAACAAGTATAATTACTCATGAAATACAAGAGGAAAATTTATCTTATTAACATATGCAAAAGCCAACCAAGTCAGGGACTTCCATGCACCACCCAACCATAGATTGGGATGGACCAAATATCTAACTTAGTCAATCAACCTCATGCCATATTATAAGCATGAATTTTGGATCTCATGGAATAAACCAAGCAAAACCAAACAAGGGCTTCTAGAGGCCAAACCACCTCAACTGTGACCCAATGATTCCACCTCATGGTCAGACATCACTAACCATCACTAGATTGGTCTCTACCCAAGTTGCCTAGGGCTCCAGAGAATTTGTTCCAACCCATCTCTAGGATAAGTAACTCTACCCACAACTACCACAGGGCTCTAGAGCGTTTGTCCAACCAAGGCTTCAATACTATTAAATCAACCCAGCAAGGGCTCCAAAGCATTTTTCCAACAAAGGATTCCAAGACTAGTAAGTCAACCCAAGTTGTTCCAGGGCTTCCAGAGTGTTTGTCAAACCAAGGCATGAGGAACTAGTAACTCAACCCACAACCATAGGAACATGAGCACCCATAAAAAATAATCAAGTGGGAAACCCACAACACCATGGCTATCCAAGAAATGGAAAGGCTAGGAAAAACGACTGTAAATCCAGGAAATCTTTCATGCCAATAACAAATAAGAACCAAATAACCACATGCATATACCATGCAAGCCAAAACTAGCAAATACATCATGCATGCAACTTGATAGCTACAAAGAAAACCTATTGTGGTTGTCGATCACGTTGTCCCCTTGCGCTTTCCTACTTTTCCTTTTCCTTCTTTCTCTTAATCCAAAGTATGCCAAAATCTTCCAAGAGTGCTCCAAGAAAACTCTAAGTGTACAAGAGTATGAGAGAGAAAATAGAAAAAGAGTGCCAAAGATTGAACTAACAAAAGTTGTGAACTAATCCTCATGAGACTTTTTATCATTGAGGCCTCTGTTTTCTTCATTTTCCTCTATTTTTCCTTCAATTTTCCTCACATGCAATTTTGTGACCTTTCACCCTGTCATGGTATGAAAGAGTACTTGCATCTACAATTCACTCATGACAAGATGACATCGGTAAGATAAACCACTAGTCTAAGATGTTTCATGTTGATCCACTAGCTAAACCAGAATTGAGTTTAAGGTTGAGGGAGAGGCTCAATGACTTTGAAGTTATGTAACTCAGGTAGTCAAGGGTGAAGCTTGAGCCTTGAGACTAATCAATGTGTAGTTCAGGCTAGACTAGACATGCATATTGCACATTTTTGGGGCTCAGTGAGTCGGGTTGAGGGGTTTTGCAATGTTTTAGCCAATTACACAGTTCTGGGAGGCATAACAGACCTGGTGATTGTGAAATCGCACAGCTCAGGAGCTCAAGGGTTGGGCTTGAGCTTATAGACTTTGTAATATGTATTTGGGACTAGGCTGGAGGGTTGAATTACGTAATTTTGGAGGCAAAGGTCCAGGATTGAGCACTGAAATTTTGCAGTGCATAGTCTTGGGAGGTAGGAACTATGCATTGTAAATATCAAGAGGTAGGATTGTAGATTGAGGGATGGAACTCTGCAATGCGCAGTTCAGGAGGGCCATATGAGGCTAAGTTGCTTGGTCAGAAAGTTTTCGAAATTTGACTAAGCATGGGATCAATGAAGCTAATGTGAATAGTGATGAAACTCGACTATGATCACATGCTTAGAACACTTGATGACATAACAACATAGATAATCCATGACAAATCAGAAACATACTTTCCTCAGTGCGACAATTTTGCGATGACATGTGACAATTACGAAACTAAAGATACACTTTGCGATGATTGTGACGACACTTGTGTGACAATGCTTAAAACTTTGGGAATGAGTGAAACAAATGTTTACATGGTAATGTCAACTCATTTTCACAAAGATAATTAATTGAAACCACAAAAAAAAACTTATATACATTATGCAACACTTAACATATGAAACAACGACATTTTTCTTTTCTCACAGAAGGGACCAAAACACTTAGAGAAAACACATACAATGGATTTCAAAGTTTGCGATGACTATATGCAAGACCAAGGTAGGCTCCAAAATTTGGCATAGGCCAAAATTTTGGAGGGTGTTGTAGCAACGACAACACATACTACATAAGATGTGCCAAACATATCATGAACACCATACTTCTGATTGGAGATTTATAACACAAGTTGATGTGGTATTTATAACATACATATGCATATAGACATAGCCAAAACATGACATCAAAACATATACCGAAAGAAATACGCTCAACCAATGAATAAAGAAAGATACATAGCCTGCATCTTACCAACCATCTCCCATGTAACTTCATCAGGCCCAAAGCGCTTCCACTGCACTTTAAATTGCTTGATTGCTCGATTCTAGAGCATGAGCATCTTTCACTGCAAAATGCACTGAGGTTCTAGCTATAATTATCCTTCTGGTTCCACCTGCAATGCAAAGTTGTCAATCATATGATCAACATATTTCACACACTTATTAAGAAATGACACATGGAAAGCATCATGGACTTTCACTATCAGAGGTTTTCCAAGTTAGTAGGCCACTAGTCCAATCCTCTCAAGAATATTGAAAGGCACGAAATACTAAGGTGCTAGTTTGGCACATGATACAATCCTAAGGGACATAGTCTTGGGCTTGATGTGAAAGTACACCTATTCCCCAACCTGAAACTCCTTAAATATCCTATGTTGATATGCATAGCTCTTCTACCTATCTTGTGCTACCTTTAAATTTTTCTTGATTACTTGCATTTCCTATTCCATCTCTGCCAACATGTTTGGTCCAATCAATACCTTGTTCACTGGATCACTCCAACCGATAGGAGTATTACAACTCTTCCCATAAAGTGCCTCAAATAGACTCATCTTCAAATATTCCTAATACTCATTGTTATACTCAAACTCTACCAGTGGAAGATACTCTTCCTGCTTTCGTTGCTGATGAAGGACGTAGATCTTCAACATGCCCTCAAGAATGTTGTTGACCCTGTCTGTCTGTGAATGATAAGCTGTAGTAAAAGAAAAATTTGTCCCCAAACTTGCAAATAACTCTTTCCAAAACCTAGAAGTGAACTTGAAATATTTGTTTGACACAATCTTCTTCTGAACACTATGCAACCTCACTATATCTTTGATGAAGACCTATGCTACCTCACTAGCCAAATTCGTTGACTTCTCTAGAATGAAATGCAATAGCTTTTTCAACATGTCAACTACAACCATAATAAAATGATGCTGTCTACATGTTCTTGGAAACATTGTAATGAAGGCCATGGAAATGACCTCCCATTTCCACTCTGGAATCATTATTAGCTGCAGTAATCCACCTAGATGATTACACTATGATTTTACTTGTTGACAATCCAAGTATCTTGCAAAATAAATTGCACCTCTTTCTTCAAATTCGGCCAATGGGAGAACTTATTAACTGTTATCAATATCTTTTGATCATGGATGACCTAAATACGGATTGACATGAAATTCCTGCAAGATAAGCTTCTTGAGCTTGCTATTTTCTGACACATAAATCATGTCCCCAAATCTTACCAAATCATCTGTCGTGGGATGATAGTCCACATCCTATTCACAGTGCCTTGTTGCTATAACTTCTGCTTATGATGCTGGTACTTGTCATCTTGTTGTCTTGCCTGCCATATCTGAACTTGTAAATTTGCCCCATATGAACTCATAGCTGCTATGTGATTTACCTGTACTCTTCTACTAAGAGCCTTTGCAACCTTGTTACATTCAATAATTTCTCATGTAGTAAATATTTACTATTTTAAACTTTAGATACTTAATATTTTAACTAATTAGTCTTTATAGGGTTTCAGTGGATAATCTATGAGAAGCCTAAAATGAGTATCAAGGTAATTATATGCATCTAGATGAGGCTTGCCCGCCTTGTTTACAGGAATGTAATTACCATCATATGCATTTTAATATGATAAAAAATCATCGATATGAATTGAGTGAATGATAAGGGTTTCTCTAAATCATTTTACATACAACAAAGAGATGAATGGTTATATCAAATAATATGTACAAAAAAATTCAAACTACTATCAAGAATACATACATAGGTGGCCACATTCTTTCTTATCATTAATATCATAACTACCAGAATGTAATAGAACTAAGAATTGTAGTAAGGATATTTTATGATTTCAAAGAGTTCAATTTTTATTCGTTGAGGGTTAATTCTTCCAAATGGAGAGAAAAATATAGTTATGAAACCCTCCCATATCATCAATGTATATATCGAGGATGATCAAGTTAGGTTTCATTAAAACGAAGCATAATGTCCCCTTTCACTTGTTACTGGGAAAGCTCCATATAAGTTGAGTTTTGCATAGAAATGAAGGATTATTCATAATTTTTAGAAACTCTAATGGCCATAACTTATTGTGATTGGAGGAATATTTCCCAATATCCCTCATTTACATAAATATGAGTTTCTATGCTTGGTTTACTAAGGGCACAAGTTGAGTGTCTCATAGGGGGGAATTTTCTTAATTGTTACATCGTTAACCAAATTCTAATATAAATATGACCTATAGAGAAAATGTGTGTTAATGAAAATATAGGGGTGTAATACATTTCTAAGAGTACATTATATTCCTTGTTTAGAGCCTAGGTGTAGAGACCAACCTGATTTGATTTTTTTAATCCTCTTTCGAGTAGGAAAGCCTTGGAGATGTCTTTGGATTTCATTTAGAGAGTTGATTATATATATATATATATATTTTTTTTAATAATTTTGAAGGTCTCTTTGTAACTATTCAGAAAATGATTTAATTCTCTAACATAAATCTCTCAAATGGAGAAAAAATTCTCATGCTTCTTCTATAATTTAAAGTCACTTTTTAATGTTCATAGTGACATATGTTTTGGCTTCTGTCAACAATTGTGTTTCCTTTCTAATCTTCTAGGGTGCGCTAGGTGTAATTGCTACTTTGGGTGCTTGAATAGAAAATAGAGTCCTGAACAGGGGTGTTATATTAAGAGCTTCTTCAAGCTCATGTACTTTTTTTCAATATCAAATTTTTAGCTTCTTGCTCTGTTACTGAATGTGCAACAACATCCCTTGTATATTGATGGAGTTTCATGAGTTTAGAAGGTCCAACTTCTGAAACATCTATTCTTCTCTTCATCTAACTCACTATCTTCTTCTTTCTTACTGCACCTTTTCAAATTGCAACTTTTTTGTAGATTTATCATAATGGGTATGTTGCATAGTTAAATATTGGTATTAAAATAACATAGACTCTTTAGTAGCCATTTCCTCAACAAAATTTTGGGCTTCAACCATTAATGTCATCACCTATTCTGGAAATACAGTGTTGTTTATGTCAATTTCCATGGGTCCTTTTGCATCTTGTGACCTTTTTTTACTTGAGATTTTAATTTTAGATGTTGAAACCACATGTGGATTTTCAAGGGAAGCACGACGGGGTGGCTTTTCTCCATCACTGTCACTAGATTTTTTGTCATTGTAATGTCCTCTTAGAGCAATTATTCTTTTCTCCTCTTTTCAATAGAGGAAATTCAATTAGTTTGCGGTGGTTGAGAAGCGGAAACTAATGGTATTTCTTAGTGCAAGTTTTGGTGTGTTTCATGTAATAAGTTGGGAAATTCCCTATTTATTGTTGTTCTATACTATTTCATTTCGGTTATGCTACCCTTGCTATCGAATGTGGAGAATGGAACCATTATTATTACTTCTAAATTGCAGCAAAACAACAACACCAACAAGGACCTCAAAAGAAACTCATCTTTGTTATACAAACTTAGCACCTTCATTTTCTGTAGAGATCCATTCACCCTTCTTATCTTTAATGTATTCTTTGAATTCATATGTTTCCTTCTTATTATCATCTTCTCCTCCCTTTTCGTTCTCTCCACTATCATTTGTTTTTGGATAACCAGCAAGGCCAATGTAGGTGGCAACTTAACAAAATATATACAGCTGCAAATTATTGTAGTTTTTGTTGAAACATTATAACAATGGAGATTGCAACATATGAAACATATATAAGTGTATAACATATAATGAAATAGTAGGGAAGGTAAATTTGCTGCAACTATTTCATTCAATGTAATATTATGATTAAAAATTGATCCAATGCATACTTAACGCCATCTCCACCTCCTTGGATGACTTGTTAAATGTGGTGCCAATAGATTATGAAATATTTGACCAATAATGTTGAGGCTATTAAATATAAATGACATGAAAGGGTATTAGTTTGGCTTGTTCTACCTTATTGTGACTAGTGGATGTTTTTCTTTTCTTTTGGTAAGTAAATTTTTTATGGATGTTGATTGCAGATTCGCCCTAGACCTATGACATTTGTGGTCATCGATATCGGCGATTGCTGATCACAAGTTTTCTCTGTCCTCCCCTACTTTCTACTTTGAAAAACTCTGATTGTGATCTGTGATGAGCCTTACCCTTGGTCTTTTTCTCTTCGTTTTCTAACTTTCAAAGGGAAGCTTCAATCTGCTCTAACTTCTGATCCAGAAGTCTATTTTTGGACTTCCACATACTATTGGAAAGATTATTCTGAGAAATATCCAATGGCGAGGATCCAATTTATCTTTGAGAGCTTCTATGACTTGCAATATGGCTTCAAAATTCACTGCTATTTTCACTCTGGACTACTGAAAACACATTTTGTAGTGAGTGACACTAGGTGGGATGGTTATATCTTGTTTCACTCTCAGAGTAAATATCCTATGATCTATTTTTTTATCATCTAACTGAAGTTGTACAATTTTAGCCATTTGGTTATTATTTTTATTAACAAACATGACCAACAATTTCTTGATCTAGGCTTATGGAAAGTCGGCCAAATTGTTGAAGTCATCCCCTAATGATACTATGATAACATGCAATTCTTATTTTAGGACATATTTAGGGATCAACATGGAGTCCATAATAGTTCAGGGGCCTTTGAGATCATCAAAAATATTAATGGCTTAGAAGAAACTATTGCTTTTATGGTCATTAATGCTTGAACATTCAACAAGACCATACATGAACATTTTACTTCTAGTAGACGAACCTAATTTGATTTGTTTAATCCTCTTTGGAGTAGGAAAGCCTTGGTGATGTCTTTGGATTCATTTAGAGAGTTGATTTTATTTACAAACGTATTCAAATCATTTTTAGCATTTTTTTAATCATTTTCAAGGTCTCTTTGTAACTATTCAGAAAATGATTTAATTCTCTAACATAAAGTTCTCAAATGGAGAAAAAATTCTCATGCTTCTTCTATAATTTAAAGTCACTTTTTAATGTTCATAGTGACATACGTTTTGGCTCTTGTTAACAAATGTGTTTCCTTTCTAATCTTTTAGGGTGCACTAGGTGTAATTGTTACATTGGGTGTTATTTTAAGAGCTTCTTCAAACTCATGTACTTTTCTTCAATCTCAAATTTTTAGCTTCTTGCTCTATTACTGAATGTGCAACAACATGTAATGCCTACTTAATATTATCATGAAAATTTTACCAGGGTTCAAATCACCTTAAAATATTGACTTATAATTATCAAGAAATATTGGTACATACCTACATTGGTGAAACTATAAATTTAGTATTGATATAAATTTTGTTATTATTCCCAATTTACCTCCCCAAATTTCTAAATTTTGAGAAGACATAGTCCTCACCAATTAATTACCAATTTATATATTCATCTCTCATCCCCAAAATTTCCTCTCAGATTTACTTGGGAGAAGACATGGTCCTCTCCAATTAATTATCAATTTATATATTCATCTCTCATCTCCAAAATGTCCTCTCAGATTTACTTGGGAGAAGACATAGTCATCTCCAATTAATTACCAATTTATATATTCATCTCTCATCTCCAAAATGTCCTCTCATATTTACTTGGGAGAAGACATGGTCATCTCCAATTAATTACCAATTTATATATTCTTCTCTCATCCCCAAAATATTTACTTGGGAGAAGACATGGTCCTCTCCAATTAATTACCCAATTTTATATTCATATCACATCCCCAAATGTCCTCTCATGTTTACTTGGGAGAATAGAATTCAAATGTAAGGATGAGGGAGTAGTTATGACATTAATGAGATGTGGTTGAGGTGGAGAGGAGAAGGGGGAGCATAAAAGAGTAAGGATGAGGGAAGGAGGGGGGATCCTTGGCTTGATTTTGGTATTGGTTTGGTTGTGGTTTTGGAGGATTTGTTTTGAGAGTAAGATGGGGAAGAGAGAAGGGAGAGAAGGAGAGAAGGGAGAGAAGGGAGAGAAGGAGAGTATTGTTTATCATGGACACACTACATCTGGTTGGACTTGGGCTAGGAATTACTTCCTAGTTGGTTGGGAGGTAAATCCAGTCGCTAGTCAAGAAGAGCATCCCAGCCGGATCAGGAGCTCAAGGGCATCTCATCTAGGCTATCATAACATATATTCCTCTATTTATAGATTACTCATGTAAGTGATTGAAATGAAATGCCCACTATTTAATTGTAGGAAACAAATTTTAATGGAAAAATATCATCGACTAAATGTTTAGTTAGAAATGAATTATTTCCTGTTTTATTGTATTTGAAATTAGAGAATTTAGTAATGTTAGAGGACCCTAGGATGGAATCCTCACACGTGGTATCAGAGCCCAAATTCAAAACCTAGACCCAAAACCCACTAAACCTAAATTTCTGCTATAAGAGCTTGTAACCCTCATAATTACTTGTGTATATATATATATATATATATGTATTATATATTAGATTGAATATGACATACAAAGGCCAAGCTATGTATAGTGTTGTGATAGATATAGCGGAGGGAGCTATTGGACTGGCAATATTGTATCGATGCTAGCTCGTTTCCACCCTCTTCCAAATAATTGGTTTCATATCAGCTGGAAAGGAAATTGGCATATAGATGTTTGCTTGGGTTGCTTGATGTTCCCCTTGGTGAACATGTTATCACATATTAATTTGGATTTGCTGCCCTTTCCATCTCTAATTACAACCTCCCACGGAGAGAAGTCAATAATGGATCGAGATCAAGTTGCCATGCTTGTTTATGCCATAGTTGTCTAAATTTGTGCACCTATATGGGAAGAGGTGATATTCCGGGTATTCATGTATAGACCATGCCCTTCACTCTTTTACATGTCTCTCCCTAGCTTCAATTCCAAGCCTGATCTTCCTACATACCTCTGCTTCTGCTGGTAATCCATATTTTCATGCTTTCTTAAGAGCATCAGCAACAAGCTTATATGTATAAGATCTTGGAACAGAGTCCTTAACAACCATTTCTATCAATACCTTACTACCTTCTTCCAACCAGTCCTCCTTTGCATAATGCATGACAAATTGGTATATAAGAACTGCAAGTGGGAGATATGTTATTCTCCTCCATCTTATTCAACGTCTCCACAACTTTATCTACTTCATTCACAGTGCTATAATATCTGATGAAGGAATTATAAGTAACCTTGTTAGGAGCACAACCATCTTGATGGATCCGTCGAAAGATCTCCAGGGCCCTATCGATTTTGCGATTCTTACAAAGGCCATCAATCAAGCATTTGTAAGTAACAACATCTGACATAAAACCATCATAACACATCTCTTTAAACAACCGATTTGCTTCCTGTAATCTCTTATTAACCGCCTTCTGAATACTTGTATGCATATTGTGTTTGCAATAACAGGTGATCATAATAGTTTAGGTGAAAACATCTGGAGTGCACCTAGAGCCTGACATTTTCATATGATAAAATAGAAATATCTCTTTGTTGAAATTCCCCACCTTACTCCCACTTTCTTCATTTCTTCCTATTTTTCACCTCGATCCACATGTCAAGATGTGGATACTCAAATGTAGTGGAAACAGCTCAAATTCGTAGCGAATTCAGTCAAAACATCCAAAATATGACCACTCAAATGCATGGAATGATGGGTTTGCTATTCAATGCACAAACCTATATCAAACATGCAAAATGTGAGTAACCCAATGCCTTAGAGAATATAGCTTTAACTTCAGTTTAGGGACCAATTCAAACAAACCAGGTAATTAATTCGAGCAAGACCGTAATTTAATGATGCATGCTTGAACACAGTTACAATGTGGTGACAAATATGCTAATGATATTGTAGGTGATCGAATCTAGTTTGCAATGGAATTGTTTCATTCAATAAAAGCAAGTCATTGCCTCCTTCACTAGACCTTGTTCACCCAAGACTTTTATGCCAAAGGTCATAGTTTTTGTTCCTACAAGACCACTTTCTTTTCTTGTCATTTCATGGAGGAACCTCCATAACGTTTTCAGTAGGATTGCCCTCGCCAGAGTCCATGCCATCTCTTGGCAAGTAAGCTGAACATGCACAAACCCGTCTTGTTTTCGAGCCCATGAATAGAATCTCAATGTTTACCCACACCCTGTTTAACTGACAAAGTATTTCTAAGACCTCGGGATCCTCGTATAGATTGATCTTACTGGGCCTCTTTCCAAAGGCATCTCTCTACAATGGGGAACCTTTTTTGGAATCCTTCTGCGTAATCTCTTTGAGAAACTTCTTTGAAGGGTTTTGAGTACTTCACAGACAATATCATTGGTCAATGTTTTGAGGCCAAGCCCATCTAGACCCACTTCTATATCTTCTGTCTCAATAATAATTTCCACGATTTTGGGAAACATTGCATGAAAAAGATTAATGCATTCTGAAATGTGTCCATGTGAATATATTTGGGTAACATTTGGAGCTGTTGAATTTTCCAATTCTTGGCATGTGGATATAGAAAATGTATGAAATGCAAAGAGAAGTAGTGGCATTTCTATGAACAAATTATGAGGGGATGTGTTTATATATTTGGATCATGGTAGGAGTGAACGATTTAATTTGAAAGAATACAGAGGTTGGGCACGTGTTCTCAAAATCAAATGCCAGAACATTGTAATGGTTTACCTTGCCTTCAGAGTTTGCTCCTGCTATAATGCGTCATTTTCTGCAGAGACATTGTAGACGCTGGTAAAAACTTCTAACATCATGCTCAATTCTGAACTGATGCTCAAATCTCTATGCCAATGAGATTTAAAGTTATGGTTTTGCAACTTTCCTTTAGGGTTTTGTAGCTTTCCAGATTTCCTGTAGTAGTAGAAACCCTTTTGAAGGAATTTGATACCGTTAGTGAAGTTGAACTCCTTCTGGAGAGCATTGGCAAGAAGGAAGACAGTATGTTGCCATCTGGGTTTGAGTTTGTGCAGACAGAGGACTGGTTGTAGTTATCAGGCTGTTTGAAATGTATGGACTTCTGAGGTTCAATATTTATGATTTGATTCAGAAACATAAACCTTTACTAAAATGCTCCGAGTCTGAACTAGAAAAGACCCTAAAAACCCTCGAGGTTTATGGTCTAAGTAGAGAGACCTTGTCACTCTTTTTGCATTCCTACCCCTCTTTTTTGAACGTTGACTACTTGAATCAATGGCACCCTCTTTTTTTTTCTAGACTTTAGAAATACCCAAATAGAGAGGATATTATTGAGGCGCTCTGAAATTATTGTACAAAGTTTGGACTAGATCCCGTTGGTCCACTAAACTATGAAGAAAATGTGAAATTTCTGTTGGATCATAGAATTGGATCCTCTTACACAGGCAGATGCTTGGAGAAGTGTCCCTTGTTATTCTTCTTGAATAAACACACTAATTTAGAAACAAAGGTTAATATTTTAAGGGATACATGAGTTAAGAATGGGACCATATATCTTGTTTTGAGGAAGTACCTGAATTTTGTCACTTATAGAACATAATCTCTGGCTCCGAAAATTGAGTATCTCAAGAGCATTAGTCTGACAGGAGAGGACATAGATCGAGTCTACTCCACATTTCCTGCATTATTGGCTCATAGCATCGAAGACAAGTTGAAACCATTGGTTAATGAGCTGGAGAGCTCGGGCTTCACTGATCATCATCTTGTAAAAACAATTGTGCACAATCCTTATGTATTTTCGATGAAGGTGGATGGGGAGCTGTCAAGGTGTGTTTCATTGTTGAATAACCTGAAATGTAGAAAACCCTTGCAATGCAAGATTTTGAGAGAGGGCATTATAATAGGAATTAGACGGGTGAAAGCATGCCTTGAATATCTCATTAAATAAGGATTGTCACATAGGGAAGCCTTCAAATTGCTAGAAAAGGAACCACGCATTATTATGTATGAATTGCAGTCGATAAAAGAGAAGGTTAATTTTCTGATTAGTGACATGGGGTTCCCTATTAGGAACCTAGTAGAAGTCCTTGATTATATGGGTGTAAATTTTCATAAGCAAGTACTTCCTCACTACAATGTTATTGCCAATCTGAGATCCAAAGGTGCTTTTGGTGTGGAAGTTACATTGAAAAACTATGATGAAACTTACACACATAAAATTTTATAAGAAATATGTATAGCCATATCCAGACTGTGAAAAGATTTTTGGAGATTATGTCAAGGAAGAAGAAAAACAAAAAAGGAAGATAGTCTTAAACATATTGTCTTTTAGCATATTGGATGACTGTAATATTCTTTCTTGTTGGTGTTTTTGCTTGATTGGTTGTTGTGGTTATACCACTAATTGGGATTTGCACTGACAACATTATAATACAAGGGCAGTGCCTTAGTTCTTGAGCCTTATCAACTAAAGCTTGATAAGGTTATAAGCTAGCATACACTTTTGATTACCCTGGGAAGTTACATTGAAAAACTATGATGAAACTTACACACATAAAATTTTATAAGAAATATGTATGGCCATATCCAGACTGTGAAAAGATTTTTGGAGATTATGTCAAGGAAGAAGAAAAACAAAAAAGGAAGATAGTCTTAAACATATTGTCTTTTAGCATATTGGATGACTGTAATATTCTTTCTTGTTGGTGACTTTGCTTGATTGGTTGTTGTGGTTATACCACTAATTGGGATTTGCACTTACAACATTATAATACAAGGGCAGTGCCTTAGTTCTTGAGCCTTATCAACTAAAGCTTGATAAGGTTATAAGCTAGCATACACTTTTGATTACCCTGTGCTGATCATTATGAAAGGGACCTTTGTAGTCAAAAGCATATGACATACCTTGGAAGCCATGAAACACAATTTGATATTGAAAAGTGACTTCTACAGTGAGGGACTTCTTTCAATGTTCATAGATGGTTGCTATTCAGTTTCAAGATGACAAACTGCTGGCTAATATAACACGGTTCTCACCCAAAAACATTAAAAAAAAAAATAAATAAATAAATAAAATGATGATCAAATATTCAGAGACTTTGTATGAAAATTTAGACAAGAGATTGGATGAGACTTGTAATAATGAAGCAAGAGATATGACTTGCTACATGCCACATTGATTGGCTTTTCCCTTATAGTGTGAAGATATTTTCAAGAAGGTTGAGATGGGCATGAAGATCATATTAATTTGCAAACATGAAAAAAATTGTGAGGTAGTTTAAGGTTGGCATTAGGAAAATAAATCATTTGAAAGGCGAGGCAGACATGCAATGAGTAGGAATGACAATGACTAGTCATCATAATGTATAATTAACTAAGTAGTTCATGGTGTAATGACTATAGAGGAAGGGGTTGTATGCCATGATATATTGAACAACTATATATTATGGTAGAGGGGACCTCAATTAAGAAAGTGCATCCTTTGTCATTGTCCTTGTCCTCGTTAGATCAAGATAAGAATAGATAGTGCTTTGAGGTGGTAATAATGGATCATCTTATCTTGAGTGAAGAACACAAATCTAATTAACATGATGTCTTCTAGTGGAGGTAGCACAAACTTGATTCCTTTTGATCATGTACAAAAGCAAATACATAGACGAAGGTTTGCACAACAGACATCTGGCAGTTTATGGAAGGGGGGCTATCAGATGCCAAGCCAGTGCAAATGTTCTAATGTTTGGCCTCAAGGCCTCGATGTTGAAATGGTCAACGATGTGATACTAGCGGGAGAAAAATTAGTGACTTTGCATGATCAATCAAATGTTGAAAGGTAGGACTTGTATGCCAATTTTCTTTTTTACCGAACCTGATATTGGAAAAAACAAGGCAGTTGCTTGCTGTAATAAGTTGGAGAAATTAAATGTTGGTGTTGCAGATTCAGTTTCTGCTAAACCTAAGATATGACATCAACACTGCTTTTGTTTCTAGGCAATTTCGTTGATGCCTAATTTCCTAGGAAATGATGGAACTTCCAAGTGGTAATGGATTCAATATTCCATGCAATTACAGGGGATAATGTTCAAAGACATAGGTATCGAGAAAACAGTTGAATACAAACAATTTCTATCATAATCATAAACTGTCAATTGCTCTAATCAAATCCAACGTTTGGGGATTGTTTGGTAGTATGCTTTGTGACTTTGGGATAGAGCTTAATGCATTTGATGTGAATGTCGTGGAAGCACAAATGGGCATCATTTCTTCTATTCTAACTACAATCCTACTCGTGTGTCATGTGTGGTTGATGATGAAAGGCTCCATCTCAAAGATGGTGATTTTGTTGAGTCTTCGAAGTTAAAGTTATGAATGAATTTAGTGATGGGAAGCCAAGAAAGGTGGAGACTGGAAGACCATATTCTTTCCACGTCCATGAAGATACCACTAACTTTTGGATGCTATGAGATGGGTGGCATAATCGCTTAGGCAAAGAAATCCAAGCTCTTAAAGTTTCATGCACTGAAGGAAGCACTTGAAGGTCCTAGCGAACTTCTTCTTAATGATTCTCCATGTTTGACTGCCCTCCCCTTGTACACTTGGTTGTCTGAACCCCAGATAAATTTGTTCATAAATTTGGGTGTTCCATTTTGCATCTTCGGAAGATACCAATATGTCATTGATGTGGAAAAGCTTTGAAAATGATAGCTCGTTGGTTAAGATGGATGTTAATGTTATTGACTATAACGTATTCGAATATTTGGCAAGTGGTTTTAGTGGAGTGTTGTATCCCATGGCAACTATATTTGGTGGAACCATTGGGCAAGAGGTTGTAAAGAATGTCCTGGAAACTTTCATCTACTTTTCCAGGTTTTATTTTGTCTCTCTAATCTATTCCACCCTTTTAATTCTTTGATTCATCTCTCTCAAGTTGATGAAATTGTACATTATATCATTTAGTTTTATATAGGTAGCAAATCATGCAATTATTGTATGATGGTCTCTCTGCCTAAGAACATTAATTATTTGTATTCTCATTCTATTCCTATACTTATGTGCAGTTTTTCTATTTTGATTCATTGAATCTGTTTCTGTACAACCCCTTGGGCCAGGGTACACACTGCAGCTTTGAATCGTCTTCTTTTCTCTTTTTCTTTTTTCCTCGCTTGATATATATGATATATATAATTAATATATATCCTAAAGAAATGCACCAGGCAATTACCTTCATTCTGAGAATGGTAACCAGGTTAAACCAGATTAATTTCATGATAATCATGATAGTCAACAAATGGCTCATGAAAGCATCATGTCATAATGTGAAATTTGAACATGGGTGAAAAGGATAATAATTGACCCACATCAAAAACATCAAAGCCCATCATGTCACTAGCAGGGATTTGAACCTGGGTAAGAAGGATAATAATTGTTTGACCTAGCCACCTGAGATAACCCCAAGTAACTCCTCCTATTACTTACATCTTAATGAGGAATGAATTTTAAAAATGAAATGGGGTTGACGTTTATTATGAAACACAAATTTGTATAGTGTAGATATTGCTTCCTAATGTGAAACACAAAAATTTGGTATAATTTAGATATTTCAAATTTTTATTTTGGAATTTGGAAATTATGTCTTCATTTCTGGTTTAAAATGTAAAAACCATGTCTTCATTTCTGTTTCAAAATTTAAAAGTCTAAATTATGTGCATCATCTTGGTAGTTGGTTTGGAAGTTAGAGACTTTTATCTATTTTTTCCACTTGTTGCATAGTTTCACGAGTTTTCTTATTTTCTTTCCTAGTATGTGCTTATAATTTTGGCCTATAGGATTCAAGGAGTTTATTTATTTTCTTTTGAACATTCTATACCGTTTAACCTTACCTTTCACCATAGAAGCAAGGAAGGAAACTGCTGGATACATATTTTTATGGCTTAGAACAATCTGAGTGTCGATAAAGTTGTCTTTTGTAGATGCATTTGGGTTGATCATTAATTGGACCAGCCCCTATCATGACTGAAGAACCCACCCCTTGGGTTTGCTTTATTTTCAGTATTTTCTTCAAAGTTTTCTCAAATATTCAATTGATGTTTTAGCTCTTAAATGTATGAAGATGGAAGATAGTGGCATTTATTTTTTGAAGTAGATTGTTAATTTTAGCATTTTACCAATAATAGATTAGAAAATACCAAAAACAAATCCAACAATGCCTTTGAAGAGTTGAAGGGTTGTAAGAGTGGTCAGAAGTGTATGTGATCAGATTCGACTTGTTGACAAGTTTCTAGGTGGATTTTGAGTGAAGTATTTCAAACCCTAGATCGTCCCTAAATTTTTTTAACATTGTTATAGGGGATGTGTACCTCCCAACTTTCTAAAGACATCAAACAAGTAGAACAAAATATTATTTGAAGATAGGGTAGAGAAAAATGATCAAATTCTCCATTCCTTCCTACAAAGGGAGGCATCTTTTCCAATACCCGGAATAGAGCCCAAGGCATCAGTGATGACGCAATCTCTTTCCTTGTTGTGTGACCCACAAACAAAGATTTATAGAAAAAAAAGGGGGGGAGAAATTTGTACAAATGTCTACCATTATGTGTTGGAAGACTACGCAAGCATCTATTCTATTCCTATTCAATTTGAGAAATGTGTGAATTTACCACATCGATCTATAAGACCTTTTAGAATCAAAGAGAAAAATTGGACCAATTTCCTATTGTCTTGTACTACCACCCCACTTGCATAAAACTCATGATGTTTTTATATATCTGTCATATAACATTATGTTTTGGATGAATCCCACAAACTCGATTGGAGGGAATTATAGGTCTTAGACGTGGGAACCATAATGGTTAAACCTTTATGCATATTATACCATAGGGTTCGATAGCTCAGGCATCGCTTGGTGGACCAAGTTAAGATACAATGGGACAAGTATAACCCAAGATTTGCTACTCAGGAGGACGCAAAGACTATATGTCACAATTACCCCTCACTTTTGACCATTTATGATGTCCATCTTGACTTAGATAGCTACCTATGATAAGGCTCTATTTTCAATTCCATGTTATTTATTTATGAACACTATGTCATATTGATGCATTTAGTTGGATAAGTGAAACTACTTACATAAATCATTAGATGGATTAGGTATTGATGATTGAAATGTTCGATGTATGACCTAATGTATGACTTACTTGGTTATGATTTATCTAGTGCATGACTTATTAGAGTTATTGTTGCTTCATGTATGGCTTAAGTAGATATGATTTATCTAATGAATGACTTAGTGAAATTATGATTTATCTAATGTAAGATTTATTTCCAGTATGAACTATAGAATTGATACATGGATACTAGACTTAATAATATGATGTTTAAGATCACGTATCTATATATATTTTGTTGTTATATATATGCATGGATGAGAACTAACCCGCAAAATGGGAAGAACTATATGATAACCAATATCTACTCTTCCATTGGGAAGGTTGAGACATCCAGTGAGGAAAGGTATGATGTACATTGTTCTATTACATTTGGTATCTACTTGATATGCACTCTTATGCCATGAGTAAAATGTAAATGCCAGGTGGTAAGATGACTTGAATGGATTATTCGATGACAAGTCCAACTAGCACTGTAGTGAGGTCCATATTAGTGCGTTGACCCTAGTTGTGAGGAGGGGAGGAGGTATTTCCCACTGTGTAACCTCCAAACCTAGAATTGTGGGAGGGTAGTGGTGGACACGCTCCCCTAGACATGTGATGACGATTTCCAGTTGCCTGCTGGGGAAGTTAGGTTGATATAGTTGACGCTTCTGCCATATTGGTTTTATTAGTGGTTAGATTGGTATAGCCGATGCCACCGTATATAGCAGCAAAGGATGGATAGGGTGGGAACAGAAGTAGGTCAGGAAGGATAGGAGGATATAGATTAGTTGGAGACCCTTGATGGGACGTGATTTCATTGTCTGACTTAACAAATTTTACTACTATAACTCTCTCTCTCTATTTTGATATGCCTTATTTCCAATCTGCTTCGAACTCCTTGTATCTTTTACACTCTAACTTCGGGACGAAGTTTTCTGAAGGAGGAGTGTATGTAATGCCTACTTAATCTTATCATGAAAATTTTACTAGGGTTTAAATCACCTTAAAATATTGAATTATAATTATCAAGAAATATTGGTACATACCTACATTGGTGAAACTGTAAATTTAGTACTGATATAAATTTTGTTATTATTCCCAATTTACCTCCCCAAATTTTTAAATTTTTAGAAGACATAGTCCTCTCCAATTAATTACCAATTTATATATTCATCTCTCATCCCCAAAATTTCCTCTCAGATTTACTTGGGAGAAGACATGGTCCTCTCCAATTAATTACTAATTTATATATTCACCTCTCATCTCCAAAATGTCCTCTCAGATTTACTTGGGAGAAGACATGGCCATCTCCAATTAATTACCAATTTATATATTCATCTCTCATCTCCAAAATGTCCTCTCATATTTACTTGGGAGAAGACATGGTCCTCTCCGATTAATTACCAATTTACATATTCATCTCTCATCCCCAAAATATTTACTTGGGAGAAGACATGGTCCTCTCCAATTAATTACCCAATTTTATATTCATATCACATCCCCAAATGTCCTCTCATGTTTAATTGGGATAAGAGAAGTAAAATGTAAGGATGAGGGAGTAGTTATGACATTAATGAGAGGTGGTTGAGGTGGAGAGGAGAAGGGGGAGCATAAAATGGGAAGGATGAGGGAAGGAGGGGGGATCCTTGGCTTGATTTTGGTATTGGTTTGGTTGTGGTTTTGGAGGGTTTGTTTTGAGAGTAAGGTGGGGAAGAGAGAAGGGAGAGGAGAGTATTTTTTTATCTTGGACACACTACATCTGGTTGGACTTGGCCTTTGAGGGCTAGGGAACCTATGGAGGTTTCCTAGGCTAGGAATTACTTACTAGTTGGCTGGGAGGTAAATCCAGTCGGTAATCAAGAAAAGCATCCCAGCCGGATAAGGAGCTCAGGGGCATCTCATCCAGGCTATCGGAAGAAGTATTCCTCTATTTATAGATTACTCATGTAAGTGATTGAAATGAAATGCCTACTATTTAATTGTAGGAAATAAATTTTAATGGAAAAATATCATCAATTAAATGTTTAGTTAGAAATGAATTATTTCCCGTTTTATTGTATTTGAAATTAAATAATTTAGTTCTGTTAGAGGACCCTAGGATGGAATCCTCACACAACATCCCTTGTACATTGATGTAGTTTCAGGAGTCTAGAAGGTCCAACTTTTGAAACATCTATTCTTCTCTTCATCTAACTCACTATCTTCTTCTTTCTTATTGCACCTTTTCAAATTGCAACTTTTTTCGCAGATTTATCATAATGGGTATATTGCATAGTTAAATATTGGTATTAAAATAGGACAAACTCTTTAGTAGCCATTTCCTCAACAAAATTTTGGGCTTCAACCATTCATGTCATCACCCATTATGGAAATGCAATGTTGTTTACTTCCATTTCCATGGGTCCTTTCGCATCTTGTGACCTTTTTTTACTTGAGATTTTAATTTTAAATGTTGAAACCACATGTGGATTTTCAAGGGAAGCATGAGGGGTTGGCTTTTCTCCATCATTGTCACTAGATTTTTTGTCATTGTAATGTCCTCTTATAGAAATTATTTTTTTCTCCTCTTTTCAGTAGAGGAAATTCAATTAGTTTGTGGTGCTTGAGTGGCATGAGAGCTTGAGGGCATTTGCCCTCTTTTCTTTGTCCTTTCTTCGGTATTGGTACTTGCTTCTATCGTAACATTGTCAATGAAGGTAGGTTTTTTAGAAGTGCCAAATTGATTCTTTCCATTTTCTTCTGAGATTCCAAGTGATAAGAAATTTTAATATCTAATGGATGCCAAGTGATAAGAAAAGGTGCCTTTTGGGTTAAAACCTTGGATAAATTTAAATTCAATTAAATTAAAGGGTTTTAATAATTCAATAAATTCTACAAAATGGGAAATATTTCTTACTATAACCCCTCCTATGACAAAAGGGAGTATGATAAATTATCTTCCTTTTTTAATCAAATATAATTGTCCAATAATGTTACTCTCTACGTACTTCAACAACAAAGTATCTATCAAGAACAAACTTAGGGAGTAGTAAGGGATTTCCTTGATATCCATATATACTAATGAGAGTATTATCCTCTCAATCCTCATATATCCCTTTCCCTATTAGAAACTTCAATGATTAATTGGAAATGATTTTGTGCTCATACCCTATTAGCACATGTTGAACTCGTAGAGGAAATAATCCTAGACCCGATATAAACAAAATGGTGCTTTGTGCTTCCACAACATAGGAGAATAGAATTGAGTTGGCTTTGTATCTAAGTTCATGTTATTTTTGTAGGGTAGTCGGTGGAATATGTTGCATGAGACTTAGCAATCACTAGGTAGGCCATTATATAGAGTTTATGGGGTTTTTGGAAGTTGATTAGGTGATACAAAATCTTGTTGGAAATGACTTCACCCCAATCAAACATGGTGTATATTTTTAAAGAAAAATACAAAACATACAATACTAACCTTAGTAACCATTGAACTCAACTCACACCCCATAACTCAAGAAAATAACCAAGAAATATATTTATATGGCTTAGAAAAAATAGATATGTATATGGGAGAAATACTCGGCAGGGGGAAATACAAACTCTTGAAGAATATTCATTTTTCCACCTTGTGAATGTAGGAAAGAATTAACTTAGGTGAGTCTAAGCTTCTTATTAGGCTTAGTAGCTTTAGAATTCTCTTAAAAATATTTGGAATAAGAAGCACTGGATTTTTCTCTGAATTGAGCTTGATAACTCTAGTCTTTGAGTCAAATTATTTTTCACACTAGTGCATTATCTCTTTTAAGTCAGAGACCTTTGGGATGCATGGAACATTCAACAACCCTGTGTTCCAAATTCTATTTTCTTGTCTTTCTTTTAGAGCCAACTTTAAGTACCATTGGTATGTAGTAGACCAATGGAAATGTTTCCCTTATCTACTTAATGAGTTGGTTGTTTCTCCACAAATTGACTCCTTCCTTATTTTATTCACCATATTTCTCATTTGTTTAATATATTTGGAGATACTCGATGGATCAATTATGCCTTAGTGGGAATCTTAGCTGTTAAATCCTCGAGTTATGGTAGTATTTAATAGGATATCACTTTTTCACGTACCACCTTCATCGAGATATGTGAGAGTTATTATGAAAGTTAATAACTTATTACTAGTCTTAAAGAGATGGTACAAGAAAAAATCCATGTAACTCAATGTCAAGGTGACCAGTTAAGTAATATCCATAGTGCAAGGGTAGGACATGACACAAAGCTAATTCACACAACACAATATTAAGGTGCAGGTGGATATGATTTATGTAATATAATATCAAGCACCCTTTTACATCTCAACGATTATAATTTCTTAAATGAGATTTAAATTAGCCTCTAAAGGATCAAATGATTGATTTTCACTATGGAACAAAAGTAGAAGGTAAGTTTATGGCATGTTGTGCAAAAACATGAAAGTGCAGAAAATTGTTTGTGCAAAGGATTTAATTTGTGGGAATAATGGATATGTGAAAGGACAATATGTGTTGAATAATGGTTGATGAAACATTTCACACACAAAGAAAAATAACTACGTATAAAAAATACAAAAAACTATAGTGTAGGTGCAGAATTCTGCGAAGTGCAGAGAGGTGAAGTACCTCTGCACATTTCACTTGAAAAATGACTAAGCCAAGAAAAATTGGGGATGAGAAAAATAGAGTGGGAGTGAAAAAATAAATCAATAAAGGGGAACTAGAAACAACTTCCATGTCATTCCTCTATGTTGAATAATCAACATAATCAATATCATCGTTAAAAATCATCATCTTCAATAGGGTCTGGGAAGTTGGATATGAATTCCAGTTGCAACTTTAGGAAACATGTAATAGAACCTAAAGGAATCTATAAAATACATACAAAGGTAACCAAGGGGGTAATAAATGTAATTTGTCCACAATAATGGTATAGGTTCATTATATAATTAAAATGAAAAAATATATTAATAAGGGGTAATTGGCATAAGACCCCTAGGAATATTCATGAGAAAGTCTAAATATATGTGAGTATCATTATATTGGATGTGTGTTGTATTGTATTATCTTGTAGTAAGCATGGCTCAGGGAGTGATTCCTTCCATAAGAAGTGTGTGACGGTGTTACCCTACCTTAAGGATCATTCTCTCTATATTAATATTGTGTTGTTCATGGTGAATATCTTGATATCTTTGATATTCAAGAATTTATTGAAGTTTATTGGTAGATTATCTCTTATATATTTGAAGTTTTACTACAAATGGTATTAGTACTCTTTCTTGGGCATGAAGCGGGATAATTTTGGGGCACAAAGTTGGAGGTTTTTTTGTTCTCTATTGATTTTTTACGTAGGACACAGAGTACATAATGGTTTAGGTCAATTTTTGGAATTTTCTATATAGAATTTAGATAAACCAATGTAAGATCTAAATTATTCTTGAAAAAATTCTCAATTAAAAAAAAAAATCCAAAATGGAGTTTAAGAAGTCAAGATATCACTGATTGAAAAAACAATAAACTTTTTAGGGTTTTCAACGATGGTTGGGAATTTTGTACATTGGATATATTTTGATATGGTGCACATATTTTTGTCAAACTAGTACCTATATATCCAAAAAATTCATTAAATTTCATAATTAGGGTCATAAGTTCCAATCGAATAAATATAACCAAAGTTATGATTATTTTTACATATTTTGATTAAAACCCAACTACATAAAGGAGCTCCATTGAAAAGTAAATGATTTTACTTCATTCCCTAGTTCTATTTTTGGGTTTTCATGAGCAAGATGCAATTGATAAGGAAAGATGATGGACATAGTATTTAAGAATATATAAAAAAAATAAAAGCATCATGGGGAAAGGAATTACGATTATTTGTATGTATAAATTAAATGATGATGTAGATATATGGTGAAATTTTCTTAAGCCTAAGAAGATGATAATACTTGTCCATGATGACTATTAAAATGTATTTTTGGATAAGTGGATCTCATTTTTTGAAGAAGGATAAGAAGAGTACTAGGGTTTCATTTTCATGTGATAACTTCATATTATAGGTTCATGGAAGTATTCAACAAGATAAGGTCATTGTTTTTATTAATTCTAAACATAAGTTCATCAATGTTAACTTGGATAAAGGATTGGAAGTACCCACAAATAAAATTCAAAGGGCACATGTTTAAGGTAGAAATATTCAATTTTTTAAGGATTTAAATATTGTCATGGATCCCCATGGTGGGTGTTCACATGGGGGGGTTTCCTCCACTGTTTGAAATGTGTGTTGGACATTTAAGAAATATTGGTAGAACAACCCTTGAATGGTGTTTTGCATGTAATATAGTACAACTCGGCTTGATGAGAAATTTGGTTAATCTGTGGGAGGTCATCGAAGTGGCCATTTTCATTGTGTAGGAGTCCTAGGAAGGATGATCCATATTGAATTCAGTTTATAGAGGTACCTCAAAACATAATCATAGAAGTTGTTGGGTGATTAATCCACTATTATGACATAGGGTGGTGGGAGAAGTTTATATCTCGATCCCAAGGTGGAGAGTAGCATGATAACATATGTTGATAAACACTCTTCTCATTATTTACAATATATAATATGGAAACCACTTGTGCGGTCTTAGAGGATTCTTTGAAATTATCATTTCTTGGAGGAATTGGTTTAAAGGAAGTATAGGCAAATGTGCATTCTATGATGGAGCTATTGATGCATGCAAGCTTTATTGTGGTTTTTAGTTGGAAAATAACTAGCACCAAGTGTGTCACTTATATATTTCTAGGAGATATATTGAGGAGTTTTAGGTTTAGTATCATAACCATATATGTTTAGAACAAATGCTTCATTACTAAACTTCTCGTTCTTGGTTTTTTTATCATGTCTTGGGATAGTTTTGTTCTAGTTATTTTTACACTCCTTTGGTTTATTAATTTTGGGTGGTTTGTTCCTTCAAATCCACTTTTAATCCCATTTCTCATGGTTCTTTTCTTATGCCTCACTATTCACTCCCTTCCTGGTTTGGTAAAGGTTGGGTTTTCTCCAACTCTTATCATCTCGCTGCCCTACCACCTCTCTCAATTCTACTTTTGGTCCACCTATAGTTTTCCCCCTGTATCTCCTATCAAACTCATCTCAAGCTTCAACCTTTCCCTCCCTTACTGTGTTTTCTCCATCTATTACCCCCCTCATTATTCTTCACATTTCATGGTTAGGCTTTGATTCTCCTCTAGTGGGTGAGGAGGCAGATGAGGTCATCTTGCACCCTCTACAACCCCTGATACATCCCCCCCTCTACCATCCAAACTTGTATTGAAGTAATTTCTAGCTCTGCCATGCCTAGATATAGAGATATAATCCCTTGAGTGGTTTAGAGAGTGATTACTGATATTGAATAAGTAAGTAAAATAAGCAAGAAGATTCATTCTTTCTATGACAGAAAACTCAACAGAGCTAACTATTCCTCCTGTAGAGAAAGTATCAACCTATATTGGCATATCAAAACTCTCATGGGTAGGGTACTTATAGACCATGTGGGCACTAAATAAGAAATTATGATCTGCATGATTGAAGTAATGGAAAAAATGGATTGGTTAAGTAAGAAAGTTTTAATTCTTACCAAGAAATTTGGACAATTTTGATTTTTCTTCCTTGGTTGATGACATTGAGTTACATCCATCCATAGCAATGGATTCTCGTATAGGGTAATGATCAAGCAAGCCATATGTTTTACAAAAACGTTTCTATGATGGCACTCCCATCATCATGATTATTATTTTTTGTTTTAGTTTATTTTCCAGTTATTTTTATAGTTTGAAAGATAGTCTAATATACTATGATATCTGCAACTATAAAATTTTGAATTTATGTTATTGCTCTGGTTTCCTAAGTGGTAGACTAGTAGCGTGCAATACTTATTGATGTACATCTTTTTTATAGTAATATAAAATACTTGATCTTACAAAAAAAAAAAAATCCATGGATAAATATGTGTTGCATTCATATTTTTATGGTATATGTGTTGGCATTATGAATTATGTGTTGTCCTTGATGGCAACCTACTTGACGAGTTGTACTTTTATGTAAATCTACTTGATGAAGAAGTAAACAGGATGTGTCTGCATGTGACAAAGAATTTGATCAAAGGCATAGTAGTTCAGATGTAGAGGAATGACAAAGTTGAAATTTTAAGAAGTATAGGTGGGTTCTGTTAAGCAAAAGCGCGTACACACACGGGTATGGAGAGGCAAAGGCACGTACAATTTTCACACCATGGTATTCTAAATACCAAGGGTCCTTACCATGGTATTGCCATGTGGTATTGAGCCTATAAATAGATGTTTTGATCACATCTAAGAAAACCATCAGTTGGAGTATGGTTTTGACCTGTGGTATTGGATAAGGACTATGCTATATAGGGAGATGAAGATCAAAGTGGTAGTCTCTGCAAGTGATGAATATTTTATGAATATTTAGATCTGAATCAAATATGCATGTAAAGGGATGTTGGTGTTTTTCTTGATCTAAAACTAAGTATAAGCCAGAGAATTTTATGATGGATTAGATCCAATAGATATGAGATGACAATCTTAATTATGAGGTGATTTGATATGTGTTGATAGCGTCTTAACGCGTCATTTTTTTGTGTATGCCGAGATCTAGGTATGTCTAAAGTTTTGTGTTGTAGCGAAGGTCTGAATCAGAAATTGAAAATATGTATGCGGGTTTTATTGCTTGACAGGCACGTACACATGCAGATGTGATACTTATAAGTCACATATACGTGAGTTTGTTTCCTAAAAATTGCATATACATGCAGATATTCTTTAAGGAAAGTGCATACAAAAACTAGGGTTTCGATGAAAAGGATGTCTGATCAGTTTAATCAGTCTTACTGTGTTTCTGTTATCTGCCAATGAAGTCTTCTTGATGATCTCGGCTTAAATAATGATGTTTTGATTAAATATTGATTGATTGAAGAATTTTGAAGATACTTGTTGTTTGTGATTGAAGATTAGTGAAGGTTTTGTGATTGTTTTAGAATGTAGTAGATATGAGTATGATTTAGTATTTATTTCATAATGGCAATGGTTCAGTTTTCAGAAATCGCTGATTTAAGATCTATACGCAAGTATGCTTCATGGAAAGCGCATACACGTGGGTTTTCTAATATAAAGTAGTGTACATATTTTGACATATGGTTGATTAGGGCTCGCAGTAACAGAATCTAGTTTTTGTAATGTGCAGTATGTTGATTGGTATTCTGGTTACAATGTCCTGACTGTTCTGGTTGTTTAAGCTGATTGATTTGGGTTTCAGTTGATTCGGTTGATTCAATGATTGGGTGGTTTTGCTGGTTTAGTGATTGGTTGGTTCTATGGTTGAGCTACAGTGATAAGATTTAGTTTTGATGATTGGTTTTTGGCTTAAATGTTGGTAGTGGGTCTAGTATGAAAATTTGATGAAAGGTGGCCTACAAGTTGTGATGTGTTGTTGCAGGTGGATCTAGTATGAAAATTTATGAAACGTGGTCACCAGTAGAGTTGAGGGTTGGAGCCTTCAATGGTATAGGGGTGATTGACTGAAAAAATATTTGGTTTAGCCCAACCTATGGTCAGGTGGTACGTGGAAGTCCCTGACTTGGTTGGATTTTGTATATGCTAATAAGATATATTTTGCTAATATGAATAATGAGCACATGTACTTATTATTATGATGATTTTATGGAAGATTTTCATGGTTTCTATTCTAGTTATATGCTTGGTTCTATGATGTGCTCTAATTATGGCTCTGGTTCATGATTTCATAAATTATTGAATGGTTGATGAATTCATGGGAAAGAAAGTGTTTTGCAACTAGAATGAGAGGGTATTGAGCCTTCTTGGTGATTATCAGATGATATTCAGAAGTTTATGATCAAATATGCATTCATGAACTATAGCTTTCATGTTTACCATATGTTTGATAGAATGTATATCATGTACTAGGCATGTCTCACTCAAGATCTTGTTCAAGTTTTGAATGGTTAGCATTGTTATCATCTTGTTTATGTTTCTGGAAAGTTATAGGTAGTTTTGGGTAGTGATATGGAGGCTAGTCTGAAAATCGCGAGCACAAAACTGAGGATTTTGTGTCATAACCACACAGAGGTAGGCTTATGGGTGCGCTTATAACCTCACAACTGCATGAACAATGTGTCAAGTGTGTGGTTGTAGATTCAAGTCAGTAGAAAAGAGTTCCCTCTTAGGGATTGATCACCTAGGGTAGTTGTCAGGCTCATGAGTGATCTATAATCCCTCAGAAAGACTAGTAAGCTTTCAGTTTGTAAGCCCCACTTCCACAACTAGAACTTGGAGATCAGGTCATGTCATAGTAACACTCAACTAACATTTACCCTCGCGAGCTTGTAAAAGCGTGTAAATGTGGGGTGGGGGGTTACATTCAATAATTTATCATGTAGTAAATAATTACTATTTTGAACATTAGATACTAAATATTTTAACTAATTGGTCTTTATAGGGTTCAGTGGGTAATCTATGAGAAACCTAAATTAGGTATCAAGGTAATTATATGCATCTAGATGAGGCCTGCCCGCCTTGTTTATAGGAATGTAATTACCATCATATGTATTTTAATATGATAAAAAATCATCGGTACGAGTTAAACGAATGATCTGGGTTTCTTTAAATCATTTTATATACAAAAAAGAGATGAATAATTATATCATATAATATGTACAAAAAAATTCAAACTATTATCAAGAATAGGTGGCCACATTCTTTCTTATCATTAATATCATAACTACCAGAATGTAATAGAACTACGAATTGTAGTAAGGATATTTTATGATTTCAAAGAGTTCAATTTTTATTCGCTGAGGGTTAATTCTTCCAAATGGAGAGAGAAATATAGTTATGAAACCCTCCCATATCAACAATGTATATATCGAGGATGATCAAGTTAGGTTTCATTAAGAGGAAGCATAATCTCCCCTTTTACTGGTTACTAGGAAAGCTCCATATAAGTTGAGTTTTGCATAGAAATGAAAGGATTTATTCATAATTTTTATAAAATCTAATGGCCATAACTTATTGTGATTAGAGTAATATTTCCCATTATCCCTAATTTACCTAAATATGAGTTTCTATGCTTGGATTACTAAGGGCACAAGTTGAGTGTCTCATACTGGTGGAATTTTCATAATTGTTACATCGATAACCAAATTCTAATATAAATATAACCTAGAGAGAAAATGTGTCTTAATGAAAACATAGGGGTGTAATAACTTTCTAAGAGTATATCATATTCCTTGTTTAGATCCTAGGTTGTTGAGAAAAAAATTTCACAAGATCAGGACTAATTCTAGGGCACAGTTCAAAGTTTAAAAAGTTCTAATGATGGGGATAAAAAAAATAGTGTTTCCAAATTATGCTTTACCTCATTACCTTCCCAATTATATATTAGTTGATCCATTTAAATAATTAATTACTCACTTAAAGCTATCACAAGTCTTCAAATTGGTTTCAAGGACGTGGTCTAGGTAGCTTGCTTAACAAAGTTTCTAGGTAAGTGAATGTAACCACCCCTCCCATATCTAACCACTTTCATCATATTTCTAGGGTAAAAATGAGGAGGAGATACTATGAAATGAATCAGACTCCTCAGTATATTTAAGGAAGTGAAATCGACAAACTGAAAATATACTAACCTTCCTCAGGAGCTGCAGGGCCCCCAAGAGCCAAACAACTACCCCAGGTGCCCAAACCATAAGCTAAATTTACTTTATAAGGATATGGACTCTCAGTCACTTGCATTACAAGGAAATACAACAACTGTAAACCTCCAGTCGCATGGATAACCCTGCCTCCCAGAGACTACAGTCTAGAATTCCTAGTTCTATGCATGCGACCCTAGAATCTAAGCCACTTTCTCAAGGTTATGATCCAGACCTCTACCCAAAACTTGATAGAACTTTATAGAATGATAAATGGCATTAGTACAAAGAAATTAACACAAAACTTAGATAATAACTTGACCTAACCATGCCTAACCATGACAAACATTTCGTTAAACACATTGTCAACATGTAATCTATAGGTCATAAGTGCATACCTAAACATAGGGGTCTAATACTTATCTGAAAATAATCAAGGTCTAATTCCCTCTCATAATATCTACAAAAACATATATTAGGTCACACATTAAATAACCATTCATTTACCAACCAAAACATGATGGGGGCCATAACTAGAGTATGTCATAAAACCATGCTTATAAATAAACCAGCATAATAACAATGTAGAACAACCATCAAAGCCACATAATAACAAGTATAATTACTCATGAAATACAAGAGGAAAATTTATCTTATTAACATATGCAAAAGCCAACCAAGTCAGGGACTTCCATGTACCAACCGACCATAGACTGGGATGAACCAAATCTCTCTTTTAGTCAATCACCCTCATGCCATATTATAAGCATGAATGTCAAATCTCATGGAATAAGCCAAGAAAAACCAAACCAGGGCTTCTAGAGGCCAAACCACCTCAAACTTGAACCAATGATTCCAACTCATGGTTAGACATCACTAACCATCACTAGATTGGTCTCTACCCAAGTTTTCTAGGGCTCCAAAGCATTTGTTCCAACCCATCTCTAGGACAAGTAACTCTACCCATAACTGCCATAGGGCTCTAGAGAGTTTGTCCAACCAGGGCTTCAATATTATTAAATCAACCCACCAAGGGCTCCAGAGCATTTTTCCAACAAAGGATTCCAAGAGTAGTAACTCAACCCAGGTTGTTCTAGGGATTCCAGAGTGTTTGTCAACCAAGGCACGACGAACTTGTAACCCAATCCACAACCATAGGAACATGAGCACCAATAAAAAACAATCAAGTGGGAAACCCACAACACCATGGCTATCCAAGAAATCATTTATACCAATAACAAATCAGAACCAAATAACCACATGCATATACCATGCAAGCCAAAACTAGCAAAGACATCATACATGCAACTCGATACCTACAAAGAAAACCTATTGTAGTTGTTGATCATGTTGTCCCGTTGTGCGTTCCTACATTTCTTTTGCCTTCTTTCTCTAAATCCAAAGTATGCCAAAATCCTCCAAGAGTGCTCCAAGAAAACTCTAAGTGTACAAGAGTATGAGAGAGAGAGAATAGAAAGAGAGTGCCAAAGATTGAACTTACAAAAGTTGTGAACTGATCCTCATGAGCCTTTTTATCATTGAGGCCTTTGTTTTCTTCCTTTTCCTCTATTTTTCCTTCAATTTTCCTCACATGCAATTTTGAGACCTTTCACCTTCCTTTTCTCCTATTTTCCATTATTTTCATTAAAAAAAATCCCAGTTAATGCCACTTTTCCTTTGCAAATGCCTTTGCCAATTTCCATAGCCATTTATTAATCACAAGTGATCCCCATCACTATGTTTTTTGTTGAACATTTGGCTTGGAAAACATATCCCATGACCTTGGTCTTATTTTTCCTTTATTAACTTTGTTACATGGATTTTTAACCGAGGCTATTACAAAACCCTCCCCCTTGGGGAAGCACTGTCCTCGCTGTTCAATGACACCTATAAACCATCAAAACACATACTTACCATGGAGCTTTATAACACAATTTGATGCAAAATTTACATCATATCATATTGTTAACTATGTTGGAAATTCATCAACCAAGGGGGTCTCCCCAATGGAAAGTCCCAATTAGACCTCACACCATTTGGAATAGGAGCCCCATCCAAAGTGTCGACCCGACTGCCATATATTCTATGAGATTTGCATTGGCTCTAACTGTTAGCAAGAGAGAGGAGTGTAGATGTTCCTTCAGAAAACAAGTAAGTGTGCTTGGTGAGTTTTTGTTTGTAAGCATGTCAAGGTTCTTCTACTGCGGAGGGAAGGAGAATGTGAACTCTAAGAGAGAGGTAAGAGTACCAGCCTAGCAGAGACACACACGAACATGAAGGATTTGTCTAATATCCAGTGGAATAGTCCACAAAGATGCGGTGGTCATTGCAACGAATACAACACATTCTCAATATGATAATCACTAAAATAACCGAAATAGTTCAACAAATTTAGTATAAGTCACATAATAGTCTTACCATTATTCATAATCCATGCATGAAGAATGTGTTGGTCATCATGCTTCATAAATTAAGTAAAAGTCCCAAGACACATGTATACGTAGAACACCTCTACCTCCAATAGTGGAGTGTTGGATACATAGCCTGCATCTTGCCAACCATCTCCCATGTAATTTCATTAGGCCCAAAGTGCTTCCATTGCACTTTAAATTGCTTGATTGCTCGATTCTGGAGCATGAGCATCTTTCACTGCAAAATGCACTGAGGTTCTAGCTAGAATTATCCTCCTGGTTCCACTTGCAATACAAAGTCGTTAATCATATGATCAACATATTTCACATACTTATTAAGAAATGACACATGGAAAACATCATGGACTTTCACTGTCAGAGGTTGTGCAAGTTAGTAGGCCACTAGTCCAATCCTCTCAAGAATATTGAAAGGCACGAAATACTAAGGTGCTAGTTTGGCACATGATACAATCCTAAGGGACATATTCTTGGGCTTGATGTGAAAGCACACCTATTCCCCAACCTGAAACTCCTTAAACATCATATGCTAATATGCATAGCTCTCCTACCTATCTTGTGCTACCTTTAAATTTTTCTTGATTAATTGCATTTCCTATTCCATATCTACCAACATGTATGGTCCAATCAATAACTTATTCACTGGGTCACTCCAACCAATAGGAGTATACTCTTCCCATAAAGTGCCTCAAATATACTCATCTTCAAATATTCTTTATACTCATTTTTATACACAAACTCTACCGGTGGAAGATACTCTTCCTACTTTCGTTGTTGATGCATGATGTACATCTTCAACATGCCCTTAAGAATCTTGTTGGCCCTCTTTGTCTGTGAATGATAAGCTACAGTAAAAGCAAACTTTGTCCCCAAACTAGCAAATAACTCTTTCCAAAACCTGGAAGTGAACTTGGAATCTTTGTCTGACACAATCTTCTTCAGAACACCACGCAACCTCACTATATCTTTGATGAAGACCTATGCTACCTCACTAGCCGAATTCATCGACTTCACTAGAATGAAGTGCAGTACCTTTTTCAACATGTCAACTACAACCATAATAAAATCATGTTGTCTAGATGTCCTTGGAAACACTGTAATAAAGTCCATCGAAATGATCTCCCTTTTCCACTCTGGAATCATTATCAGTTGTAGTAATCCACCTAGATTATTACACTATGATTTTACCTATTGACAATACAAGCATCTCGCAAAACAAATTGCACCTCTTTCTTCAAATTCGGCCAATGGGAGAACTTATTAGCCGTTATCAATATCTTCTGATCCTGGATGACCTGAATACAAATTAACATGAAATTCCTACAAGATAAGCTTCTTGAGCTTGCTATTGTCTGACACATAGATCATGTCCCTAAATCTTACCAAATCATCTATCGTGGGATGATAGTCCACATCCTATTCACCTGTGCCTTGTTGCTATAACTTGTGCTTATGATGCTAGTACTTATCATCCTGTTGTCGTTCCCGCAATATCTGAACCTTTAAATTTTTCCCAGATGAACTCATAGCTGCTATGTGATTTACATGTACTCTTCTGCTAAGAGCCTCTGCAACCCTGTTAAATTCAATAATTTCTGATGTAGTAAATAATTACTATTTTGAACATTGGATACTTAATATTTTAACTAATTAGTCCTTATAGGGTTTCAGTGGGTAATATATGAGAAGCCTAAAATAGGTATCAAGGTAATTATATGCATCTAGATGAGGCTTGCCCGCCTTGTTTATAGGAATGTAATTACCATCATATGCATTTTAATATGATAAAAAATCATCAATATGAGTTGAATGAATGATCTGGGTTTCTCTACATCATTTTAAATACAACAAAGAGATGAATAATTATACATTATAATACGTACAAAACAATTCAAACTATTATCAAGAATAAATACATAGGTGGCCACATTCTTTCTTATCATTAATATCATAACTACTAGAATGTAACAAAACTGCAAATTGTAGTAAGGAGATTTTATTATTTCAAAGAGTTCAATTTTTATTCATTGAGGGTTAATTCTTCCAAATGGAGAGAAAAATATAGTTATGAAACCCTCCCATATCATCAATGTATATATCGAGGATGATCAAGCTAGGTTTCATTAAAAGGAAGCATAATGTCCCCTTTCACTGGTTACTTGTAAAGTTCCATATAAGTTGAGTTTTGCATAGAAATGAAAGGATTTATTCATAATTTTTAGAAAATATAAACGCCATAACTTATTGTTATTGGAGGAATATTTCCCACTATCCCTAATTTACCTAAATATGAGTTTGTATGCTTGGTTTACTAAGGGCACAAGTTGAGTGTCTCATAGGGGGGAATTTTCGTAATTGTTACATCGTTAACCAAATACTAATATAAATATGACCTAGAGAGAAAATGTGTCTTAATGAAAACATAGGGGTGTAATACCTTTCTAAGAGTATATCATATTCCTTGTTTAGAGCCTAGGTTGCTGAGAAAATG
This sequence comes from Pinus taeda, assembly GCA_000404065.3. NCBI lineage: Eukaryota > Viridiplantae > Streptophyta > Pinopsida > Pinales > Pinaceae > Pinus > Pinus taeda. The sequence goes on along the minus strand of APFE031207105.1, from coordinate 37,468 downwards.
TTTTCACAAGATGAAGACTAATTTTAGGGCATGGTTCAAAGTTTAAAAAGTTCGAATAATGGGGAGAAAAAAAAATAGAGTTTCAAAATTATATGTTACCTCATTACCTTCCCAATTATATATTAGTTGCTCCATTTAAATAATTAATTACTCACTTAAAGCTATCACAAGACTTCAAATTGGTTTCAAGGACATGGTCTAGGTAGCTTGCTTAACAAATTTTCCAGGGAGGTGAATGTAACCAGCCCTTCCATATCTAACCACTTTCATCGCCTTGCTAGGGTAAAAATGAGAGGAGGATCTACTATGTCATGAATCAACCTCCTAAGTATAGTTAAGGAAGTGGAATCGACAAACCAAAAATATACTAACCTTCCTCAGGAGCTATAGGGCCCCCAATAGTTGAACAACCACTCCAGGTGCCCAAACCCTGAGATAAATTTACTTTATAAGGATATTGATTCTCAATTGCTTGCATTACAAGGAAATAAAACAATTGTAACCCTCCGGTCGCATGTATAACCTTGCCTCCCAGAGATTGCAGTCTAGAATTCCCAATTCTGTGCATGCGACCTTCGAATCCGAGCCACTTTTTCAGGGTTAGGATCTAGACCTCTACCCAACACTTGATAGAAAATTTTAAAATGATAAATGACACTAGTACAAAGACATTAACACAAAACTTAGATAAGAACTTGACCTAACCATGCCTAACCATGACAGACATTTCGTGAAACACATTGTCAACATGTAATCTACAGGTCATAAGTGCATACCTAAACATAGGGGTCTGATACTTATCTGAAAATAATAAAGGTCTAACGCACTCTCATAATATCTACAAAAACATATATTAGGTCACACATTAAATAACCATTCATTTACCAATCAAAACATGATGAGGGCCATAACTAGAGTCTCTCATAAAACCATGCCTATAAATAGCATATAACCAACATAATAACAATGATAGACCAACCATCAAAGCCACATAATAACAAGTATAATTACTCATGAAATACAAGAGGAAAATTTATCTTATTAACATATGAAAAATCCAACCAAGTCAGGGACTTCCACGTACCAACTGACCATAGATTGGGATGAACCAAATCTCTCTTTTACTCAATCACCCTCATGCCATATGATAAGAATGAATGCGGGATCTCATGGAATAAACCAAGAAAAATCAAACCAGGGCTTCTAGAGGCCAAACCACCTCAACCCTAAACCAATGATTCCACCTCATGGTCGGACATCACTAACCATCACTAGATCGGTTTCTATCCAAGTTGTCTAGGGCTCCAATGCATTTGTTCCAACCCATCTCTAGGACAAGTAACTCTACCCACAGCTACCACAGGGCTCTAGAGATTTTTTCCAACCAAGGCCTCAATACTATTAAATCAACCCACCATGGGTTCCAGAGCATTTTTCTAACAAAGGATTCCAAGACTAGTAACTCAACTCAAGTTGTTCTACGGCTTCTAGAGTGTTTGTCAAACCAAGGAATGAGGAACTAGTAACCCAACCCACAACCATAGGAACATGAGCACCAATAAAAAACAATCAAGTGGGAAACGTACAACACCATGGCTATCCAAGAAATGGAAAGGCTAGGAAAAATGATTGTCAATCTAAGAAATCCTTCATGCTAATAATAAAACAGTAACCACATGCATATACCATGCAAGCCAAAACTAGCAAAGACATCATACCTGCAACTGGATACCTACAAAGAAAACCTATTGTAGTTGTTGGTCACGTTGTCCCCTTACGCTTTCCTACTTTTCTTTTGCCTTCTTTCTCTAAATACAAAGTATGCCAATATCCTCCAAGAGTGCTCCAAGAAAAATCTAAGTGTACAAGAGTATGAGAGAGAGAGAGAATAGAAAGAGAGTGCCAAAGACTGAACTGACAAAAGTTGTGAACTGATCCTCATGAGCCTTTTTATCATTGATGCCTCTGTTTTCTTCATTTTCCTCTATTTTTCCTTTGATTTTCCTCACATGAGATTTTGTGACCTTTCACCTTCCTTTTCTCCTATTTTCCATTATTTTCATAAATAAAATGAAGTTAATGCCACTTTACCTTTGCCAATGCCTTTGCCAATTTCCATAGCCATTTATTAATCACAAGTGATCCTCATCACTATGCTTTTTGCTGAACATTCGGCTTGGAATATGTATCCCATGACCTTGGTCTTATTTTTCCTTTATTAACTTTGTTACATGGATTTTTAACCGAGGCTATAACAGAACCCTCCCCCTTTGGGAACACTATCCTCAATGTTCAATGACACCTATAAACCATCTAAACACATGCTTCCCATGGATCTTTATAAAACAACTCGATGCAACATTTACATCATATCATATTGTTGACTATGGTTGAAATCCATCAACCAATGGGGTCTCCCCAATGTGATGTCCCAATTAGACCTCACACCATTTGGAATAGGAGCCCTATCCAAAGTGTTAGCCTGACTGCCATATATTCTAAGAGATTCACATTTGCTCTAACTGTCAGCAAGAGAGAGGAGCGTAGATGTTCCTTCAGAAAACAAATAAGTGTTCCTAGTGAGTGTTTGTTTGTAAGTGTGTTAAGGTTCTTCTACTGTGGAGGGAAGGAGAAAGTGAACCTCTAAGAGAGAGGTAAGAGTACCACCCTATCAGAGACACATGTGAACATAAAGGATTTTTCTAATATCCAGCGGAATAGTCCACAAAGATGTGACAGTCATTGCAACCAATACAACACATTCTCAATATGATAATCACTAAAATAATCGAAATAGTTCAATGAATTTAGCACAAGTGAAAGAAAACATGAATCATAAACATTCACATAATAGTCTTACCATTATTCATAATCCATGCATGAAGAATGTGTTGGCCATCATACTTCATAAATTAAGTAAAAGTCCCAAGACACATGTATACATAGAACACCACTATCTCCAATATTGGAGTGTTGGACCCACCACTTGTTCCTCAAAAGAACAAGATTGTCTCTCTAATGCTTCATGGGGGGAGCCAAGGTGAAAATTCCCTTGCTCATACAATGAGGGTGTATATATAGCCAATTGGGTGATGCTTCACATCCCTTGTGACTCTTTGACTACCCTCATGAATGTTTGAATTCCTATGACTTTTTGACTTTACCTCAGTCTTTATATTATGTACGTGTCCTTTAGACTTCCACTTTATAATACATCTTGAATAGATAATTACATAATCCATAATAATGATGTGGCATATGATGAATCGTGACGTGACATGACATGACACTGCTGACATGGTAATGTCAAGCCATTCTTGCTGCTCCTTGCTATGTGTCTTCGTGGGAATGCTCTTTTTTCCACCTCCATATGGTTTGGAGGCAAGGTGTCTTTAGCGATATCAGGTCTTGAGCTGCGGCCGGAAACTGGTGTCTGTTTTCTTTCTCTTGATTGATAAGCTTGCATAATCAACTTAAAGATGTCTTCCAACATGTTTCCCTTCTCAATATCCTTCTTCATCATCCTATCATGGTATGATAGAGTACTTGCATCTGCAATTCACTCATGACAAGATGACATCGAAAAGATAAACCACCAGTCTAAGATGTTTCATGTTGATCCACTAACTGAACTAGAACCGAGTTTAAGGTTGAGGGAGAGGCTTAGTGAATTTGAAGTTATGTAGCTCAGGTAGTCAAGGGTGAAGCTTGAGCCTTGAGACTAATCAATGTGTAGTTCAGGCTAGACTAGACATGCATATTGCACAGTTTTGGGGCTCGGTGAGTCGGGCTGAGGGGTTTTGCACTGTTTTAGCCAACTACGAAGTTCTGGAAGGCATAACAGACCTAGTGATTGTGAAATTTCCTAGATTAGGAGCTCAAGGGTTGGGCTTGAGCTTAGAGACTTTGTAATACATATTTGGGACTATGGGGGAGGGTTGAATTACATAATTTTGGAGGCGAAGGTCGAGGATTGAGCATTGAAATTGCGCAGTGCATAGTATTGGGGGGTAGGAACCATGCGTTGCATAATATCAATATGTAGGGTTCTAACTTGAGGGATGGAACTCTGCAATGCATAGTTTAGGAGGGCCATATGAGGCTAAGTTGCTTGGTGAGAAAGCTTTCAGAATTTTACTAAGCCGGGATCAATGAAGCTGATGTGAATAGTAATGAGACTCGATTATGATCACACACTTAGAACACTTGATGACATAACAACATAGATCATCCATGACAAATGAAAAACATACTTCCCTCAGCGCGACAACTTTTCGAGGACATGTGACAAGTACGACACTAAAGATACACTTTGCGATGACCGTGACAACACTTGCTTAAAACTTTGGGATTGAGTGCAATAAATGTTTACATGGTAATATCAACTTATTTTCACAAAGATAATTCATTGAAACCACAAAAAAAGCTTATATACATTATGCAACACTTAATATGTGAAACGAAGACATTTTTCTTTTCTCACAGAAGGGACCAAAACACTTAGAGAAAACACATACAATGGATTTCAATGTTTGCGATGACAATATGTAAGAACAAGGCAGGCTCCAAAATTTGGTGTAGACCAAATTTTGGAGGGTGTTGTAGCAATGACACCACGTACTACTGAAGACATGCCCAACATATCATGAACACCATATTAGAGATTTATAACACAACTTGATGTGGTATTTGTAACATACATATGGATATAGACATAGCCAAAACACGAAATCAAAACATATATAGAAAGAAATCTGCTCAACCGACGAATAAAGAAGGATACATAGCCTGCATCTTACCAACCATCTCCCATGTAACTTCATCAGGCCCAAAGAACTTCCACTGCACTTTAAATTGCTTGATTGCTTGATTTTGGAGCATAAGCATCTTTCGCTGCAAAATGCACTGAGGTTCTAGCTAGAATTCTCCTTCTAGTTCTACCTGCAATACAAAGTCATCAATCATATGATCAACATCTTTCACTATCGGAGGTTGTGCAAGTCAGTAGGTCACTAGTCGAATCCTCTTAAGAATATTAAAAGTCACGAAATACTAAGGTGCTATCTTGGCACATGATACAATCCTAAGGGAGATATTCTTGGGCTTGATGTAAAAGTACACCTATTCCCCAACCTAAAACTCCTTAAACATCCTATGTTGATATGCATAGCTTTCCTACCTATCATGTGTTACGTTTAAATATTTCTTGATTACTTTCATTTCCTATTCCATCTTTGCCAACATGTCTGGTCCAATCAATACCTTGTTCACTGGATCACCCCAACCGATAGGAGTATTACAACTCTTCCCATAAAGTGCCTCAAATATACTCATCTTCAAATATTCCCGATACTCATTGTTATACACAAACCCTACCATTGGAAGATACTCTTCCGACTTTCATTGCTGATGCATGACATACATCTTCAACATACCCTCAAGAATATTGTGACCCTCTCTGTCTGCGAATAATAAGTTGTAGTGAAAGCAAAGTTTGTCCCCAAACTTGCAAATAACTCTTTCCAAAACCTGGAAGTGAACTTGGAATCTTTGTCAGACAAAATCTTCTTCAAAAAACCATGCAACCTCACTATATCTTTGATGAAGACCTATGCTACCTCTCTAGCCGAATTCACCGACTTCACTAGAATGAAGGGAAATACCTTTTTCAACATGTCAACTACAACCATAATAAAATCATGATGTATATATGTCCTTGGAAACACTGTAATGAAGTCCACGGAAATGACCTCCCATTTCCACTCTAGAATCATTATCAGCTACAGTAATCCACATAGATGATTACACTATGATTTTACCTATTGAAAATCCAAGCATCTCGCAAAAAATTTGCACCTCTTTCTTGAAATTCGGCCAATGGGAGAACTTATTAACCATTATCAATATCTTCTGATCCCGGTTGACCTGAATATGGATTGACATGAAATTCCTGCAAGATAAGATTCTTGAGCTTGCTATTGTCTGACACATAGATCATGCCCTAAATATTAGCAAACCATATGTTGTGGGATGATAGTATACATCCTATTCGCATGTGCCTTGTTGTTATAACTTGTGCTTATGCTGTTATTACTTGTCATCCTGTTGCCCTTCCTGCCATATCTGAAACTGTAAATTTGTCCCATATGAACTCATTGTTGCTATGTGATTTACATTTATTCTTCTGCTAAGAGCATTTGCAACCCTGTTCTCTTTTCCCTTCATGTATCATATCTCAAAATCAAACTCATTGGTCATAGACAACCACCTAGCTTTCCTAACATTCATATTAGGTTGGTCAAATAAGTATCTCAATCCACTGTGATCACTCATCAAGATGAACCTTCTGCCAGTAAGATAGTGTATCCACATCTTCAATGCATGAATGATAATTTCCAACTCAATATCATACATCACATAATTCTTCTTGTGCTCTTTCAGTTTCCTTGATTCATAGCACACTACCTGTCCTTCTTGCGTTGAAACCCCACTAATTCCTCTCTTGCAAACATATATACATACCACAAACTCTTTATCTGGATCTGCAATCTTTAGAACTAGAGCATTTGTAAGAAACTTCTTTAACTGCTCAAAATGTGCTACACATCCCTCTGTCCATTCAAATTTATTTCCTTTTTGCTACAATGATGTAATAAGATAGGAAATATGTGAGAAGTTCCTGATGAACCTTCTGTAATAACTTGCTAACCCCATAAATTATCTGACCTCATCCACGTTCTTAGGATTTTCCAATTCCATGATAGCTCTAATCTTTTCCAGATCCACTACTATACCTTCCTTAGAAACAACATGCCCCAAGTAATGAACCTCTATCTGAAGAAAACTACATTTACTAAGTTTGGAATACAATTGTTGCTCTCTTCGGAATTTCAACACTGCTACTAAATGTTCTGCATGCTCTTCCTCGTTCTTAGAATATATGAATATGTCATCAATGAATACAATCACAAACTTGTCCAGATAGGGATGCAACACAGTGTTCATCAAACACGTGAAAGTAGTTGCATCATTACTCAAGCCAAACAGAAACACAAAAAACTCAGAATGCCCATACCTAGTCAAGAAATCAATCTTGTAGATATTCTTTTATTTGATGCATACTTGATGATATCTTGATCTCAAATTGATCTTTAAGAACTCTCATTCTCCCTTCAACTAATCAAACAAATCATCAATCCTCAGCAACATATACTTATTCTTGATGGTTACCTTTTTCAACTGCCTGTAGTCAATGCATAACCTCATAGAACCATCCTTCTTCTTCATAAACAATACTAGTGCACCCCAGGGCAACACACTTGGCCTATTAACCCTTGTATTTAGTTATACTAACTATGGAGTGCTGATCCTATAAGGTGCCTTTGATGTTGGTGTTGCCCCTGGTACCAACTTTATAGAAAACTCCACTTCCCTGTGAGGCTTCAACTCTAAAATATCTGCTGGGAACACATCCTGAAACTATTGTAAAACTGGGTACCTCTTAAATAGTTCTACATCCTCAACATCCTTACCTTTATCACTAAAAATATGCACTACAAATAATACACACCCTTTCTTGTGACTATTCTTTTCCTGCATTGTTGTATCATTGGTAACTAACTTCAACAACTTGGCCAACTTTCCAAAAGACCAGATCAACAAATGGTTGGTCACATTTGTTAACAATATTTTAAGTGACTAATTGGCTATTATTGTGCAACTATAGTTAGATGCTAAAATAATATAAGATGAAATATTTAGTATAACTGTGAAGAAAGACATAAGCATACCACCCATGAATTACTATCTCAAAAATGCCTCAAGAAGTTCTTGAATGAAGTCGTTAATCCACAATAACTCCCTAAGCAGTTAGGATAATGAACAATCAAGGAGCCAACTATATAAATTTCTTCTACAATAACTACAAGAGACAAGATTCATTCCACTTTTGATCCTTCTACAATTTTTTACCTTTATCATTACTATTTGGTCCATGGGAGCCCCATCCTAGTCCTTTAGGGAGAGATGCAATTTATTTTATGTTTAAGTAATACGATTTTGTGATTATGCTTTTGGCACTTTTCTTTATTTTGAAACTTTTAAGTCTATAAATTATTCTTTTCACTCTCTAGATATATTGTTTTGGGAAGGCATGTCATTTGTGATTCTGAAACTTAATTTTCAAATAGAAAGTAAGAGTCTTGTGAATGTTTTCCTATGCTCTTGTGGTTTTAGATGTGTAAAATCATTTTATAGTTCTACGAATACCTGAACCAATACTTTAGATTCATATCTATTTGCATTTTCTTGAAATATCCTTCCTCATATATTCTTATGGATGACAATGTGGAATGGCTTTGTGAGGACACAATTTATTTTTATATCATTTCATTTTTAATTTTAAAAACATCTGGTCCACTCACAGGTGCATGAGTTGAATGTTTAATTTGTAGTATTCAATTTCTACGCATACTGAGAGTGTCATGTATAGAAGAGAACCACCTTTATAAATGTGTAGAAGGAACCTAGAAATATGCCATAGGAGGTTGACTTTTTTTACTGTCGGGAAAAGAGATCAACAACCTTCTTGCCTTGTTGAAATATAAATGATTGGAATTAATGAGGATGAAATGGTTAAGAAAATTCCTATTATGAATACAATTGTGACTCCTTGTGATGATTTATTTGACGGTGACATGCTATGGTACTTCAGACATTGACCTCCCTCAATAGTTTTTCTAAAGTTCAAAATGAAGCACCTTTATACCAATTCAAGTTGATGGTGGATTTTCTAGGAATCAAGAGGTGATAGCAGGATGTTTCTAAGTAATGGGAAGAATCTAGTGATTTGGTAATGGTTTGTTAACCTAAATTTATTTCAATGAATGTTTTTTAGTTTTATCAAGGCCTATATTTTAGAGGTTCTATTGATCTAATTGAGCATTATGTAAAGTATATACAATAGAGGACATAAGAGGGGAGTCTATGGTTGTTATTCTTTCTTTCTAGGTAACAAGAACTATGTTATGAATTTCATAATTAATCGTAATTAGTTCCTTTACTTTCGCTACCTTTTGAGCACATGAAAACATATGTTTGGATTATCCCATTTGATGGTTGAGCTCACTAGAGATTTAGGTAGACTGATGAGTTCGACAAAGTTAGTCGATTACATGATTAGATTAGACACTTGTAAAAGTATGTTGATAAATCATCAATGGTTTCAAGGCCATAGTGAATTTATTTTCTCAAATAATACTTTTAATCACTTAGGTTTTGGATTAGGTGGATAGATACAATCCCTTTTTGGTTAGATGTGCTTTGGTTCTATGATAAGTCTAATTCTAGAATCACTTTAATTAGAGTTTGAGACTCTTAATTTGAGTCCAGTTATTTGTGATAAAATCATGTTTATTTCCATTCAACATATGGTTTTAGTTGATTATGTTTGTTTTGGGATGGTGGTTGAAATTCTAGTTAAAAAATAAATGTCTTTGAACTTAATAGGCCACTAGGATGGAGCATTTATGAGTTTCTTAATCATGTATGGAGGCTATTTATGAGAAATAATATTATTGTAATGTCGATAGTCACCATTACTTATCAATATTGTGTTTGTTTTGGGATGGTGGTTGAAATTCAAGTTAAAATAAATGTCTTTGAACATAATAGGTTACTAGGATGGATCATTCATGAGATGCTTTCTCATGTATGTAGGTTGTTTACCAGAAGAAAAAATAAAATTATATATATTCATATTCTTGTGATGTCCATGGTCACCCTTGTGAAGATTGTTAGTCGTTGAGTATTTGAGCCTTGAAGATAGAACTTGTGTCTTTAATTTAAGAATTGTTGGCTTAGGCAAAATCCTAGGAGTATTTCCTTGGGGTTGGTTTGCATCAATGACATGTTCCTAAACATGTATTCATAGATATCCATCAACTTTAGACTTCTTGGATTTTAGTGTCCCATAAAGGGATTTGTCCCCAAATTGGAGCCAACCTTAACACTAGATTGTACACAAATTTTGGTATTAACTGCCAACATATGGTCATGGATATCATATGGGGTGGGCTCACAACATTTTGGGATTCTTTTTGTGTTGATTTTTAGCAGTTTTCAACATAAGGTTTTGACTTTTAGTGGTTTTATAATGCATGGTGGTTTAGCCCATGGTTTGATAATTATAGTTAAGGAACTATATTTGTAATATAATTTGGCCTTAATCGATGTGTGGTTTTTAATGTTGAGGGATCATATATATTGTATTATAGATAACAAAGTTGATTGAAGATAAAAAAAAAATTAGAGGTATGGCTCTAAACAATTAACTAATTTGTGTAATATGTGATTTCCATTGTTTTACTTTCATGTTCTATTAAAATTCTATGTATACATTGTATTATTGGATATGGTTTAGAAATTACAAATTTGTGTATAACTTCCAACATTTTTTCATGGATATCACAAGGGGTGGGCTCATCATATAGAGTTCACTATTTGGTATCAACAATTTTTGAGTGCCTTAGCCATAAGAATACCTTGTTGCAGAGTTTTATTCCAGCATGACACTATTTTAGAATTGCAATCTATGAGTGTTTGGAGATTATCCAAAGATTATAATTTTAGTAGGATAGAACTTGTCACTCTATTTTTAGCAAGCTTCCTATTCAAACCTTTACAGATCATTTTTTAAACAATTATCTCCATGCATAGAATTGATATCAAAATTTTGGTGGATTATTGGGTGGATGAAGACACTTAAGTGGGAACTAGTTTTACTCTAGCATGACCCTATTTTAGAATTGCAATCTATGAGTGTTTGGTGATTATCCAAAGATTATTATTTTAGGAGGATAGAACTTGTCACTCTATTTTTAGCAAGCTTCCTATTCAAACCTTTAGAGATCATTTTTTAGCCATTTGTCTCCATGCATAGAATTGATATTAAGATTTTGATGGATTATTGGGTGGATGAAGACACTTAAGTAGGAACTTTCAAATTCTTTCGACTATTTTAGCCATTTCCATTTTCGTACAACTTTAGAGACTTGCTATTGAGTTCCAAATGATTACTTTTAAAGTCTCAAGATTCTTAATTTTGGAATTTTCTAATATTAGTAATTTTAGAGTCTTTCTTAAAATCTAAAAATAGATTTGAAATTTTGTTGAAGAGATGATCACGGGGTTTTATAAAAATAGATTTGGAAATTTGTTAGAGAGATGAACATGGGGTTTTATTTATGTAAGGTCCCAAGCTACTATTGGGCTTTGCTCAAGCCAATCAAACATATGAAATCACATAGTATGGGGTTGAAATATGGTGACAACCACTCACATCCTTTTTTTCTACTTTTAGCAATGAAATTCATTGGGATTTGGTGTTATTACTAGAAACCAAATATTACATATTGCAATTGGATCAAATTTCATGCCATATTGAGAATTTTAGTTTTTAGTCTAAATGTGAGATGCAACTAATATTTTTTAGAGACCTAGGGTGCACTACCCTAACATGTTCATCTTTGAGTAACTTGACTAGTAGCATAAGGACATGGTATGAGGAAGCTTTGTCAAGTTTGTTTGTTTGTTTGTTTGTTTGTTTTTTTTTTTTTTTTTAAGATGGCTATTTATAACTACATTGGGCACTTCTTTTCTTTAAGTAAGAAATAAGGGTTTTGTATTAAACAATATGCATCCAAACAATATAGTAAGCAATTGCATATAAAAGAGTGAATCTCTATTTTGGAGGAATCAGCTTGGTAAAAAGGATGGTTGATTCTCCTATTCTAAGTTTTTGTTTGACTTTGTGCTTTCTTTCAAGCCCTGGCCTACACGCACGAGTAAAGGTAAACATATGAGAAAAAAAATGTAGATTTATACTATGATATGTCATCCTGCCAATGTTTTCTCTTATCAACTATTTGTATCTTATTGATATGATCCTAATGGGGTATATTGGGATTAAATGTATGTGATAAACCTTTTTTTATATTTACTCCATAAACCTCTTTATATTTAAAGAAAAAGGAAGTTTTATTTAGGTGAAGCCTATGGGCCACATACCATTTTAATACCATGGACTAAATACAATGGGACAAATACCATATTTATAAAAGAGGTATGGTAAACAAATAAAAATATAGATAAACGAGAGGTATGATAAATAAATAAAATCTTATTTCCCCATAATCCACTTTATATTTACGAACACTCAAAAAAAGATATTTTATTTAGGTGAAGCCTATGGACCAAATTATTATTAATACCATGCAAAAAAAACATTATTAACCCTAATATTAATATTAATAAAAATAAAAAGGGTACATGGTATTGAGAACCAATGGTATTGACCCATGGCATTCACGTGGAATGTAGCCTATTTAAAAGGGGAAATTAAATCAGCATAGATCCATCTTTACTATGGATCTACTCAGTGCCCAAAAGTATCAAATATCTTGATTTGGAAACTAGCATAGAGTGAAAAAAAATTATCCCTCTAGGCCCTTGGTAGATCCGGAGTAAAGATGGATCTACTCTGGAATTACCCCAAATGAGGGAATATATGGGGTTAAATGTATATGATATTACCCCAAATGATGGAATACATGCGGTTAAATATGCATTTAAGATGTAAATATACATGTAATAGGGCCAGCTTAACAATAAAGGATTTACATTTGCAATGTGTAAATAAGTATATATAGAGATCATATAGTCATTATGGAAGACATAAAATGTAAATATACATGTAATAGGGTCAGCTTAACAATAAAGGATTTACATTTTCAATGTGTAAATAAGTATATATAGAGATCATATAGTCATTATGGAAGAGATGTGATTGGAATGTTTACATGTACATGTAATAGGATCAAAGTAACAATAAAGGATTTACATTTCTATCAAATCTATGACTTGCAACAGTACATTTCTGTTTCTATTGCTTAAATTATAAGCATGGGAACTGATTGAAGGTATAATGCAAGCCTAAAGGAGCACCTCACACTTTATACAAGAAGCCTCTGATTTGGAAAATATGTTTGACCAACATAATGTGGATACTGAATCACATATTTATCCTAGTGAGCAGCTGAATCTCATGGTTACTGCAAGTTTGCTCGATTATCAGGCTGTGGGTGAGCAACTGAATCTTATGGATGCTCCAAGTTTGCCCAATTATCAAACTTCAGGGAGCAACCCAAGCGCTAGTTTCAGAAACATAGGAAGTCAAACTAGTGGCAATAGTTCTATTGTCAATGGTTGGGCCGCTGGCAGTGTAACAAAATATGATATTTCAGCTGATCAGGGATGCACTTTTGAAGATAAAATGGTTATTGGTTGGAATCCAATTTCAAAGGTGTAGTCAACTTAAAGGTTTGAAAGGCAAGTGGTGGACTCACATGTCCTTCTTTCTAAAAGTGTGTCTATGGATGCCATCAACAACCAGGTGATGGATGATTTTCTACATCTCCATTTTGATGGTAATAATTATGACTTCAGCACTAATCAGACAACAGTTGCAAATGAAGGGTAACCATTCATGGATTTAAGCTACTATCCTCACCCAACTCAATTGGCTAGATCAAAATATGAACAAGAGGCCTTTGCTTGTAGCAACAAGGCTGGATGTATGCCAGAGAACAGTAATGGATGTGCCAATCATTCAATGGATGGCACACGAAAACCCTGTAAAAGAAAGACAGTGGAAAGAATTTCAGGTCCATCGTCCTTAGATGGCACACGAGGACACTGTAAAAGAAAGACAATGGAAAGCATTTCATAGTCGGATGATGGCCACCTCTGCTTTACACCTCCTGCATGGCACAACATTGGTAGCAACATAAATATTCCTACTATCACTACAACAATTCCTGGTGTTAGGCCTGTAGAAGAACCAGTCATACTCTGGGCTAGTGTAGGTGATGCAGGTCCAGATTTTAGAGATTTATCTATGGTTGGGCAATCAGAAGCTCCCCAGAAAGTTGTTCGAGCAAGACACAACCCTCCACATCAACAGGGACTAAGTTTACCTCAAATATGGCCATCTGCAAATGTGGGAAGGTATATACGTGACTTGCAGCCAAATTCTTCACATTCCAGGAGACTGTCCTCAAGTAAACAGTCTGTAGACACAGGTCCATCAGGTGTAAGCACTAGTGCCCAACTGCGCCAGCCCAGTATGTTTCATGTGTCGTCTGTTATACATAGGAGTTTAGATTCAATTTGATGCAATGGAAGTTGTTCTATTCGTATACTTCGCAATGCTTCTAGCTCCAATGCTGGTGCAAGGGAGCGTTCATCTTCTCAACAAGAAGAAGCTAGTTCAAGAAACATAAGGATGGGTATTGCTAGTAATACCAGGTTTGTTGCAGGTTCAGAGAACAAAGCAACTAACCATGAATCTAGAAATTGGGTTCCAATGAATCGAAATCCAAATGGACCTGGGGATTTTTCTTCTACAAGGGAGCATTCATATTCTAGTTCAAGAAACTTGATGATGTGTATTGCTAGTAATACCAGGTTTGTTGCAGGTTCAGAGAACAGAGCAACTAACCATGAATCTAGAAATTGGGTTCCAATGAATCGAAATCCAAATAGACCTGAGGATATTTCTTCTTCGATGATACACCCACCACCAAATATGCTTGGGGGATCATATCATATTCCTTTCACACAAGCAACTAGGAGAAGTAGAGGTTCTTCTCAAGTACAATTTTAAATTAGGGAATATATTGATTTACGTTGTTGTTGATGCACATGATCAGCGTAGAGAGATGCGATTAGATGTGGATAACATGACTTATGAGGAATTGTTGAATTTGGAGGAACGAATAGTTTATGTGAGCACAAGACTAAGCGAAGAGACAGTTTCTAAGTGTTTGAAGAGAAGTGCATATTACTCTGGCATGGAATCCAATGTAGCCTCCAGGAAGCAGCTAGAGGATGTATTTTGCAGTATATGTCTGGAGGAAAAAATGGACCATGAAGAATTGGGCATTCTAGACCGTGGCCACATTCACCACTCGGGTTGCATAAGAAAATGGATATTACAGAAAAATCTATGTCCCATTTGCAAGAAAACAACTTTGAATGTGTAAAGCGTGGAAGTTATGAAAGCACAAATTGAAATGCATAATTGTAGTTACCGGAGGTTACAAAACAAGAAAGAAAATGAAATTGAATATAACTAAACAAGTAAAAACACAAGATTTACGTGGTAAAACCTTGACAGAGTGTCAAGGAAACATCCGTGGGGCAAGGGATTGGAGTTTCTATTCAATCAATGAAATGATTCTCCATTACAATAGTTCAAGCATTCATCAGTTTTATATGAGCCTCCTCAGTTACATAACTATTGATTCGGTATGAAATTGACTTGTCAATAACTAATACAATTTACCCAAATTTACATTTACATTAATTTGTTGTCAATTACCAACAAACTCCACCTTGACAACAATTTTCCTAATCCCTTGCCCATGCCCATTCATCATCTTTTCTGCAAGCCAAGAGAAGCTAAACACCATCACATCTTCTCTACTATAACTGGCTTTGTGAATACGTCTACACAATTCTAATGTTTATGGACCTTTTGAAGAGCTACCTTTTTGCCATCGATCACACGTCTTAGAAAATGATACCTTACATCAATGTTATTGGTTCTACTGTGATAAGCAGGATTTGTAGCCAAGTGATCCTACGTCCTTCCAATCTCATCAAGTAGACCCTTTAACGAGATTGCTTCTTTACTGGCATCTGAAGTAGCTATATATTCTACTTCAGTAGTGGAAAACGCAACTGTTTCTTGAAGCTTTGACATCCAAATAATATCTCCACCTGCAAGAGTAAAGACATAACCTGTAGTAGATCTTATTTTGTCCAAATCACCTGCATAATCAGCATCTACATATCTGCAGATTGATCCTTCACTACCATTAAAGATGATGCAATGGTCACTTGTGCCTCTTACATATCGAAGCACCCATTTCACTACTCACCAATGTTCTTCACTTGGATTTTCCATGAACTTGCTGACAACTCCAACTACATGTGAAATGTCAGGTCTTGTAGATACCATCACATACATTAAGTTGCCTACAACATTTGCATATGGTACATGAGATATATACTGCTTTTCTTCATTAGTTCTAGGACTCAAAGCCGAAGAAAGCTTAAAATGGGAAGTTAATGGAACATTAACAGGTTTCACATTGTTCATGTAGAACTTTTCAAGTACTTTCTCCACATACTTCTACTATGATAACCAAAGCTTACCATTTTTCCTATCTTTGTGTATCTCCATGCCCAAGATATGTTTTGTTGCTCCAATATCCATCATATCAAATATCCTAGAGAGTTGAGCCTTTAACCTATTGATCTCTTCCAAATGCAAATCTAAGATAATGAATATGCCATTGAAACTTTTGAAGTATACCCCATGATCATACTCACTTCTAATAAAGTTCTGGCTCACCATGAAGGAGTCAAACTTCTTGTACTATTGTCTGGGAGACTGCCTCAGACCATATAGTGATTTCCTGAGCTTGCAAACTAATCTTCTGCTATGACCTTGTACAAAACCTTCTGCTTTTTCCATATATAAGTCTTCATTCAAATCACCATGTGGAAAATTTGTTTAGCATTTAACTGTTCTAACTCAAGGTCAAGTAATGCAGTTAGTGCCAACATAGTACGAATAGAAACAATTTTTACAACTGGTGAAAAAATCTTATGAAAGTCGATACCTTCAACCTGAGAATACCCTTTTGCTAACAGTCTCACCTTATACCTTTCGATACTTCCATCAACTTTCTGTTTCAATTTGAAGACCCATTTGCATCCAAAAACACTTCTCCCTTCAGGAAGTTCTACAAGATCCCAAGTATTGTTCTTGGCTAAGGAATCCATTTCTTCTTCAATAGTTGTTTTCCATTTTTGACTATCCATATCATCTACTGCTTCCTGATAACAAGAAGGTTCCCCATCTTCAATAATCTAAGCAAAAGATGAAGTAGAATATTCATACCTTTTGGAGTTTTCTCTTCCTTGTAGACCTTCCTAGAGTGACTGGTTGTTGAATGGTTTAGAAACTTCAACAGTTTCCTTTGTATCTTCAACACCTTTTTCTCTAGAAGTCTCTTCTTCAGGTCTAGCCTTCAACTGAATTTGTTGATTTGGTGATCCCTGTTCCTATTCAATTCTTTCAACATTTTATTTTAAAAAAGAAGATTCATCAAATGTTACATCTCTGCTAATGATTATTTTCTGTGATGTAGGATCCCATGCTTGTATCCTTTCACTACATATTCATACCCAACAGAGACATAACATTTCGATTTTGGATCTAATTTTGAACGTTGATTTAGGAATAAGAGCATAAGCATCACAACCAAATATCCTTAAATGTGAATAATCACAAGACTGACCTAACCAAAATTCTTTAGGAATTTTACAATTAATTGCTACTGAAGGTGATCTTTTAACTAAATAACAAGCAGTGGATACTGCTTCTACCCACAACTCCTTTTGCAAGTTAGCATTGCTGATCATGCTTCTGGCTCTTTCCATAAGAGTCTGATTCATACGTTCAGCAACACCATTTTGCTGAGGAGTATATACAAGAGTTTTGTTTCTAACAATTCCTTCATCCTTACAGTATTGTTCAAATTCTATTGAAGTGAATTCACCACCATTGTTAGTTCTTAAACATTTAATTGATTTGCCTATTCTTTTCTCTACCATTGCTTTAAAATGTTTAAAGATATTAAATACATCAACTTTCTTTTTCAGCATAAAGACCCAAACTTTACAGGAGAAATTATCAATAAACGTTAAAAAATATAGAGCACCTCCATATGATACAATAGGAGATGGTCCCCACAGATCAGAATGAATATAGTCTAAAATATATTTACTATTATGATTTCCAGTTTTAAATCTCTGTTTACACTGTTTTCCATACACACAATGTTTACATAAATCCAACTTCAAAGATGTCATATGGGGAAGAGATTTACGTTTCATTAGTATCTGAAGGCATTTCTCACTCATGTGACCCAATAACTGATGCCATAGGCGAGTACCTTCTTCTTCTTTTTCTGGCACAATTTTTGCTTCACTGACCTGAGTACTTCCTTTGAGTCTATAAATATTTCTGACATTTTCTACTTTCATAACAACTAGGGTTCCTTTAGAGACTTTCAGCACCCCATTCTGACCTGTAAACTTATAACCATCTGAATCCAACACTCCCAAAGAAATCAATTTTTTCTTCAATTTAGGTACATGTCTAACACTAGTTAATGTTCTAACTGTGTTATCATACATTTTAATCTTGATATTTCCCATCCCAACAGTCTGACATGATACATTATTACCCATAAACACAGAACTACCATTTAAATCTTCATATGAAGTAAACCAATTTCTGTGTGGACACATGTGATGAGAAGCACCGGAGTCTAACAGCCAGCTTTCAAAACCCTGAGAGACATTACATACAGGGGAAGTTTCATCTATCATACATAATTCTTCAGCAGATAAAACTTCGTCTATCATACTTGAATCAACCTGATTTGCTTCCTTCTTCGGGTTATCAGACTCTTTTCGTTTCCAACAGTCTTTCTTCAGGTGTCCAATTTTATTGCAGTGCCAACATTTTGCCTTACACTTCTTTCCCTTTGATTTAGATCTGGAAGACCCCCTTGTTTTTTCTCCTCTTTCCTTTGACTGTCCTCTAACTATCATGGCTTCTGATGTTGCTATTTCAGTGTTGGATTTCCTTCGTATTTCTTCAGACAAGAGAGCTCCCACAACTGATTCAAATTTCAAAGAATGAACGATGCTCAAATTGATTGAAGTTATGACGTGGTCCCGTGACTTGGGCAGAGAACACAACAAGGTTATAGCTTTGTCTTCTTCCTGCATTTTAACTTCCATATCTGCTAATTGGCATATAAGTGTATTAAAAACATTTAAATTATCTGCAACTTTTTAACCCTCCTTCATTCGAAGACTGTAGAATTGTCTTTTCAAATAAATTCTATTGGTTAACAACTTTGTCATATATAGTTTTTCCAATTTTTCCCATAAGCCTGAAGCTGTACTTTCTTCAACAATGTTGAAGAGAACTTCATACGCCAAGCATAACCTGATGGTACTGAGAGCTCGGACATCCAAGTCCTCCCAGTCTGAATGTTTCATGTTAGCAAGTTTTTATTTGCCTCGTCTAATGCTTTGTGTAACCCTTGTTGCACTAGCAAATCCCTAACTTTCAATTTCCATAGAGCAAAGTTGCTCTTGCCGGTGAATTTCTCCACCTCGAACTTTGCATTCGACATCTTGGCCATTTTATTTCCTATAAATCCTTCTTTTAACTAGGTTTCTTTAAAAAAACAAGGGTTTAGGGTTTCCTTTTAAGAAGTCTGAGATTTAAAAAAAAAAAAATAAAAAAAAAAAAAAAAAAAAAAAAAAAAAAAAAAAAAAAAAAAACTCTTTT
The DNA here is from genome assembly GCA_000404065.3 of Pinus taeda. NCBI lineage: Eukaryota > Viridiplantae > Streptophyta > Pinopsida > Pinales > Pinaceae > Pinus > Pinus taeda. The sequence continues at coordinate 17,967 of APFE031207105.1, read as the reverse complement.
CTACATACAATTCTAAGTTTTTTTTTGTTTAAAAACAAAAAATCCCTATTCAGATTTTTCTGTAACTCTTCCAGAAAAAAAAAATTTGCCTCCTTTTTTTATATTAAATAAAAAAACCCTTCAACTGAAGAAAAAAACCCATTTTCAGTACGCAGATGGCCAGCAATAGCTCGGGCTAGAGGAATTCCACGCAGGTTCCTTCACGCGCAGGGGCAGCACTGCAGTTCTGCTCAACACACCTGGCCAGAGGGCTTCCTTGGCCAGCATGTTGGTCCCTCCCTTCACATGCAGCCATGCAGGGCTTCCTTCACATGCAGGCTACGCTGCTTCCACCTTCCACGCAGGTCCCTTTATATGCAGGGGCAGGAGCTTCCTCGATAGGTCCTGTACAGGGTCAGCAATGGTTTGGCAATAGGAGCTTCCTCGACTGGTTTGGTGGTAGGAGCTTCCTCGACAGGTCTTGGACATGGTCAGCAATGACAATAACCTCCTTGACGACTTTGGCAGCACGTAGAGGTCGGCCAACAATAGGCAGCAACACTTGCTCCACGACCTAAACAAGGCCTCCACCTGGCTTCCTCGACCAACAACCTTGCTCCACAGACTCCAGTTCTTCTAGAAAACCAGCAATGGTAATGGTCCATGCAGACTCTGGACAAATGGACCAAACCTCCTCGCCACAGGGCCAATAACATCTCCTCCTCATCAACTCTTCCTCTTTGCCACGATAGATGGCTCTTCTCCTCTCTCTAAGCTTTGGTCCACACATATGCACAAGACAGAGATACAGGCAATAGGTTTGGCAGCGTAGTGCTCGAGACACCTCCTTCTCGCTCCTAGTCTTTAACACGCAGGTTTATGAATTTCTTTCACCAACGTTCACCTCCAACTTGGCTTTGATACCAATTGTTGTTACCGAAGGTTACAAAAAAAGAAAGAAAATGAAACTGAATATAACCATACAAGTAAAAAACCTGGATTTCCATGGTAAAACCCTAACAGCGTGTCAAGGAAACATCCATGGGGCAAGGGATTGGAATTTATATTCAATCAAAGAAATGATTCTCCATTACAATAGTTTGGGCATTTATTAGTTTTACATGAGCCTCAGTTACATAACTGTTGATTCGGTATGAAATTGACTTGTCAATAACTAATACAATTTATCCAAATTTACATTTACATTAATTTGTTGTCAATTACCAACAATAATTGCTTGGAGGCTACAATATTTGCCTAAATGATGACTATCCAATCTTTATTGCATCAAATTATTGTTTTATATATGAATGCACAACATCAAGTTATTGTCATAATTAACTATTTGTGTTGTGAAACTGCTGTTATATTTGCACAAAATTCTTACATAATTTTGGAGAGGGTTCTATCTGCCAATAAACTATTTTTTTTCAATGTTTAGAATAACACTTTACAGTGAAGAAGGAAATTAATGACCATTAAAGCTACTACTAAGTATTTAGTGTTGTGATATACCACCCAACCTATATTCATGCTAAAGGATTCTTTCCCATGAACTTATTTGATTTTGGTGGGACTAATGACACCCGCATATCCTCAAATCACATTCTTCTAGTTCCCTAAGGTTTCAAGCCTACCCATAACACAATTTTAGTCCATTAATTTTTGTACTTTTTGTCTGGCTTAAACCATTAGTAATTCCATCTTTCACATTCTTGTTGGTTGGAATTAGCCTTTACTTGTGTCTAACCATAGTAAAGGGAAGAGACAAATTAAGTGGTCTTTCTTATGAATTACTCTACTGTCACATATTCTCAAAGATTAACCTTAGAGATGCCCTCTCTCAAGATGGTAATTCTTTTGGAGTTTACTCCCCCACCTTGATTTCTTGTAAAGGTTATTTATTTTATTATCTCTCAAGAAGAAGAAGAAAGAAATGTGCAATTAATACAACATTTTCATCCATTTGGCTCGAATGGATAATTTTTTAGATAAGGATTTCTATGAAAGCAAAATTTGCAAATCAGTGAGGAAATACTCTTTTTATAGCTTCAAAAACAGTAAAAACCATTACTATAGTAGGCATAAATTATGAAGATGAATATACAAAATAAGATGAACAAGAAGTTTGTTTAGTATATGTTCCAAAATATCTTTGTTTAGTTGACTGCCTCCAAATTTTGGAGCTTGGATGCTTTAATTTTACAAAGCTACATGCTCATTTTCATGCACAGTTTCATATATTGTATTATCTTTGTACCTATATTTGATTCAAATGAGTGATCACATAATTGACAAACTATTAGAAAATTCCTCTCTTCTTAAAATATTGATAGTAATTGGTTGTAGAGGAGAGTTGTGGGATTTGGAATCCAAGCAAACTAGAAAGCATGATGGGGACAATTATGGAAATGAGATCCTTACATGTGGTATGTCATGTTCAACAAGATCACTCACAATGTTTTATTTATGTTGTTAAATGTGGTGATTGGAACTAACAATGAAACTTTAGGAATATGCCAAAACAACAACTCCAAAAGGGACATGATCAATCAAAAGAAACCCATGTCTATAATACATACCGAGCACCTTTTGTTTAACTAAAGATCAGTTTGAGGAGGTAATTAAGTATAAAAAACCAAGAAGAAGAAGAGAAATGGTGGATAATATAGTTGTATTGGAAGAGAAAAATAATGGTGACAGTGAAAAAATAAGGGACGTCAAAAGTGGAGGCCATTTAATTCTTGGTCATTCTATGGATACAATTATTCACTATCGATTTATTTGTTTTTCATAAGCTTTATAAGACATACTTAATGACATATCTAGGAACATGGAATTCATTTTTCTTGCATTTCCCCTTATTTTCTTCACTATCACCTTTATATTCATCATCACCCTTCTTATCCTCATCCCCTGCCTTTTCATTTTCTTTGTCATGCTTCTTATCCCCACCATGCCACATTCCTTCCCCCCCCTTTTTTTCTTTCCCTGGTCATTTTTGTCCCCTTCTTAATTTTCACCATCCTTTTTATGTGGTAATATCTTCATATAATTCTTGGATAATCTACAAATTTGAATCATATTTGAGCATTGATATAAGAACATTCAACATTAATGATAACATACAAGCATAGTAGAATGTAGTACAACACTTTTGGTCATTTAAAAATTATTGTAATTTTCCATAGTAGTATTGAAGGGTGGGTGTAAATGGATATGGAGACAAGGATGTTGTTTATGCTCTCTCTTTTCACTCTCTTTTGGGATGTAATAACCCATTTGCGTTGAGAAGTGGAAACTAGTGGTATTTCTTAGTGTAAGTTTTGGTGTGTTTCATGTAATAAGTTCGGAAATTCCCTATTGATTGTTATTCCATACTATTTCATTTTGGTTATGTTACCCTTGCTATCGAATGTAGAGAGTGGAACCATTATTATTCCTTCTAAAATGCGCCAAAACAACAACACCAACAAGGACCTCAAAAGAAACTCAGCTTTGTTATACAAACTTAGCACCTTCATTTTCCTTAGAGATCCATTCACCCTTCTTGTCTTTAATGTCTTCTTTGAATTCATATTTTTCCTTCTTACTATCGTCTTCTCCTCCCTTTTAGTTCTCTCCACTATTATTATTTTTTGGATAACCAACAAGGCCAATGTAGGTGGCAACTTAACAAAATTTATATAGCTGCAAATTAATGTATTTTTTGTTGAAATATTATAGCTATGGAGATTGCAACATATGAAACATATATAAACATATAACATATCATGAAATATTAGGGAAGGAAACTTTGTTGTAACTATTTCATTCAATGTAATATTATGATTAAAAATTGATCCAATGCATACTTAACGCCATCTCCAACTCTACTTGGATGACTTGTTAAATGTGGTGCAAATAAATTATGAAATATTTGAATAATAATGTTGAGGCTATTAAATATAAATGACATGAAAGGGGTATTAGTTTTGCTTGTTCTACCTTATCGTGGCTAGTGTATGTTTTTCTTTTCTTTTGGTAAGAATTTTTTTTATGGATGCTACAAAAGAGTTACATATATAAATAGTTAGTGCACACCCTAGTCTGTGACTTGGGAAACCAGACAATCGATAGTGCAGGGATATTTTTCAAAGTTGAGGCCTCAGAATTCCAAGCAAGTGTACCAGCATGAGTATTTCCAAAACTAACAAGTTCTAACCACCTTACATGCCTAGACTAGGAGACAAAAATAAAAGAGAACAAGAAAATAGCATGAAAATTATGTTTACGGAGATGGCTCCACCTCTATGGGTTGATTTCCCTTCCAAAACATCCTAGGCATTGGGGAGTGCACATAACTTTTGAATATGAAAATAAACCACATTTCCCCACCACCTACACTTCCATCTCCTAGATTTCGTGTTGAATACCTAGTGGAATGTGGGTGTTACACTATGGAGTTGATGACTCGGCCTAAAACTAGGCTTTGAAATTCCCTCATGTCGCGTAATAGGTTTCCTAGAGTCAATAGTGAGCTCATTGACATGGCATGGAAGCAGTGGATTTCAAATACTTACACCTTTGTAGACTAATATCTCCATGAACTAACACTTCAAAGCATCCCAAAGGAGGTAGTAAGGAGCCACACTCTTTTCTTTGCTTCTCACCAAGTTAGTAAAATTGTGCCTTTAATTTTTCTCACTTCCTCAAAATAGAAATAGTAGCTAGTCCAAAATCTCCCACTAAAGAAAGCAGAGAGCATGGGGGAAATAGCTTAACTAACATCCATAGAAAGAAAAATGAAGGTTTCTCTTTCAAATAAAACTCTAGGGGGCTTCAAAATATACACATACCATCATTAAGAAAACATATTACAATGGATTGCCCTACAACAGAGCGTGACACGAGATCATTTTTCACAATTCTTTGTTGCATAGAATAGGGGAGCGAGATGGTGTACTAATTGAATGTAATGACCTCTCATGGCACATCATACCTATATAGTTTCCATGATGTTTAACAAGTGAGGGTTTATGCCATATCCTCTTCTATCATAACTCGTTGGGATGTCAAACATGTGCCATCCCATCTATCACCTCTCTAATCACCCCATACAGGGAGTGGCTAATGGATGTTATTTCATGGTAGAAAATATTTGAAATAATGCTTGAATTGTATTCTGAAGATACAAATCTTTGAAATTCAATGTAACAACCCCAAGTTAAAGTTTCATGTAATAAAGGATATTAAAGGAAAAAATAATAAGGCTAAGTTCATGGGACACATATTCCAAGCTGAATGTTCGGAAAACACTATAGTGGGTATTACTTGGGGTTTCTTAATGGCTAGGGAAATTGGAAAAGGAATTGGCAAAGGAAAAGAGGCAATAACTAGCATTTAATTATGAGAAATAAGGAAAATAGGAGAAAAGGAAGGTGAAGAGACACAAATATGCATCCAATGGAAATTAGAGGAAAAATGAAGAAATATGAAGAAAAAGAGGCATCAATGATAAAAATGCATCAAAGAAATAATTCACAACTTTTTTCAATTGAGTTTTTGGCTCTCATACACTCTTGCACACTTAAAGCATTCTTGGAGCCCTCTAGCATTCTCTTGGATTTGGAGAAGAACAAGCAAAGGAAAGCAAGGGAGTGCGAGGGGAATGTTTGATCAACAAATTCAGCAAGAGGATTTTACAGGTAATAGGTTGCATGTGTGATTTCCTTGCAGAGGTGTGAATGCATGGTACCTACATTTGTTTATTTGGTTCATTCGTTGTCATTGACATGGGTTTTCCCTAGTTTGACAATGGTTTCTACCTTAAATTTCCATTTCCTTGATAGCTAGGGTGTGATGGGATTCATTATTTGAGCTTTGAATTGGTAGAAAGTTTTTGATCCAGGTGAGGTGGTCTTAGAAAAATCCCAAAGGTTGGGTGTGGCAATGGTTTTCTCCAATAAGCCCTTAACGGGTGGGTGGAGACAAGAATATTCCTCAATGTATGGTGAAGGAATTTTGGGGCATCCAAGTTTAGTTTGGTTTTGTGAGCTTGGGACTTGTTTATGTGAGATCACAATAGTTTGAGGGTGGAGGTGTTTTATCCTTCGGAGTCCTTGTTTGGTTATATCTTAATTTATCCCATGAGATCCTACATTCATGGTTGGAATATGAGATAGTGGTGATTGGTTGAAAAAAAAAAATTGGTTTAGCCCAACCTATGGTTGGGTGGTACGTGGAAGTCCCTGAATTGGTTGGATTTTGTATATGTTAATAATATATATTTTGCTAATATGAATAATGAGCACATGTACTTATTATTGTGATGATTTTATGGAAGATTTTTCATGGTTTCTATTCTGGTTATGTGCGTGGTTCTATGATGTATTCTAATTATGGCTCTCGTTCATGATTTCATAAATTATTAAATGGTTGATGAATGCATGGGAAAACAAGTGTTTTGAAACTAGTATGAGAGGGCATTGAGCCTTCTTGGTGATTATCAGATGATATTCAAAAGTTTATGATCAGATACGCATTCATGAACTATAGCATTCATGTTTACCATATGTTTGACGGAATGTATATCATGTGCTAGGCATGCCTCAATCAGGATATTGTTCAAGTTTTGAATGGTTTGCATTGTTATCATCTTGTTTATGTTTCTGGAAAGTTATAGGTAGTTTTGGGTAGTGATATGGAGGCTAGCCTAAAACCTGGTTGCACAAAATTGAGGATTTTGGGTCATAACCACATAGTGGCAGTCTTGTGGGTGTGCTTATAGCCTCATAACCACATGCACAATATGTCAAGGGTGTGGTTGTGGATTAAAGTCAATAAAAAAGAGTTCCATCTTAGGGATTGATCACCTGGGGTAGTTTTCAGGCTCATGAGTGATCTATAATCCCTTAGGGAGACTAGTAAGCTTTTAGTTTGTAATCCCCACTTCCACAACTGGAACTTGGAGATCAGGTCACGTCATAGTAACAATCAACTAATGTTTACCCCCGAGAGCTTGTAAAAGAATGTAAATGTGGGTGGGGGGTTACATTCAATAATTTCTCATGTAGTAAATAATTATAATTTTTAACATTAGATATTTAATATTTTAACTAATTAGTCTTTATAGGGTTTCAATGGATAATCTATGAGAAGCCTAAATTAGGTATCAAGGTAATTATATGCATCTAGATAAGGTTTCTCTAAATAATTTTAATTACAACAAAGAGATGAATAATTATATCATATAATACATACAAAAAATTCAAACTATTATCAAGAATACATACATAGCTGGCCACATTCTTTCTTATCATTAATATTATAACTACCCGAATGTAATAGAACTATGAATTGTAGTAAGGAGATTTTATGATTTCAAAGAGTTCAATTTTTATTCATTGAGGGTTAAGTCTTCCAAATGGAGAGAAAAATATAGTTATGAAACTGTCCCATATCATCAATGTATATATCGAGGATGATCAAGTTAGGTTTCATTAAAAGGAAGCATAATGTCCCCTTTCACTGGTTATTGTGAAAGCTCCATATAAGTTTAGTTTTGCATATAAATGAAAGGATTTTTTCATAATTTTTACAAAATCTAATGGCCATAACTTATTTTGATTGGAGGAATATTTGCCACAATCCCTCATTTACCTAAATATGAGTTTCTATGCTTGGTTTACTAGCGGCACAAGTTGAGTGTCTCATGGGGCGGGGGGGCGTGTATTAGGTAATTGTTACATTGTTAACCAAATTATAATATAAATATGAACTAGAGATAAAATGTTTCTTAATGAAAACATAGGGGTGCAATAACTTTCTAAGAGTATATCATATTCCTTGTTTAGAGCCTAGGTTGTTGAGAAAAAAATTTCATAAGATCACGACTAATTTCAGGGCACGGTTCAAAGTTTAAAAAGTTCCAATGACGGGGTTAAAAAAAAAATAGAGTTTCCAAATTATAATTTACCTCATTACCTTCCCAATTTTATATTAGTTACTCCATTTAAATAATTATTTACTCATTTAAAGCTATCACAAGTCTTCAAATTGGTTTCAAGGAGGTGGTCTAGGTATCTTGCTTAACAAATTTTCTAGATAGGTGAATGTAACCACTCGTCCCATATCTAACCACTTGCATCGCCTTGTTAGGGTAGAAATGAGAGGAGGAGCTACTATGACATGGATCAACCTCCTAAGTATAGTCATGGAAGTGGAATCGACAAACCGAAAATATACTAACATTCCTCAGGAGCTACAGGGCACCCAAGAGCCAAACAACCACTCCAGGTGCCCAAACCCTTAGCTAACTTTATAAGGATATGGACTCTCAGTCACTTGCATTACAAGGAAATACAACAATTGTAACCCTACAGTTACATGGATAACCTTGCCTCCCAGAGATTGTAGTCTAGAGTTCCTAGTTCTGTGCATGCGACCCTAGAATCTGAGCCACTTTTTTAGGGTTAGGATGCAGACCTCTACCAAACACTTGATAGAACTTTATAGAATGATAAATGACACTATTACAAAGACATTAAAACAAAACTTAGATAAGAACTTGACCTAACCATGCCTAACTATGATAGACATTTTGTCAAACACATTGCCAACATGTAATCTACAGGTCATAAGTGCATACCTAAACATAGGGGTCTGATACTTATCTGAAAATAATCAAGGTCTAATGCCCTATCGTAATATATACAAAAACATATATTATTTCCCGCATTAAATAACCATTCATTTACTAATCAAAACATGAGGAGGGTCATAACCAGAGTCTATCATAAAACCATGCTTATAAATAGCATATAACCAACATAATAAAAATGATAGAACAACCATCAAAGCCACATAATAACAAGTATAATTACTCATGAAATAGAAGAGGAAAATTTATCTTATTAACGTATGCAAAAGCCAACCAAGTCATGGGCTTCCATGTACCACTTGACCATAGATTGGGATGAACCAAATCCCTCTTTTAGTTAATCATCCTCATGCCATATTATAAGCATGAATGTGGGATCTCATAGAATAAACCAAGAAAAACCAAACTAGGGCTTCTAGAGGTCAAACCACCTCAACCCTAAACCAATGATTCCACCTCATGATCGGACATCACTAACCATCACTAGATTGGTCCCTATCCAAGTTGTCCAGGGCTCCAGAGCATTTGTTCCAACCCATCTCTAGGACAAGTAACTCTAACCACAACTACCACGAGGCTCTAGAGCGTTTGTCCAACCAAGGATTAAATACTATTAAATCAACCCACCAAGGGCTCCAAATCATTTTTCCAACAAACGATTCCAAGACTAGTAACTCAACCCAAGTTGTTCTAGGGCTTCTAGAGTGTTTGTCAAACCAAGGCACAAGGAACTAATAACTCAACCCACAACCATAGGAACATGAGCACGAATAAAAAACAATCAAGTGGGAAACCCACAACACCATGGTTATCCAAGAAATGGAAAGGCTAGGAAAAATGACTGTCAATCCAGGAAATCCTTCATGCCAATAACAAATCAGAACCAAATAACCACATGCATATACCATGCAAGTCAAAACTAGCAAGGAAATCATACATGCAACTCGATACCTACAAAGATAACTTATTGTAGTTGTTTATCTTGTTGTCCCCTTGATCTTTCCTACTTTTATTTTGCCTTCTTTCTCTAAATCCTAAGTATGCCAAAATCCTCCAAGAGTGCTCCAAGAAAACTCTGTACAAGAGTATGATAGAGAGAGAATAGAAAGAGAGTGCCAAAGACTGAACTTAAAAAAGTTGTTCCTTCAGAAAATAAGTATGTGTGCCTGGTGAGAGTTTGTTTGTAAGTGTGTCAAGGTTCTTATACTATGGAGGGAAGTAGAAATGGAACCTCTAAGAGAGAGGTAATAGTACCTCCCTAGCAGAGACACGCGTGAACAGAAAGGATTTTTGTAATATCCAACGGAATAGTCCACAAAGGTGTGACAATCATTGCAACCAATACAACACATTCTCAATATGATAATCACTAAAATAACCGAAATAGTTCAACAAATTTAGTACAAGTGAAAGAAAACATGACTCATAAACATTCACATAATAGTCTTACCATTATTCATAATCCATGCATGAAGAATGTGTTGGCCATTATCCTTCATAAATTAAGTAAAAGTGCCAAGACACATGTATACATAGAACACCAATATCTCCAATAGTGGAGCGTTGGATCCACCACTTGCTCCTCAAAAGAACTAGATTGTCTCTCTAATGCCTCATGGGAGGAGCTAAGGTGAAAATTCCCCTGCTCATATAATGAGGGTGTATATATAACCAATGGGTATATGCTTCACATCCCTTGTGACTCTTTGACTACCCTCATGAATTTTTGAATTCCTATGACTTTTTGACTTTACCTGACATTTCATATTATGTATGTTTCCTTTAGACTTCCACTTTATAATACATTTTGAATAGATCATTGCATAATCCATAATAATGATGTGGCATATGATGAATCATGACATGACATGATATGACACTACTGACATGGTAATTTCAAGCCATTCTTTCTGCTCCTTTCTATGTGTCTTCGTGGGAATGCTCTTTTGTCTTTAGCGATATCAGGTCTTGAGTTGCGATTGCAAACTGGTCTTTGTTTTCTTTCTCTTGATTGATAAGCTTGCACAATCAATTAAAAAGATGTCTTCCAACATTTTTCCCTTCTCAATATCCTTCTTCATCATCTTTTCATGGTATGATAGAGTAGCTGCATCTGCAATTCACTCATGACAAGATGGCATCGGTAAGATAAACCACTAGCCTAAGATGTTTCATGTTGATACACTGACTGAGCCAAAACCGAGTTTAAGGTTTAGGGAGAGGCTCAGTGACTCTAAATTATGTAGCTCAGGTAGTCAGGGGTGAAGCTTGAGCCTTGAGACTAATCAATGTGTAGTTCAGGCTAGACTGGACATGCATATTGCATAGTTTTGGGGCTCAGTGAGTCAGGCTGAGGGATTTTGCATTGTTTTAGCCAACTGCGCAGTTCTGGAAGGAATTTTAGACCTGGTGATTGAAAAATTACACAGCTTCAGGAGCTAAAGTGTCACACCCCCAAGCCTACGTTAGTCTTCCAACCATGCCAGGCGAGGTGCGGCACCACAGAACACTTTATTTTCACCAATACTTATGTTTGTGGACTATGCCTAACCACTTATCCTACTTAGTTTGTGTTTCTAAACCAAGTAATTATTAACGTTCCTTTACACTAATGAACACCCATACACATTCATTAACATCAGCAATTATAAATGAAGAACACAATTGCAGAGTATAAAGAGAGGGGCAGCTCCTTGAACAATGAGTCTGCCCGAAATATATATTATACAGTCTTTTACAAGTTACAAGCTTTACAAGTATACTTGGAAACTCCAAGTTTCATACTTAGCCAATTTTACAACCTTCGGAAAAACTCGGTTGCCTAGTTCGTCGACACCTCCGCACGGTCGCCGCACGACTCACCAACCCTTTGTTCAGCTTGTCGCACGATCGTGTTGTTTGCCCAACTTGGGCATGCCTCCAAGTCGCCACACACGGGTGCCTCCACCCGAGACACATCTTTGTCTACAATCTCAACACTTCACCAAAAGTCGCACCGTGCACACTTGCATGACGGGCGGGCGCTCACCCGAGTCACCCAAGAACCCGTGCCAAGTCGTCGCACAAACTAGGTGCTCACCAATGTTTCACCATCGGGCGCTTCTACACATCACCGAGCACCACACACACCGTGCACACCTCTCTCCAACCGGCGGGCGACCCTGCTTGTGCCCTTCACCCAAAATAAGACAATGCGTTCCTTCGTGTAGCCTCGCCCAAGAACGGGCACATCACCATATGGGACTTCTTCTTATTTCTGCAGCTATCTCCTTCCATGCACTTATTCCTTAGATGAGCAAAGATGCTTTGAGTGATTGTGTGATGATCGATTGATGCCAAATGAATCCTCCCGGCCCGTCGGCCAATGCCCTCAAGCATTACTTCAATTGTTGGCTTCACTTCATGGGCGCCCATGCTCAACCATCGTATAAGCGTGGTCGCTCATCCCATCTACTCACTTCAACCTTATGTTTCCTTGCGCGTGCTAGTCGTAACTCGTCGCTTGATAGTAGTAAAAATTGTAGGTCCTTACATAAAGGGTTGGGCTTGATCTTAGAGACTTTGCAATGCGTAGTTGGGACCAAGCTGGAGGGTTGAATTACATAATTTTGGAGGTGAAGGTCCAAGATTGAGCACTGAAATTGTAGATTGCATAGTCTTAGGAGGTAGGAGTTGTGCATTGCATAATATCAAGAGGTAGGGTTGGAGCTTGAGGGATGGAACTCCGCAGTGCACATTTCAAGAGGGCCAAATGAGGCTAAGTTTCTTGGTTGGAAAGTTTTCAGAATTTGACTAAGCGTGGGATCAATGAAGCTGATGTGAATAGTGATGAGACTCGACTGTGATCACACACTAAGAACACTTGATGACAAAACAACATAGATCATCCATGACACATGAAAAACATATTTCCCTCAGCACGACAACTTTGCGATGACATATGAAAAGTACGATAATAAAGATACACTTTGCGATGAGTGTGATGACACTTGTGCGACAATGCTTAAAACTTTGGAAATGAGTGCAACAAATGTTTACATGGTAATATCAACTCATTTTCATAGAGATAATTCATTGAAACCACCAAAAAATATTATATACATCATGCAACACTTAACAGTGAAAAGTTGACATTTTTCTTTTCTCGCAGAAGGGACCAAAACACTTAGAGAAAACACATACAATAGATTTCAATGTTTGCGATGACAATATGCAAGACCAAGGTAGGTTCCAAAACATGGTGCAGGCAAAAATTTTGGAGGGTGTTGTAGCAACGACAACACATACTACTGAAGACATGCCCAACATATCATGAACACCATAATGCTTATTGGAGAGTTATAACACAACTTGATGTGGTATTTATAACACACATATGCGTATAGACATAGCCAAAACACAACATCAAAACATATACCGAAATAAATCTGCTCAACCAATGAATAAAGAAGGATACGAAGCCTGCATCTTACCAATCATCTCCCATGTAACTTCATCAGGCCCAAAGTGCTTCCACTGCACTTTAAATTGCTTGATTGCTCGATTTTGGAGCATGAGCATATGCCGCTGCAAAATGCATTGAGGTTCTAGCTAGAATTCTCATTCTGGTTCCACATGCAATACAAAGTCATGAATCATATGATCAACATATTTCACATACTTATTAAGAAATGACACATGGAAAACATCATGGACTTTCACTGTCGGAGGTTTTGCAAGTCAGTAGGCTACTAGTCCAATCCTCTCAAGAATATTTAAAGGCATGAAATACTAAGGTGCTAGCTTGGCACATGATACAATCCTAAGGGATATATTCTTGGGCTTTATGTGAAAGTACACCTATTCCCCAACTTGAAACTCCTTAAACATCCTATGCTGATATGCATAACTCTCCTACCTATCGTGTGCTACCTTTAAATTTTTCTTGATTACTTGCATTTCCTATTCCATCTCTACCAACATGTCTGGTCCAATCAATACCTTGTTAACTGGATCACTCCAACCAATAGGAGTATTAAAACTCTTCCCATAAAGTGCCTCAAATAGACTCGTTTTCAAATATTCCTGATACTCATTGTTATACACAAACTCTAGTAGTGGAAGATAGTCATCCTACTTTCATTTCCGGTGCATGACGTACATCTTCAACATGCCCTCACGAATATTATTGACCCTCTTTGTCCATCCATTTGTCTGCGAATGATAAGTTGTAGTAAAAGAAAACTTTGTCCCCAAACTTGCAAATAACTCTTTCCAAAACCTGGAAGTGAACTTGGAATCTTTTTCTGACACAATCTTCTTATGAACATCATGCAACCTCACTATATCTTTGATGAATACCTATGCTACCTCACTAGTCGCATTCGTCAACAACACTAGAATGAAGTGCCGTACCTTTTTCAAATATGTCAACTACAACCATAATAAAATCATGTTGTCTAGATGTCCTCATAAACACTGTAATGAAGTCCATGGAAATGACCTCCCATTTCCAATCACGAATCAGAATCAACTGTAGTAATCCACCTAGATGATTACACTATGATTTTACCTATTGACAATCCAAGCATCTCGCAAACAAATTTGCACCTCTTTCTTCAAATTCAGCCAATGGGAGAACTTATTAACCATTATCAATATCTTCTGATATCTCGGATGACTTGAATATATATTGACATGAAATTCCTGCAAGATAAGCTTCTTGAGCTTATTGAGTGGAATAGATGTTTTTAAAAGTAAAAATGAAGTGATATAAAAATAAATTATTGTATGTGATATATGTTGATCATATGATTGATGACTTTGTATTGTAGGTGGAACCAGAAGGAGAATTCTAGCTAAAACCTCAGTGCATTTTGCAGTGAAAGATGCTTATGCTCTAGAATCGAGCAATCAAGCAATTTAAAGTGCAGTGGAAGTGCTTTTGGCCCAATGAAGTTACATGGGAGATGGTTGGTAAGATGCAGGCTATGTATCCTTCTTTATTCATCGGTTGAGTGAATTTCTTTCTGTATATGTTTTGATTTCGTGTTTTGGCTATGTCTATATCCATATGTATGTTATAAATACCACATCAAATTGTGTTATAAATCTCCAATAAGCAGTATGGTGTTCACGATATGTTAGGCATGTCTTCAGTAGTATGCGGTGTCATTTCTACAACACCCTCCAAAATTTGGTCTGCACCAAATTTTGGAGCCTGTCTTGGTCTTGCATATTGTCATCACAAACATTGAAATCCATTGTATGTGTGTTCTCTAAGTGTTTTGGTCCCTTCTGCAAGAAAAGCAAAATGTCTTCGTTTCACATTTTAAATGTTGCATAATGTATATAAGCTTTTTTTGTGGTTTCAATGAATTAACTTTGTGAAAATGAATTGATATTACCATGTAAACATTTTTTGCACTCAATCCCAAAGTTTTAATCGTTGTCGCACAAGTGTTGTCACGGTCATCGCAAAGTGTATGTTTAGTGTCGTACTTATCACATGTCATCGCAAAGTTGTCGCGCTGAGGGAAGTATGTTTTTCATTTGTCATGGATGATCTATGTTGTAATGTCATCAAGTGTTCTAAGGGCGTGATCATAGTCGAGTCTCATCACTATTCACATAAGCTTCATTCATCCCTGGCATAGTCAAATTTTGAAAACTTTCTGACCAAGCAACTTAGCCTCATATGGCCCTCCTAAACTATGGATTGCGGAGTTCCATCCCTCAAGTTACAACCCTACATATTGATATTATGAAATGCACGGTTCCTACCCCCAATACTACGCACTGTGCAATTTCAGTGCTCAATCCTTGACCTTCGCCTCCAAAATTATGTAATTCAACCCTCCCCCATAGTCCCAAATATGTATTACAAAGTCTCTAAGCTCAAGCCCAACCCTTGAGCTAGTGAGGTAGCATAGGTCTTCATCAAAGATATAGTGAGGTTGCATGGTGTTCTGAAGAAGATTGTGTTAGACAAAGATTCCAAATTCACTTCCAGTTTTTGGAAAGAGTTATTTGCAAGTTTGGGGACAAAGTTTGCTTTTACTGTAGCTTATCAATCACAGACATAGAGAGTCAACAAGATTCTTGAGGGCATGTTGAAGATGTACATGATGCATCAGCAACAAAAGTAGGACGAGTATCCTCCACTGGTAGAGTTTGTGTATAAAAATGAGTATCAGGAATATTTGAAGATGAGTCTATTTGAGGCACTTTATGGGAAGAGTTGTAATATTCCTATTGGTTGGAGTGATCAAGTGAACAAGTTATTGATTGGACCATACATGTTGGCAGAGATGGAATAGGAAATGCAAGTAATCAAGAAAAATTTAAAGGTAGCACAAGATAGGTAGGAGAGCTATGCATATCAGCATAGGATGTTTAAGGAGTTTCAGGTTGGGGAATAGGTGTACTTTCACATCAAGCCCAAGAATATGTCCCTTAGGATTGTATCATGTGCCAAACTAGCACCTTAGTATTTCATGCCTTCCAATATTCTTGAGAGGATTGGACTAGTGGCCTACTGACTTGCACAACCTCTGACAATGAAAGTCCATGATGTTTTCCATGTGTCATTTCTTAATAAGTATGTGAAATGTGTTGATCATATGATTAACAACTTTGTATTGCAAGTGGAACCAGAAGGAGAATTCTAGCTAGAATTCTGCTTCTCAACGCAAATGGGTTATTACATCCCAAAAGAGAGTGAAAAGAGAGAGCATAAACAACATCCTTGTCTCCATATCCATTTACACCCAAACTTCAATACTACTATGGACAATTACAATAATTTTTAAATGATCAAAAGTGTTGTACTACATTCTACTATGCTTGTATGCTATCATTAATGTTGAATGTTGTTATATCAACATTGGGTCCCTATAATACTAGTGATTACCCCATTACTATGGTTGTTGTACCCCTTATTTATATTGTTGTGCCCCTATTGCCCCCATATTGTTATTACTGTGCCCCATAGAATCCCTCTATTGTTATTTTTGTGGCTTTATATTATTATTGTTAGGTC
>APFE031207099.1:196588-210976 GCA_000404065.3 Pinus taeda | reverse complement strand
TTTATGTTGATAGATATGTTTATTTTGAAATAGAGGTTTTACGGTTTGAACTAATTATCAATAATTATGTAAATAGGTATATCTATTTTGGAAGAGGGTTTCTATAATTTTAATTTTATTATGAATTATTATTAGGTTTATGGTAGGGTTTTGTCTCCATGAAGTATTCTATAATATTTTTAATAATACACAAATCAAAGGTTAAGATTTATCTTCAAAGTAGTTATTCCCCTTACGCTCTTTTAATTAAATTGTTTAATTAAAAGAAATGCCACATAAGCAAGTGTCATATGGAATGAGTTCTAGATTTTTAGTCATGTAGTAATGATAAATCATGGTATGGGCTCATAATATTATAACAATATCCATTTATATACTAACAATTTTCATAGTAACATGGAGTAAATGTCCATTTATAACAATCTTGTTACATTTCTTTTTTCTCAAATGTATATATGATTAACTTATATATTTAATTATTTATAATAATAATAATAATTATTTAAGATAAATTTATAATTGAGTTATCCTTATAATTTTTATAAGTTTAATAATGTGACATGTATTATGAAATAAGTGCTTTGATGTTTATCATGGATTGATGCCTATTAATATTTATCAATCATTTAATTTATATGGTTTCAATAGTTATAAAGCAGTAGAGATTCAACCTCCATAGAATATATGTAATATTCTTAGTAGTAATCACATGTTAAAGGTTGAGCAATATCTTCAAAATAGTTATGCCTTATTTGCATTTTAATTAATTCGATTAATTAAAAAAAGGCATATAAGCAAGTATCATATTAAATGAGTTATGACTTTTTGGACATGTGGTATTGATAAAACAAGATATTATCACATAATATTGTACCAAACTTTCTTTACAAGTTAAAATTTTTTATAATAAAGTCAAATAAATTTCCATAATAAAAAATCTTGTTATATATAAATCATTTATAACTTATTTAATAATAGAAAATTAAAAAAAAAAATAGTTATTATTTGTTTTAGGTTTAACAATAAGAAATATATTATAAATAAGTATTTTATATTATGAATGTTGAATTTCATAAAAATTAGTTTCTTATTTCTATATTTTAACTCAAGTAAAAATCTTTACCTAAAATTTGATAGTCAACTAAAACACCAAACCAAAAGAATAACTTCAATGCTTTGCATCTCAAGTTCAAAGCACCTGATCATTAAAACTAATCCATCTAATTATAAACATTCATATTTTTAACAAAGAGGTTCAAGAGTTCAACCCATATCTGCAAGCCTTAGAATCCATCTCATGTCAACCGCCGCTCTAAAGCAGTGGACGCGATGTATTTTGAAGGATCCTTATTATTGACCTCTATAAGTCCACTCAAACTCAGTGCAAGTTACTAATTTTTATGCACAAGTCTACTGTGTCATGGGCAGTCATCATTATATTGTCCTCTGCGTTTCACATGGAAATAACCGTACTAGATAATACCATCTAATACCATATAGATAATACCAGAGCGCAGGATTATTTTAGAAAACTTAAATGATAACCCATCTTTACAATAAGTAAATCACACCGAGAGTTGACTATACGGAACCAATGGAACCAGATAGTTCTGCCAATTAAACGTCGCTGCTCTCAAGAGGCGCATAGTCGCCTAGGTAAGCTTCCAGGTGATCTGACAAAGAGGATTTGTCTACGCTCTCATGGTGGTAACATTTGCACGCAAAGTAAAACACGCTCTGTGTCAACAGCCCCATCAAGTGAACAAAACACAGCAACCCAACAAAGACTGTCCTGTACGCGCCACTCGCTGCGCTTCGCACGCCATGGTTCTCCCCGATAAGGACATCATACCAGAAATAGACCCCAATAATTCCGCAGAATATGAGGTATGTTACGAATAGGGCCAAGGCCGTGATCCGCTTTCCCTGGATGAGATCGTTGCTCTTCCGCATGGCGCCCAGGCCGTATTTGTCCTCTAACACAGATATGACACAAGCGAGCTGCCACACCATGCTTATATACACATGGAAACAGGAGAACACGATGGTTATAAGAATATGGCCAAAAATGAGAAACCCCGAATTCAATTTGTTCATTATTGAGGCGTATATGAGCAGGAGGAAGACCGATACGGATGCCGTGTAATAGGTAAAGTCGATTATGAAAAACCAAAGGAAAGTTACGATGAGGCGCTTCCAAACCCTAGGAACGATGCTCATAACCCTGCCGTAGGAAATTTCCTTTCGCGTGTAGATGGAAGCCACAGTATACACCACGGCCGCCGTGGACAACCGTGAGTAGGCGAAGACGAAGACTGTGTAGGCCGCTAGAAACACAAAGAGTTCCGTCCATGCGAAGGTCAATTCACTTGTACTCCTCCCGCCAACCGCCCTGCCGGTGACCACATGATAAAACATTAGGAACCAATGGGTTTTGTACTGCAAATTATCCGAGACAAATTGGTGCCCCAGAATTGCGAAAGAAAGGGGGAGAATAAGGGTTACGGTGATGGCCGCTAGCAATTTAGCGCAGGAGCGAAGGATCTGGAAGGCCTCTCGAACGATTCCAACGATGCCAAGGAACTGGAGGTCTTCAAGATTTCTGTCCATCGCTTTCCTCTCTTGTGCACGCCGACTTCAGAAAAAGTTTCTTGTCTCTGGAAAACTTTCTGGGCCGATGATTAATATTGTGTGCATGACTGGTGCGTACAGATGCTGAATGAAAATCTGGCCTCATTATTTTTGTTAAATATATAACTAAATCTATATTACATAAAATTTTATCAACGACACCAAGGAACATCCTAATCAAGAAATTGAAATTATTTTTGTTAAATATATAAGTAAATGCATGTTACATGAAATTTTATGAACGACACCAAAGAACATCTGAATCAAGTAGGGACAAGATGTGACAATTTTAAAAGATTCAATATGTATATTTTTTAATATTAGTATAATCACAATTAGCAATGTAGTTTATATACTTTGATATGTATATGAAGTATATATACAACTACACTTAATATACATTTATAAGCTATATTAATCACATGAATAAATTATAGTATATTTTTTGAAAACCAATTATTATTATTATTTATATGTATTTTTTAGACTAATATATTATATTTTTTACAAAACTATACTATATAAATTACTATAACTATATTCTTAAAAGAGTTAGAGTTCAGTGATCCATACTTGATTGTGAGAATGATTTCAAGCAAATCACATAGGAATCATTTGTCAATGATTCTCTATGCTGATTGGGACTGAAACATTCTCACAATCAACTATATTCTTATTATTTATGATTCATTATATTATTGTTATTAATAATATATTAAATATGCATCATATAATTAATATAAATTAATAATTAATAACTATCAATAAACAACACAATATAATAATAATTATTACAATAATAATAATATAATAATAATAATAATAAATTTATTTTTTATAAATTTGTAGATAATGAATTGTAAATTATTTTATTAAAAAATTTATTTTAAGAAAAAATATAAATATTTTTATTTTATTTTTATTTTATAAGTTATATAAAAATGTTATTAATTAATAAAAAATACTAATTAAAATTAACAGTAATAGTTAATTATTTCTAATAATATAATATATATTAATTAAATATTACTAAATAATAATTAATATTATATTATTAATTACATAAAATAATTAATAATTAATTCATATTTAAATAATCATAAATATTTATTTGTCACAATGTGAAGTTGGATCACGGTTCACCATGGTTGATTTTCATATTGGGACAATCTTTGTCACAAAGCGACATTTGAGCATGGTTTACCATGTTTGACTATGATTCACCGTGGTTCACCTAAAGGAATAACAAACCATTGAGATTAATACTAAAAACCCAAGATTGACCATGGTTGACCACATTTGATTCTATAAAACATGATTGACCATGATCAACCATGGGTGACTAGGGTTGACAATGATTGTCCATGATTTTTATATCGAGACAACCTTTTTCACAATTTAGCATCCCACCATGGTTGGTTGTGGTTGACCACGATTGATATTATAAACCCAAGTAAATAATAATCCCAAGGGATTGATATTATGAACCCAAGGGAAAAACAAACCCAAGGGATTTATACTATAAACCAAAGGGAATAATAAATCTAAGGGATAACAATTATAAATCAAATGTATATAAACACTAACATCAATATTATAAACCCTAAAATAAACATAGTTGACCATGGTTCATTTCCATATAGACACAATCTTTGTCACAATGCAACACTGGACCGTGGTCAACCATGGTTGACCATGATTGATTTTCATATCGAGACAATCATTGCGGGACACAACGTTAGACCATGGTTGACCATGGTTGAACATGGTTGCTTAGGATTGACAATGGTTGACAATGATTAATATTATAAACACAATGGATTGATATTATAAACCCAATGGGTTAATACTAAAACCTCGGGTGATTATGAACCCACGCAAATAATATTAAACCCAAGGGACTAATATTATAAACCTAATGTATATAAACCCTAAGATAAATATTATAGACACTAAAATAAATATGATTGAGCATCGTTTATTTTCATATTGAGACCATCCTTATCACAATTCTCTATTGGACCATGGTTGACCAAGGAATAATAAACCCAAGCGATTTATATTATAAACCCAAAGGAACAATAAATGTAAGGGATTAATACTAAAACCCTACGGGATTATGAACCCAAGGGCATAATATTAAACCCAAGGGACTAATATTATAAACCAAAGGTATAAAAACCATAAGATAAATATTAAAAATTCTAAAATAAACATGGTTGAGCATGATTTATTTTCATATCAAGACAATCATCTTCACAATGCGACATTGGACTATGTTTGAACATGGTTAACCATTTTGGAATAATATTAAACCCTAGAAATATGAACGCTTGCATCATTAAACCCAAGGGATTGATGTTATAAACCCAAAGGAATAATAAACAGAAGGTCTAAAAATTATAAACCCAAGGTATATAAACCCTAAAATAAACATAGTTGACCATGGTTGACCATTTTTTATTTCCGCATAGAGACAATCATTTTCACAATGCAATGTTGGACCATGGTTAACCATGGTTGACCATGATTGATTTTCATATCGAGACAATCTTTGTCAAAACACAACACTGGACCATGGTTGACCATGGTCAATTTCCATATCGATATGGTTTGACCATGGTTAAACATGGTTGGCTATGATTGACCATGGTATACAATGATTAATATTATAAACCTAATAGATTGATATTTAAACGAAAGGGAACAAAAAAACCAAGGGATATAAATCCAACGTATATAAACCCTAAGATACATTTTATAAATGCTAAAGTAAACATGATTGACCATGGTTGATTTTCATATTGAGATAATCCTTATCACAATGCCATGTTTGACCATGGTTGACCATGGTTAATTTTCATATCGAGACAATTTTTGTCACAATGCAATGGTGGACCATGGTTAATTTGGTTAATTTTCACATCACGACTATTTTTGTCACAACATGATGTTCAAGCATGTTTGACAATGATTCACAATGGTTGCCCATGGTTGTTTCTATAAAACATGGTTGACCATCATAAACCATGGTTAACCATGGTTGTCCATGCTTGTCAATGATTTCTCTATGGACACAAATTTTGTCCTAATGCATGATCAGACCATGATTAACTACAATTGACCATGGTTGGTTATGGTTGACCATGGTTGACCATGATTGATATTATAAACCCAAGTCAATAAAAAACCCAAGCGATTGATAATATGAACCCAAGGGAATAATATTAAACCCAAGGGACTAATACTATAAACTGAACATTGGTAAAACCTAATATAAATATTATAAACACTAAAATAAACATGGTTTATTTTCATGGTGAGACAATCCTTGTCACAATGCAACATTCAACCATGGTTGACCATGGTTGGCTACGATTGACAATGGTTGAGCATGATTCATATTATAATCCTAAGGGAAGAATAAATCCAAGAAATTGATATTATAAACCCAAAGGAATAATAAACCAAAGGGAATAATATTCAACCCAATGTACTAATATTATAAACCCAATGTATATAAACCCTAAGATAAATATTATAAAAACTAAAATAAACATGATTTGACCATCATTTATTGTCATGTTGAAACAATTCTTGTCACAATTCCATGTTGGACCATGTTTGAGATAATAATAAATCATGGTGGGCCACAAAATAATAAACCTAAGTGATTGATATTATAAGCCCAATGGAGCAATAAACTGAAGCGATTAATACTACAAACCCAAGGGATTATGAACCTAAGGCAATAATATTAAACCCAATGGACTAATATTATAAATCCTAGGTATATAGACCCTATGTGGAGATGATTTTTGTGATCATGCAAGATGACACTATTATTGACCATGGTTTCTTATGGTTGACCATGGTTGCTTTTAATTAAATATTACTAAATAATTATTCACCATGTTGGACAATCGTTGAACATGGTTAATTTTTATATTGAGACATATTTTGTGACAATGCGACATTGAACCAGGGGTGATCATCGTTGATTTTCAAATTGAGACAATTTTTGTCACAACATGACGCTCAAGCATGCTTGACCACAATTGACAATGGTTGACCATCATCAACCATGGTTGCCCATGATTGTTAATGATTTTGATATGGAGATAAATTTTATCATAATGCAAGATCAGACCATGATTGACTATAGTTGACCATGGTTGATTATGGTTGACCATGGTTGACTAATATTTATATTATAAACACAAGTTAATAATAAACACAAGGCATTGATATTATGAACCCAATGGAAACATAAACTAAAGGGATTAACACTAAACCTGAAGGGAATATGAACCCAAGGAAATAATCTTAAAGCGAAGGGACAAATATTATAAACCCAACACTTGTAAACCCTAATATAAATGTTATAAACACTAAAATAAACATGGTCTATTTTCGTGGTGAGACAATCCTTGTCACAATGTGACATTTAACCATGGTTGACCATGGTTGGCTATGATTGACAATGATTCACCATGATTGATATTATAAACCTAATGGAATAATAAACCCAAGGGGTTGATATTATAAACCTAATAGAATAATAAACCAGAAGGATTAATATTAAAACTCGAGGGATTATGAACCCAAGGGAATAACATTCAATTGAAGGGACTTATATTAAAAACCCAACATAAATAAAACCTAACATGAATATTATAAACATAAGATAAACATGACTCACTGTCACTGGTTGTCATATTGAGACAATCCTTATCAAAATTCCATGTTGGACCATGGTCGACATCATAATAAAGCATGATTGACCGGGGAATAATAAACCCAAGCGATTGATATTATAAACCTAAAGGAACAATGAACTTAAGGGATTAATACTATAAACCTAATGGATTATGAACATAAGGGAACAATATTAAACTCAAGAGACTAATATTATAAACCCAAGGTACATGAACCCTAAGTGGAGACAATTGTTGTCATAATGCAAGATCAGACCATTATTGACCACAATTGACCACGGTTGCTTTAAATTAAATATTATTAAACAATAATAATGATATGAATATTAATTAATTAAATAAAAACAATAATAATTAATTCATATTTAAATAATAATAAATAATTCTTTCTCACAATGTGACGTTGGACCATGGTTGATTATGGTTGGACATGGTTGATTTTCATATTGAGACAATCTTTGTCACAAAGAGACATTTGAGCACAATAAACCGAAGGGATTAATACTAAAAACCCAGAGATTATGAATGTGAGGGAATAATATTAAACCCAGGGACTAATATTATAAACCCAAGGTATATAAACCCAAGTGGACATAATTTTTGTCATAATGCGAGATCAGGGAATTATTGAGCACAATTAACCATGGTTTCTTATGGTTGACCATGGTTGGTTTTAATTAAATATTAAATAACTCTTGACCATGTTGGACCATCGTTGAACATGGTTAATTCTCATATCGAGACATTTTTTTTCACAATTCAACGTTGAACCATTGGTGATCATGGTTGATTTTAATATCAAGACAAATTTTGTCACAACATGACATTCAAGCATGTTTGACAACGATTGACAATGGTTGACCATGTTTGTTTCTATAAAACATGGTTGACCATCATCAACCATGGCTAACCACAGTTGACCATGATTATCCATGATTGTCAATGATTTTTATATGCACACAAATTTTGTCATAATGTGAGATTGGACCATGATTGACTATAGTTGGCCATGGTTGATTACGGTTGGCCATGGTTGACCATGATTGATATTATAAACCTAATTTGATAATAAATCCATGGGATGGATATGATGAACCCAAGGGGATAATATTAAACCCAAGGAACTAATATTATAAACCCAACACTGATAAAATGTAATATAAATATTATAAACCTTAAAATAAACATGCTTTGTTTTCATGGTGAGACAATCCTTGTCACAATGCAACATTGAACAATGGTTGACCATCGTTGGCTATGATTGACAATGGTTGACCTGATTGATATTATAAACCTAAGGGAATAATAAACCCAAGGAATTGATATTATAAACCCAAACGAATAATAAACCCAAAAGATTAATACTAAACCCCAAGGGATTATGAACCCAAGGGACTAATATTATAAACCCAACATATATAAACCCTGAGATAAATATTATAAACAGTATAATAAACATGATTGACCATCATTGATTTTCATATTGAGAGAATCCCTATCACAATGCCATGTTCGACCATGGTTGGCCATGGAATAAGAAACCCAAGCATTGATATTATAAACCCAAAGGAACAATAAACGAAAGGGATTAATACTAAAAGTCCAAGGGGTTATGAGCCTATGGGAAAATATTAAACCCGAGGGACTAATATTATAAACCCAATGTATATAAATCCTAAGTGGAGAAAATTTTGTCATAATGCTAGATGAGACCATTATTGACCACAGTTGACCATGGTTGCTTTAAATTAAATATTATTAAATAATAATAATAATAATAATAATATGAATATTAATTAATTAAATCAAAATAATAATAATTAATAATGATAGTTTATACCAATCACCGCGTTAAACACCCTAACAACAGCCATACTTGTCAAAAGTATTTTTGCAGGTTGTATCTTTGTTTGAAGATGGAAGGACTAAAGGCAGAACAAAGGTATCGTGCGAACCATTCCGAAACACAACAAAGAATTTAGGGCATTTAATGTATTTTGTTAAATATATATGGGCAAACATTCATTCCATGACTATTGCCCACACTCCACAAACACCTGCATGCTTCTGATCACACTCAACAACAACAATGTATTATTTATTTGCTCTGTCATGCATTAATGTAAAAAAATTGTATGTTGAGATAAAGAATGATGTAAAAGTCATTTTGCAAGCTAGAGTAAAGCAGAGCGAGAGTCTATCAAGTGAAAATGGTGGAGCAAATCTTGGTGGGCAAATGCAAAACAACAGTTACTATGTTTGACTGTGTGTTATTCCGCGTGAAGTGAAAATATCTAAAAATCTTGTTTTTACTTGGTGAATGTGCCACGGTCTCATATGAATGTATTTTTCATGTTTTAGAAGTTAATCCTATGTTTCAATGTTTCTCCGAGCTTACTCTGTTTTAGTGTGTCTTTTTTCCATTAGTGAATTATGTATTTTTAAGTCTGTGTAATAGCTGCGTGAAATCCAAGTCCGTGAGATCTATCTACACAAAATTGAGCTCCATGGTGCATGAAATCAAGTTGCACGAAAGTCACACCCCTCGCAAAGGTCGCACTCGTCTACCTATCCATGTAAATTATTTTTACTCTGCCTCTCCGCGTTTAAAGTTTTAACATGGTATCAAAGCGGGTTAAACTGTGTTAGTGTTAAAACAAGTGTTTTTACTAGCAGTAAGAATTGTTTTGAGGGGAGATTGTTTTTATCATATTTACCAGCAGGTAGAAAGTTTTTTTTTTTCACTCAGAAATAACAACATCAAGAACAAGCTTGATTAATCTTCAAATACCTCAATTTAATGGGAAAAATTATGATTATTGGGCTATTACAATGAAGGCTTTGTTTTCGTCTCAAGAATTTTGGGAATTGGCAGAGAATGGTTTTCAAGAACCAGCAGATGCAGTAGCATACAATGGCTTATCTCAACCAGAAAGAGATTTGTTAAGGGACAACAGGAAGAAGGATTCAAAAGACCTGTTCTATAGTATCCAACTAGTTCATGAAAGTATTTTCTCAAGGGTTGCAACAACAACAAAGTCCAAGCAATCATGGGACACCCTCCAGATAGCCTACCAAGTCATGGAAAAAGTCAAGACAACAAAGCTGCAAACGTTGAGAAGAGACTTTGAAAGAGTCTAAGATTGTAGACCCCTTTTTTGCACATGTAAGTAGGTTAGTTACTCAAGTCAGGTATCATGGTGAGGCACTTCAACAAAGAAGAATAGTTCAGAAAGTTTTGAGAAGTTTTCCACCAAGGAGTGATGCCATTGCTGTGGCCATAGAAGAGACAAAGGATCTCTCACAGTTCTCAGTGTATGAGATTAATGCATCATTGATTTCTCATGAACGTATATTGAATAGAACAACAAGCTCCTCATTGGAGCATGCCTTCAAGACACAGGTATCATTTGCTCAAGGTTGAGGTAGAGGAAGATCATATGCTAGAGGAAGAGGAAGAATCCCACACAGAGATGGAAGAAGCGACCCCTAAAGCTCAAAAGGAAGAGGTAGCAATCAAAATCCAAGTCAAGGCCCAAGCCAAAATCAAGCACAAGGTCAGAGGTATGATAGATCTCAAGTTCAATGTCATTAATTTAAGAAATATGGTCATTATGCAAATGAATGTAGAAACAAGCAATATGACATTAGTAACTGTTAAAATTGGCAACCAAGGAAAAACTTCATGTGGGTCATCTTATTCATGGCTAATAATATTTTCATTAGATTTCTCTCATCGAGAGGTGTAGGATTGATATAAACATCATCCAATTCCAATAAGTATTCATGGAGATATGAATTTAATTTGATTATGTAATTATTATCAAGCCGACCTACAACTCATGTAGGCTCAGAAGCCCAACAGTTGCATATATTCACCCACCAACGTTGTGTATAAATATAAGAGGACTCTTCCTCATTTGAATCACTCATCTCATCATATCTCTCTCTCTCTACTGCGCAGATATGAGTCTCTTCTCTACTACGCTGAAATGGGTCTCTCTCTCTCACATGTGAAACTGGAAGCTGCTGAATTTGAAGCTGCAACTGAAGAAGTAAAGATTGACTTGTGAGGACTAGAATATATCCTATTTGGAACTATTGTGTAGTTTCATCTCAACCTCCTCTGAAAGCCGCAAATTTTGGTGGTGGAATGAAGTCAATCCGATGAACAGTTTGCAAGATATCGACTGCCCTAGTTTGAAGCCGGAAACTGCTGAAACTGAAGCTGCAACTACAGAAGTAAATATTGACTTGCGAGGCCTAGAATATATCCTCATCTAAACTACTTTGTAGGGTCATCTGAACCTCCTCTGAAAGCTACAACTTTTGGTGGTGGAATGAAGTCAATGCGATGAACGGTTTGTGAGATATCGTCTGCCCTAGTTTGATGATGAAGCCGCTAATGTTGATGCTACTGATATAGGGTTTGCTACTGCTGATATGAATCAGATTTATTGTACTAGTTCTCTTTGCTGAATTATTGAAGATAAAAGAAGGTTTGATCAAAGGGTTTCCCCACACATTGTGGGGTTTGTCCCTGGCTAGCCACCACATCTTGTGTCTCTTGTCTTGGCTTGTTTTCTGTCGATCATTTAATGTTCTATCTGCACTTTACTTTATTACATGTGATTGCTAATCTGTGGAATATAATAAGAAAAAGAAGTAAACTGTTATAAGCATAGAACATACCATAAATTAACATGGTATCAGAGTTGAGGTGAAGACAAAGCCCGAGCAAGAGCAAGAGCAATCACCGAAGAGAAGATTAGCAAGGCTATCCTAAATGAACTATGGGGTCCTGAATACTCTTTCGTGCTGAAGACAAGCTCCGTGAGAAAGTTGACTATCACGGATGGAAGATGTCTATCGATCTAACCCTCGAGGTTCAAGAAGTGTTGGGTCACGTGAGAGGCAATATTGTTGAGCCTCCATCAAATGCACCCGCTGCTGCATGGAACAAATGGAAAACTAAGGAAGTCAAAATAGAAGATCATCTGGGACTCTATCAATAAGCGCTTGGTGGCCTACATCTCTGATCCAGACACCTCCAAGGAAATCTATGATAGACTGGTGAGTTTATTTAAATTTAATGATGCAAATGAAGTTTTGTTTCTTAGGAATAAGATGAAGGAAACTAAGAAGGGTAACGATGAGAGTATGCAAGCATAGTTCTTAAGTATCACCGAAATCAGGAACGATCTCCTGTCTATTGGGGAGGCTATCACTAATAGGGGAATGGCACTCACGACTCTTGGAGGATTACCATCTGAATGGTACGTAATTCTTGGTTTTGAGGAATTAATGGCTAGATGCATTCAAGAAGAAACAAGGGTAGAAGAGAAGGAAATGCCCTTGTCTAAAGGTCCTCCTCCTGCCTTTTCTTCTCATGCAAAAAAAAGAAATAATTCCCGGACTAAATCAAAAGGAAAGGCAGGACCTAAGGCTAGAAGAAAATGACGATGTTACATTTGCAATGAAGCAATTCAGTATGCCAGGGAGTGCCCTAATAGAAAGGACTCACATCAGGACGATGATCAAAATCCCTCTGATGGAAATCAAAGGAATGAAAAATTCAACATCAAAGGTAAGTGGAGAGCTGGGAATCAAGGAAGAGGACAAGCATTTAAGAAGGCTAGAAAGTCCAAGATGTATTAAATGCACCTGACCTCAAAAAGAACCTAGTGTCCATCTTAGGAATGGAAGAAAAAGGCTACAAGGTAACCTTCAACGATGGCAAGGTATGTACATGGAAAAATAATGTTAAAGATGCCTTTACTCTTGTGTTTAGTGTTGATTCATTATATCAGGTCGATGGAATTCTAATAGGTGTCATGTCTTATGACACATCTCTTGAGTTCAAACTTTGGCATCGGAGGTTTGCCCACCTTCATTACAAAGCTCTACCCAATGTAAGACAAATGATAACAGGGATGCCCGAATTCCAAGTAGAGAAAGAAGGTGTATGTCTAGGATGTGCCAAAGGAAAGCTCAGAAGGGGACCATTCCCCTCAAGCCAAAGCAAGACCTCCGATATATTACAGTTGGTTCACTTAGGCATACCTGAGGTTGGCATTAAGAGGGAGAATACTACACCACATACTCTTGAGCATAATGGTGTGGTAGAAAGGAAGAACCGTACAATTCTGGAAATGGTCCAGGCCATGCTACATGATCAAAGTCTTCTGAAGTTTCTACAGGATGAAGCTGCAAACACTATCGTATATGTACAAAATCGATGCCCTCATCAAGGATTGGGTTCCAAGACTCCTGGAGAAAAGTTCACCATAAGGTGAACAATATTCCGACTTTGAGGAGCTCTCAAGAAGCCGATTCCAGGGAACCGAAAGAAAAGGATGATGAATCAATGCCTGATATAGAAGAACCCATGGATCTGATAGATTCTCATCCACATGAGCCTTCCTCTTCTAGCAAGAGGCCTTCATGGCTTAGGGGGATACTTGATGATGATGAAGGACATGCTGCACCCTAAGGAACCTTCCGTCAAAGTAAGAAGCTTAATAGGTATCAGGAATACCTGACTATCATGAGCACGATCATACAAAATGAGCCTTCATCATTCTCAGGTGTCGTCATGCATTAAGTATGGAAGGATGCTATGACCATAGAGTATGACTCTATTATGGAGAATGATGTCTGGGAAGTAGTTCCCAGACCTTAGACAATACAGTTGTTACTTGCAAATGGCTTTACAAGATAAAGCATGCAATAGATGGAAGTATGGAAAAGTATAAGGATCATTTGGTTGCTCGTGGTTTCTCCCAGAAGGAAGGCATAGACTATGATGTGATATTTGCACTTGTTGCTAGATATATGACCATCTCCTCGATCATAGCTCTTGTCGCTTCACAAGGATGGAACCTACATCAGATGGATGTCAAGACTTTGTTCTTACATGGCTCGATCAAAGAAGAGGTCTACGTGGAGCAACCCAAAGGATTTGAGATTTATGATTGAAAATCTCATGCATGCAGGTTGGAGAAGGCTCTCTATGGGCTGAAGCAAGCACCCCGAGCAT
>APFE031207099.1:171986-188847 GCA_000404065.3 Pinus taeda | reverse complement strand
AACATATCATCACCCACATCACCCCGCAAGAAAACAACCAACAAGATGGCAACCAATTAGCCACAAGGACAACAACCCCCGTATGATGGATAGCGAGGAGCGACGATCCACTTACTACACATCAACACAGAAAAGCTGCCACGACCAACTTCCATCTCAAGCGAGCGAGGCACCAGCGAGATCGAGGGTTCACCTTTCTCTTGGATGGCTAGATGCACGTGCATGGTACCAGTGGACTACTCTATTGAGATCTTATTATTTGTGTTCTTCCCATGTTTCGAGGACGAAACATGCTAAGGGGGGTGGAATGTTATATACCTAGGGGGGATAATATGGGGTACAAAGGGAGGTACCTAAGGTAATAATGTAATAATGGGATGGGCCACAGTAATAAATAAGGTGGCTAACCCATATCATGTAAGGAACCACAAGTAGTTAATAATAATGTAATGGGCCCATGGTATTAGTCGATGGTATGAGGGAACCATGGTAATGATCCATGGTATTGTATGTATGAGGCCTATATAGAGGTTAGAGACTCCACATGGAGGGGTGTCCAGGAATTGTGTGAAGAAATATAGTGAAGGATTATTGTATGAACAGGCATATGGCTTGTGGAGTGTTCTCCTTCCTTAAGGAGTGAATGTATGGTGTTTCCCTACCATAAGGGTTTGATAATAAATAAGGTTTTCTATATTCAGATCTTATCATTTATTGGGTTTATTTATATTCTCATATATTCTGGGTCAGATATATAACAAGTGGTATGAGAGCTATAACACAAATATTTCTATTTTATCAAATTTTGCCAAATGCCCTCATCCAAAAACACTCTCCAAAAAGAATTTAATCTAAGGGCCCTACCAAAAACTTATAGATTTAGTAAACCCCATCCACCTGATTTCTTGGGGATTCAAATATCCTCAAACTTTACCCGGTGTAACTTTTGTATTTCAAATGTTCCTAACCAAAGGAACCTTGCCATGATAGAATTTATTTTTTTGATGATCGATTTTTGAAGCTTTGCAATATGCATCCAATAGATGGGCAGGCTTTGTAGAATATATTGTACAAAAATGGGTCTGTCTCCCAAAGAGAGCCACTTGTGAGTCCAATTTGATAAATTCTATTATAACTTATCACATAACCATTGCCAATCACAAACCATATATTCAATAGGCTTCAAAATCCATTAAGAATATGTCCTTGATTTGTTGCATCACTTCAAGGTCGACATTTGAATCCTACAAGAGTGACTTGTTACCACTCATCAATGGACATGTAGCTTTCACAAACTTCTTGATCATCTAATGGATATTTTTCCATTCTGCCAAATTCCTCTACTAAAGAGGAGCACATCATCAATGAAAAATAGGTGTGAAATTATAAAGTTTTGTGCCACTCTGATACCCGAGATAGCCTTGCTCCTTTTTTTAGAGTGAATGTATCTACTAAAGCTTTCAATGACAAAAAGAAAAAGCAAGGCTGAGAGAGAGAAACCTTGTGGAAGGTCTTTGAAAGATTTAAAGACTTTGGATGGAATACCATTAATAGGCACCACAAATAAAACATATGAAACATGTGCCATAATCCAATCCACCATGTCCAAAGTGAGGTGCACTTTCGTTAGCGCCATCCTCAAAAAACCCCAATCCACGTTATTGTAGGCTTTTTGTCAGGTTAATTTTAAGGACCATAACATCAATGTGTGTGTGTGTTTTTTTTTAAGAGTGGATGCTCTCTTGGGCCACCACAACAACATCATCAATTTTCCTTCTCTTCAAAAAACCAAACTGCACCAATGAGATGGAATCTGATAATTTGTCCCAAAGTCAGTGCAATAAGCTTAAAGATCAAATTGTACAAAGTTGCACAAAGAAATAAGCCTAAAGTCCTTATAGGTTTGTGGATTGGAGGATTTTGGTATGAGAGTGATAAAGGTCGATTTTAGAGCCCTCGAATTTTTCCTACGCATATGTGATTCCTCCACTAAAAGAAGTAAATCCATCCTCATCTCAGGAAAAAAGAAAAGGAAGAGCTCCACCATCCAACTATCAGGACTCATACACTTTTCTTTTGTGAAATTCTTTAGCACATACTCAATCTTAGAAAGCGTAGCAAGTTTTCCTATGTGAGAGGAGTCATCCATATTGAACATTACAGGTGAAGTGTTTACCAAATATAGCTTATGTTTAATCTCCAAATCAACGCTAGCTTTGAATTTTTTTTCAAAATGCCCAACACTTCCTTTTGAAGATCCTCCTAGGTGTGTAATGTATTTCCCTCCTCATCATTTAACTTCTAGATAGTATTGGTATTTTGCCTATGTGAAGCGAATATATGAAGAAAAAAAATGTATTTCTATCTCCCTCCCGAATCCAAATGGCATGGCTCTTCAACCTCCACTCTTCCTCTTGCAATCTGAGAATATAATTTTGTCTCTTAACCAAGTCCATAAACAATTATTTTTGTGCCATAAAGAAGAAATCTAGAGAATTTGGGTCTTTCAGGAGTTCGAATTTCTTATCAATATCCTCCAACTCTATCAAATGTTACTTCATTTTTAGTGTCTCATAATATTTTACTTCAGTCTTCAAAACCTCGAGTTTATTAGTGACCTAATCCATGTGAGACTCTAAATGTGAACCATCATCTCTACTCCAAGCCTCACGAACAATAGACGAAAAATCAGGATCACTTAACCAAGTATAGTTGAATTTAAATGGAGACAGTACAACACCATATTATCTCACCATTGTAAAAAAATCAGATGATGATCCAAAATCCCAGACTAGTGAACCTAGGAATGAAAAGAACCTCAGACCTCCAACAAATCCTCCTTCACTAAAAATAAATCCAATCACTTCGCAATATCATCCTCCGACTTCAACCATTCCTCCAAGTCAACATAGAAGGGAAAGGGGCTATGTCCATTAGATGATGAAGGCAAAAAATGTCCTCAAAAAAGTTTTCCAATAGATCCACTCCATTATGACATCCCTAAATCTGCTAAGAAGAGAGGGTGAAATTCAAGTCCCTCGCCAAAATTAAAGAATCCACCTGTAAGTAACCAAGTCCTTATAAACTTTGCCAAAAATTCAATCTATCTCTTTAAGGACCATAATAGTTTATAATCTACACCTTTTCCTTATGTCCCTGTAAATATCTCGATGGAAAAATTGATCCAGTATGCCTCTGATACCAGCATCATCCAAGATTTTTTATTCTATGATTTTTTTTGAATTGCATGAAAGAGCATGTAAAAACCATATGTGCAAACACTTAAAGAAGAAGCAACATAAAGGAGACCATAAAGACAATGCACACAATGGTTTGATAACAAAGTTCGTCCAGTGTGGATTACGTCTTTGGACCCTGCTTTAATAGTGGGGAGGTTACTTCATTCATCTCAACACATGGAAAAATACATCATTATACCTCCACGTCTGAGGGTGACTTGAAAATGGGCTACTCAAATCCAAAAATAGACTACACTAGTGAAATCACAGTGAAATTAAAGTTAAAATGAGTATAAACACAATCATATTCTGCCTCTGATAACTTTGGACGCCCCCAAAGAATCTTCAGATTCCACAATAGATTTTGCTTAGAATATTTTTGAGAATATTCTTTGAAATATACTACAGAATATTTCACAAAATATTATGTCTCGAAAACGTGCCTGAATATAGTTCCCTCTCAGCCTCTTGGTTCCTTTGTGCTGAATTCCACTCTTGGCCCACACTTTGGGTTCCGACCTCTGTGGGCTCAGACCTGGTTCCCACCTCTCATGGGCTCATGCTTGGGTTACAACCTCTCTGGCCTACTCCTGGTTCCACACTGGTCTAACCCAACCTCTATGTTGTTGTGTTGCCCTTGTTCACCACCCAAAGACATGCACAAGACTTTGTGTGAGCTTCGCCACACATCGTTGTGCACAACCTCTATGGGCCCTCCATTTCCCTCCGACCGCACTGGAGTTCCAATCCTCGAGCCTGTCACTATTCCATCGATTGTTGTTCTGTCGATGTCCTCCTTGCCCGCTAGTCTTGGTGTAGAATTCAAACATTGGTCGCGCACCAGTTGGCATAACCATGGTGGTTATAAACACCATAACCAAAGTTTTTCCTGTATGTCATTGTTGGCCGATTGGACGGGGGTCTTGGGGTCACGCTCGCTAGCCCACTCCTATATTTTTTTTCATGTTATAATCACCTTCATTATATTTAACAAACGATATGGTTGGTGCAATGGCATATGGTTGCAGTGATACCCACGAGGTCGAGGGTTTGACCCTCGACCATTCCAAATTTGACTTTTGTTTAGAACGAATTAGCCAACCTGATTGGCCCAAATGGTACCCTATGACTAGGCCACATGGCCACCTTATATGCTGCTAATTGTCATCATCCTGTAGGGCCACATGGTGATCCCTAACCATTCCACGTGGCAGCGTCTAACTGGTCCTTGTGGCACTTTGGAGACTACCACATACCATTGTATCATGTTGCCACATGCCCT
Organism: Pinus taeda; assembly: GCA_000404065.3. Classification (NCBI taxonomy): domain Eukaryota; kingdom Viridiplantae; phylum Streptophyta; class Pinopsida; order Pinales; family Pinaceae; genus Pinus; species Pinus taeda. The sequence goes on along the minus strand of APFE031207099.1, from coordinate 184,326 downwards.
TTGACTTTGATTAGCCCTTTGACCTTTTGCATGGATACCCTGAACTTTGACATGTGATAAATTTTGCATACGAACTCGATTTAGGAGCCTTTTGTGCTGATTGATTCCTTGTGATGAGCTCTTCGATCTGGTTATGGTTTCACTGCGGTCTTAGGATTTTTATGTTTGGGCCATTAGGGATCCACCTGGATCATTCCTCCCCATGAAAGGAATTTTGGTCCCCAAAAAGTATAAACAATGTTGCAATCTTGATTTGCATAATATATGTCTCTAATAGGCCACCTTTCCTTTCCTTCGCGTTTGTACTTTGGAACTAGGAATGATGAATCCAACACCTATATCCATATGCAAATCTATAGATGCCAATACATGTCTGACTTGCAAGATTCCAAACAAGACCATACTTGCCAAGAGTTTATAAAAAAATCATAGTCATTTTTTACGACATAACCTATACCCTTTGTTATCCAACTAAAGGTCAAAATATCACTATGTTGCATACTTAAGTGATGTTATAAACTTCATCACTTTCAAAAAAATTTCCCATCTTTAGGGTTTTTAAAGAGAAACATATGATATACAATGGTGGCCTTACTCAACTACTTAAAAACGTTATCTATCTCTTGCCTAACCGAGCTAATGGGTTTTCTTCCTGTATTTGGCTTCCTTATTGAACTGCTTTATCGGTCAATTCCTTCACAAATTCTTTCACATGCTTCTAGTCCTTCTTTAGTCATAGATTTAAATGGAGCTTCCAACATGTGGATTTATGATGTTCATCCTTGTTGCAATGGTTTTTCTTCCTCCAGAATTTCTTGACCTTCTTGCGTGTCTCCTTCCTAAGCGACATAATGTTAGTTAAACGACTATCTTTAGTGCGACTCTGGTAAGGAAAACTTGACTTAATTCTTCCTTTGACATGCTCATTATCACTAGAAGGTTTTGATGTGCTCTCAACATCTTGCATTGACTAAGACTTATTTCTTGGATACTCTCCTGCCTTCGTGGGTTTGGAGTGTCATTCTTTGACTTCCTCTCCAACACAGTCCATTCATACATATCAAAGTAGTTCCACCACGTGGATGGTATTCACAATCCCCTAGCCATTAAATCATGGGCATTTCCTTCATATCCCATCTTACACATTATATTTGAACAAATGAATGTAGTGTGATTTACAAATGCACAAAAATCATGATCATAATAAGAACTTGAAACTAAAAAATCACAGACAATGTTTACCTCAGTTGTCGATTTTGCAGCGAGTGATGATGCCTTCAGTAAGCCTTCATTGCATTTCAAATTTTCCAAGGCCTCTTCTGATGCTTGTAACTGAAGTTGGAATCCCTGCTTCTTGTAGTAGTCTTCTCAATTCAACATTATCTCCTTGAATGTTATGGTTGATCTCCTCAAGTTCTTGGAGCCATGCATTCTTTAGAGCTCTTCTCATCTTTGTTGCAACACCTACTATAATCTTTGTCTCATTGCCTAAATTAGAACCCAAGCCAATTGGTCCATCACGTGCAATCTTAATAGCTGCAATATTCATCTCATCGCCTAAATCAAATCCAAGGTCTTGTTGCACTATAGCAATCGTTTTTTGATTCCCTTTTCCACCATACTTCTTTGGTTGCAATTTTGGATGTAATTTCTAACAATGCTCCTCATCGTGCCCTTCTTTCTCACAATGAGAGCAAGAGGGATTTTCTCCTTTTCTTTGCATGGTTTTCTTTTTTGTACTTTCCCTTGCTTTCAAGGTGAATGGATTTCACACTAGCCACATCAAGAGTAGTGTATTCAAACAACAACATTGAATGTCAAAGATAATTAAGTAACGAACCAATATATTTCATTAAAGTATCAAGTGAATCTAAAGGAATACCCTATGCGAAAGCTTGCTTCCTAAATTCCTTTGTGAAACTTTAAACATCTTATCCTCTTCCTTATCTCAAATGTTGCCATTCTATCATGGATTTTTGTCAATATCCCAATGGATAAAATTTCCCTTTTCATGCAGAATCAAATTCAAACCAAGAAAGAAAGAGTTTACCAGTATGCTTGCTACCTTTCTAAAGTTTTATCTCCCACCATATAAGAGTTGTGCCTCCCAGTTAAAGAGGTGCCAATTGGATCTTTGCCTCATCCTCTTCGATTTGTTGTATTCTACAACATACTTTGATCTGTTTGATCCAATTGTTTAGCTTTTTTGCATTAGATTTTCCATTAAACATGGGCAAATCAAATTTTGCATCCAACTTAAAAAATATATATATATTTTAGAAGCATTTCTATGTTGATTAGTAGAATGATGAGAAGAAGATGAATAAGTAGTGCATTCACTAAAATATGGAGATGGACGTTCATGAGGTTCTCCTCCATTTCCTTGATTTACCGTAGCATTTTCCCTTACTTTCTCTTTCTTCCTCTTTTCCTTCTTCAACAATTTCTCATAATCTGCAAACAATTTATCTACCTTATTTGCCATGTTGTAGAAAGCTTTACAAAAAGGTTGTCTCATTCTCAATATGGGCATCAGTATTCTCCATTTTCCTTCTTCGTGCTGCATGTCCAATATCCAAGTCAAAAGATTTAAGGTTTCCTTCACCCTTTTTGAACTTGGCCCTTGATATCATCCACACTTGAAATTCACATCAGCAAGAAGATCACTCTCGTACCAAACATGATCTGGTATGCCTATGATACTAGCATGATCCAATATATTTTCTTTAATGATGTTTTCAAAATTGCATGAAAGAGCATGTAAAAACCATGTGTGCGAACACAATAAAGAAGCAACATGAAGGAGACCATAAAGACAATGCACACAAAGGTTTGATAACAAAGTTCATCCAATGTCGACTACGTCTTTGTGCCCTGCTTCAATAGTGGGGAGGCGAATTCATTCATCTCAACAAAAATGAAAATGAGTACGTGGAAAAATACATCATTATACCTCCATCTTTGAGGGTGACATGAAAATGGGTTACTCATATCCAAAAACAAATTGCACCAATGATATCATGGCAAGATTCTGGTTAAAATGAATATAAACTTGCCTATATTTTGCCTCTATCAACTCCGGATCCCATAGATGATTTTCAGATTCCACAATAGAGTCTACTTGGAATATTCTCAAAATATCCCTTGAGAATATTCTCTAGAATATACTACAAAATATTCCACATAATAGTTTGTCTCAACAAATGTACTTGAGCGGGGTTCCCTCACGACCTCCTTGTTCCTATGCATTGAATTCCACTCTTGGCTTGCACTCTAGGTTATGACCTTTGTGGGCTTAGGCCTAGTTCCTACCTCTTATGGGCTCGCATTGGTGTTTCGGCCTCCTCCTCGTTCCACATTCATCTAGCTCAACCTTTGTGTTCTTGTGTTGTCATCATGCACCGCCCGATGCCCTACGTGGGACAGTGTGTGGGCTCTGCCACACACCGTAGTACATGGTCTTCGCAAGCCCTTCATTGTCCTCTGCCAACTCTCAAGTTCTAATCCTCGGGCCTACCATTGTTCCATTGGTTACCATTTTGTGGGCCTCCTCCTTGCCCGCTGGTCCTGGTGTGGGCTTTAAACATTGGCCACACACCACTTGGCATAACCATGGTGGTTATAACCATCATAACCAAAGTTTGTCACGTATGTAATCATTGGTCGGTTAGATAGGGTTCTCGGGGTCAAGGCCGTGGGACCCTCCTATATTATTTTTTATATTATAACTACCAACCCCTTTACATTAACCATCTCTGCTATATTTAACAAACAGTATGGTTAGTGCAACGACATATGGTTATAGTGATACACACAAGGTCCGGGGCTTGATCCCCAACTGTTCCAAATTTGACCTTTGGTTAGAACGGAATAGCCAACCTAATTAAGCCATGTGGCACCTTATGACTAGGCCATATGGTCACCCTTTGTGCCACCAATTGTCATCATATTGTAGGGTCACATGGTGGTCCCTGAACATGCCATATGGTAGCTTCTTACTGGCCCCTGTGGCACTCTGTAGACTGGCACATGTTGTTGTATCATGGTGCCACGTGTCCTTTGACTAGCCCTTTGACTTTTTACATGGATACCTTTAACTTTAACCTACGATAACTTTTGTATATGAACTTGGATTGAGGTGTTGTGTACGACGTTGGATTCCTTGTGACAAGCTCTTCAATTTGGTCTTGGTTTCGCTGTGATTCGAGGATTTTGATTTTTGGGCCATCATGGATCCACTTGGATAAAAAATACCAGTAACTAGAGAAAATGAAAGGATGTTTTCTTCGAAAGGATTTCATAAGACAACCACGCCTCCATAAAGGCCATCTGAATCAATGACATAGAGGTGCCAACCTAGACAAATGCTATAAAAAAAGGGTCTAAACTTCACCGCAACAACCATGGTTTTTTTTGGAACAAGACAACATAAGGGTGATGTGTTTGAATGAGGTGTCGATGAGAGGATTTTTTGGAGGCCACCCAGGCCTCTTAGATTGAGTGTCATGAGAATCCTGGGGTATTCTCTACATAGAGATATGCTCTAAAGGCCCCAAATTTCGACAAAGAAGTCATGTCCAAAGTCAAGCCACTAGAACAAGAACTTGTTGTTGGATCCTAACCAACGATTCCATGTTTTGAACTCACTATAATGTGAGCCTTCCTATATTTACACCTAATAGTTACACTTTCACTAGCTGAAGGGGAGGGAATGGTAGGGGAAGCGGAAAAGGCAATAAAAAATAGGTAAAAACTCCAACTGCGAGGAAGGGAAATGAGATTGTAGATTATCAGACAAATCTAAGGGTGTAGTAGGAAATGGTGGCACAGAGGAGGGTAAGCCATAAACATTGTGAAAAGTATTAGAAACAGGAGGGGAAAAGGGCAACCCCTCCCCCCCCCCCCAAATCCCCGATGTCTCTCCTATCACCTCCAATATCTAAGTCATCCAACAACCTGGGTGACGAAGCACGTGAAATTTCTGGTGGCTAAGAGAGTCGTCGAGCTAGTAAAACTGAAGAAATATGGTCCATATTGGGAGAAACCTCTTCATCCATAGTGGTAAACTAGCCCGACAAATCCTCAACTGCCTCCATGGGTTCAAGAGAAAGGGCATGAAATAATAGCAGGGGATGAAGAGAAAGATAAATTTTCCATACATGGATTATGCCTTCGAAGGGAGAATGTCACAGAGGCTCGAATATCTAACATCTTCCCTGCATCCACATGCACTGAGTCTCTTGACGATAACTTATCCCTCGATACATTATCGAACCTTCAATGGCACTGTCTGATAACATGTCTCGCGTTATGTCAACCTAGGAAACGAAAGGGATTCTTCTAATAATCCAACCTCTTTAGTTTATAATATATAGTACTTTATAATTTACTACATATGGAAGGGACGCTAACCTTTTTATCAAAATTTTACTCGTAAGTATAAAAAAAGGTCATAATTTTAATATTGATTGGTGTTTTAACTTATAAATTTTACTAGTTTATCTCACAAGGGTAGCTCAATTGGTGATTGCCTTGATAATGAAGTGTTATTCTTCTCGAGATTCCAGGTTCAAACCTCCCCTACAAACAAAACAAAAACAATGGTTTAATGGTCATTGCATTATCAATATTAAATGAGGATAGAAATGTTTCGTGATTAATAATATGAATTTAGCACCCACCAGTGATCTTTGACATTTATAAGAGATTAAAATCCATTTTGATTTTCATTGGTTCTTATATATATAGTCATATAGCGAACTGTTCAAGAATATTGAATCCCTCAAATAATGAACACGTATATCATCCTACGATCATATTGGTGTATCCAAAAAAATTAAAACCACTTAATGAAAGCTTCTTCAAAATTTATGGACACCTTGTCTTCTTGAATCTCGCTTGAATTTATGTATTATGAACATTATTGATTTGATGCTTGACATCTCATTCATCGTCCATGCTTGATTTATCCATGACCCTCACTATATCATAATGTCAATATAGTGTCATAATCTATAATAGATCTTTCGTTCTTTTCCTCCACTCTTGGTTGTGTAAAACCCAAAAATAAGTGCTCATGGCTCATGGGTATAAACTGTAATGGCATTGAAAACTTATAACAATTTTAATTGTAAATGTGTGGCTCACTAACAATATTTTCAAGAGAATGGAATATATATTAAGGTAACAAAGTTGAAAAGAAATGTAAGAATGGAGGTGTAGCTAAGCTCGTTCCACAGTGACCATTGCCACCTTTTGAATATCATTGAAAACTTGTTGCAAATATGAAGGTTGAGCCTACAAGCTGCATAAACCTATTAATTTGGAGCAGACTCATTGCATATGAGCCACGAAATTGAGTAGGAGTAGGACAATGTAACAATTTGAAGACTCTAGAACTCAATGGGCTTATCTTTGGTGTAGACCTACGAAGGAATATCACTAGTCACCATCTATGGGTATTGGGAGGCTATGGGAGATGCTTGCTTGAAACCATTTAGCTCCTTAGTTTGGTCCTTGATTCAAAGGAAATAAAGTCAACCTCGATGTTTTTTTAAAATACTAGAGTACACATCCTTCATTTGCACCTTCCCTTTTTGAAGCCAAGAAAGAAATCCTCATTCTATCAGAGTGGCCTTTAGTGGGAAAAATTATAGGTCTTTTTCCTAGTGTAAAAGTTGTGGAAGCATGGTTGGAAAAGCATTGGTCATCCAACATAAATGGACAAATAATACCTTTCACCTCTGATCGTAGTTACTATATTTTTCTCTTTTTAAACAAGGAAGCGAGAGATATAATATTTATATATAGGCCATAGTTCATGGGTTCCAAGGGAATATATTTCTTCCTATGGACCCTTGGATTGAACCCAAAACAATATATTTCAACGACCCAAGTGTGGGTCAAATTACCTCATCTTACATTGTTTTTCTATGGAAAATGCCCCCCTAAGAGAGATTGGAAACAAACTTGGTCAATATTTAGCCCAAGCATAGCCAAAAGGGAATTTATACTCTTATGCAATATTATGTGTTGAAGTGGGCTTAGAGAAGGGACACCCATAAGCTCTACAAATAATTTTGATCGGTGGAGCCATCTCAAGTGCTAGAATTTGTATTTGGAGTCATTTAATCTAGGCCAAAATTGAATAGGTATCAAAAGAATATGATGCTATTTTATTTTTTTGCAATGCTTATAAATTTTTCCTATTTGTGACACTTGGTGGTTTTTTCATTATGACACATTGTTTTTGGCATTGTGACACTTAAAGAACTTTTTTGGATTATGATGGCAAGTATTAAAGGCTTATTAAATTTTCTACAAACATTAAGTCACACTACACTAGTATCAACCATTCAAATTAGCAAAACTTCACTAAGTAATGTGGCTACATGTTTATACATCGTGTGCAAAATGACTAATCTACTTCAAACTCAAACTTGGTTATGATAGATGAATTAAGACATATTTGGAATCATGATATACTTCAACATTTTGATCCATTTCTTGAAGGCTTCACAAGTCCTTCTATATTCACAATTATTCATCACAATGAATAAGAATACCTCAAGCACATACAATTAAGAATGGCATGGATGAATTGAATGAAGAAATTGAGTGAATAATTGAGGATAAGGAAATTGGCATCTCTAGATCTTGGTAAGAGTTGCGATTCAAGAGGAATGAACATGGCTTGGGTTGTGAAAAGAATGTGTTCAAATTCTTTCATATTCCTAACTACTCCAAAACTAAACATTCACGAACACATGGTTTCCTTATCGCAATTTGCAATTGCATGCAATTTATTTGATGTTAAGAAGACACAATTTTAGGATAGGGATGATGACGATGCAACTGATGATGATAACATGAATAATGATAAGTTGGATGAAGTAAATGAACGATGTAAATATTTTGATTGAGTTGAACACATTGAGTTACATTACTTTGAACTTAATCCATATAGTATTTGTGGGAAAACAAACTGCCTTTTAGAAATGTGTTAGAAGCAAAAGAAGATTCACCAAAAATCAAGTAAACTTTGTATGGTTAAGTATGTGTAACTATACTTTGGGAGCCAAGTTAATGGAGTAATATTGCAATTAGATTCATACAAAGGTATACACATGTTTGATTGAAGTGATTCATATAGTAGATGGACATTAATGTTTTGATTTAGGACATTGATGATTTTAGGTCATGACTAGGACTCACTCAATGTAATATTTTGAGTTAAATAACAAGTTTTTTTTTACTTTTGTCAAAGACAATGTGGTTACCCTTTTCTTCTTTTGGGGGTGAAGAGCACAAGGTGATGGGGGTTATATTAATGTTGTTTATTTATAGGTCCCATGACTTCCCACCTTTTAGTGGAAAGTGGAGAAGATATTGATGATAACATTGAAACATAAATGATACAGGTCAAAATCTCTATCAACAATGGGAAAAAGTCTTTACATAGGCTTTGATGCCATGCTTAATAAAAAAGGTTTTTCCATATAGATATAACACCTTAAGCAACTATTCACATATATAAATCAAAGATCGACACACTAATGTACTATGTGGCTAAAACCCTCAAATAGGGAAACATTCCATGAATCCAACCAATGCCACCAATTGAGGCAATATATTGATGTAGAAGGAAAAAAATACATATGATTTTCATACAATTGATTATCAACAAATGATCCTCCATGTTCTTTAAATATACATCATGGACCAATCAGGTGTCCAATCATGGATCAATATGGTCGTTAGTATTAAGGAGACTATGAATTGTCAAAACTATTTTATGTCTAAAACATATCATGACTCTTAGATTACATAACTACAAATGCATACTAATGAAACGAACTAAATAAACACTCCTTACCCATTGACACATTGGACCAAACTAACTCCCATGTATCTAAATACTTTAAAAATTCCCCCCTTAAAAACAACTTGCGATAGGATTGAAGGATTTACATGGATGACACAATAAGAGGAGGAATTAGGCATTAGATCCGACTTCCCCTCCCTGACTAATGGCAACTTCTTGAACTCCCAACATGATCAAAGTTTGGAAAACTTTGTTTTTATAAGAGAATTTGTGAAAATGTCTATAACTTGATCATTTGTTATGTAAAATAAAACTTCAAGATGATGTTGAATTCAACTGAAGTGCATGTGTAGTTCAATATTTTTGTTGCATTGATGTTGAATTGGATCTTTGGTGAGCTCGATGGCGCTGCAACTATCATACTAGATTATGGTCAGATGTTGCTATTAGAATCCAAACTCTAAAAGGATATATCAAAGCAACATAGTTTATATCCTTGCATTAATTGTTGCATGATACATTACTTCTATTTATGAAAGAGAAAGAGTTTGTTGCTTATAGATAACCCTAAGTGTTATGTGGGATTTATGACTGTGGACATAAATATCTCCCTTAAGTTTGGTGGCTAACCTAGAACAAGAGAATGACAATGGACCTAATGTTTTACTTAAAGTAAGTAGATGAGGGGAAGGAACCTACTTGGAATATGTAATATGTTTCGCTCCTTCTTTGGCCTGAATGCTCCAATCTTAGCTCTAGCTGCTAAAATTAGAACCTACCCAACCAGACAACACAAGCCAAGAAACTATGAGAGCTATGTAGCATCATCTATCTACTTCATTCAACAGATCAACATGGTATTGAAATATATGAAATAATGACATCACATATAGGAAAACAAAAGAACTCTTTGTATTGATATAAATGGAGTGAGTTACAACCATAAATAGGTGTTGATCTTGTAGGAAGAGCTCCTCCAAGTTGTTGAATTGTCCTTCCTTTCTCACAAAGTGTACCTCTAATCACCCTAAATGCAAGAAAGGATAACTCTCACAACAACACCTTACGGGTATAATCACTCTCCAAAAGCCAACCTCTTGCATATGGAAGGGTGTAAATATATAAAAGAGTGGGGTAACTTAGGACTTCTTATCCAATTACCAATCTAAGGTTTTATATCCACTCTTGATGGGAGGATGCTATATAAGGATAATGGATGGAAACTCCAAGGTAGGATAGGATAGGATTTGATAGTTCTATCTGAGGTAAATGGTTACCATAGATCCTGGAAGCTTATGGAAATGGAGGCTTCAGGATTCTCTCTCTTTTTCCTGAATTTCTAGAAACAATGTAGGTGCAAGGAGAGTAACATGTAGGTGATCAACGCAGGCAAGAGTGGAGAAACCTGTAGGTGAACGCTGTCCAACAAGAGGCTAGGGTGTGTTGGTCCTAAAACTAGCTCAAATGATGCAGTTTAGGGCAGAAATTATGGGAATGAGAGAATCATGCATAGGCCTTTGTGTAATGATGATGTAAAAGGGGAATATGATTTGAATGATCCCATTAGGAGGCTGATTGATTAGATGAAACATAATAGCCTATAACAGAGTGCCCACTAAAGCGCAAAGTCAAAGACGACGACTAATGACTGAAGTGCTTTACCTTGTGGCAACAACTGACGAGACTATCTCCTGTTACAATACATTTACATCATGATATCTATTTTTTTGAGGGAGGCATAGCCATACTCAACACATAAGCTAACATTACATGTATAATGATCAAAATACATGTTCACTGATGACTGATGCTAGACCCATAACTAGATTAATGTCAATACGATCATAGCCATCATACATAGTGATCTCTGTATAATCCTGAAATCGCAGCCCGATAGTGGAAAATAGATCCGGGTCTTTTATCTCGTTCACACGACTAACCAATGTATGAGTCAAACCATGTGAATCAATGAGTCGAGGTCGAACATGGTAGACACCATCTAATTACTGACCAATGATGTAAGTCATTAATAGCCACGAGAGAAACCATCGATGATGTTAGTGGCTCTCAAGGTACTCAAGTACAATCCATATGGTGTGAATAAATGATTTGATGTTGATCACCAAACAAATTCTTTCCGTCGAATGCCATTGATGTAAACATGTCATTGAGAGAAAGGAAACTTGCCATTGATGTATGCAAGCACCAAGGTAATGAAGGGTGTTTCTAAGTTAACTTCCTAGATGATGTGTCAATGTCGACAGGAAGCGACCTATTGCAGGAGGGCCTTGATGACATGAAACTAGTATGATGATTGAGACAAAATGATCATAAAGATACTGATATGGGACTAGATCAAGAAAGGTAAAAATGGAATGAAGGCTTAAGAGTATTGTAATGGATATAAGCTGAATGAATTCTCTTGAACACACCAATGACACTGAATGGAGTTGGCGACATTGACCCAAAATCCGAAATGGAGGTTCTGTGAAGGTATGATGAATCAAAACAGAAGAAGATTACCCAACCCAACAGCCATGGAGATGTACTGGAAGTGTGTCGTGTTCAAGAGCGACTCGCTACCATTAACAAATCGAGTACCCTTTTTTCCCAATTTTCCCAACCATACTGATCAATACCTGTTTATTTTTTAACAAGCTTGACGAGGATAGCATATGCTTGATATGTAAATACATCCTTCTGATGAATCCCTCCGATTATATTTAATGAACCCAAAGAAGGAGTGGTTTTGTCTTGTCATGTTTGACAAGTCCATCTTTGTTTGATGTTTTAATGAGTGTAGCAAGGGTAAAAACTTAACATCTTTTTCATGTTTAAAGAGTTTGAAAAAGAGGCGAAAAAGAAAAATCCAGAAGTCCATTTTTGTAGGTAGTCCCTTAGGTCTGAAAAGGTAGAAAACAATACTCAAGAGAACCTATTAGCCATGTTCCACTAAGGTATTCCTTTTTCATAGTTAGTCTATTTCAGTCCGAAAATGGTTAAACTTATATTTAATAGACTTTTTTTCATTTACTTTTACGAGTTCGAAAAGACAAGTGCTCGACAATATTTTCATATTTTCGGAGTCTGAAAATAGCTCAAAGAGGACTCTAAGTGATAGGTCCGTATAATACTAGTGATTACCCCATTACTATTGTAGTTGTATCCCTTATTAATATTGTTGTGCCCCTATTGTCCCCATATTTTTATTATCGTGCCCCATAGAATCCCTCTATTGTTATTTTTGTGGCTTTACATTATTATTGTTAGGTCGGCTAGGGTATATTGTGACTCCTTATACTCTTATATATAGAAAGGAGGTTTTGTCATTTGAGGCATCCAATAATTGTTCATTTATGTAATGTAAAGGAGGTTGCCCCCTCGAAGAGGCTGATTTCTAAGGCATTGATCTATCTTTTCTATCTTTTTCTTGAGTTGGTTTCATAACATTTGGTATCAGAGCTTTGGATTCTAGGGTTTCACTGCTCCAAATACGTCATTGTGGCATTTTCACTA
>APFE031207099.1:121290-163294 GCA_000404065.3 Pinus taeda | reverse complement strand
CTACCAGCTTGATTTTTCATTATGTTCCTTTCAATGTTATAATACATATTTATACATGTTGAAGCATCCAATACCATGGACCAAAAACCATTGCATCCAAAACCATGGACAGAAAACCACCGCGTCCAAAACCATGTGCGAAAAATCATGCACAAAACCATACGTAGGTCCGCCCAACCTAATATAGGGTCCAAAAACAAAATTTTCTGGGGCACTGCCCCAAACCCCATAGTGTGGGGTTACCTATACCCCTCAAACCCCCTGTGAATCCCCCTGCTACCCAATCGGTGCAACAAAGGGGGGGCTCCGCCCACCTTCTAACCCCCCTGGTTAACTACGTGGGCTAGTCGTGGAAAGAATATAACACAACCCAACATTCTCCCACTCGTTTTTTTCTTTCCACAGGGGGCCACAATAGAGATTAGTCATTTATCCAGCCTTGCAATGCCCATTGTTTCTCTACACCAAAAGAACTTCTCAGAGCTCATAGATTTGGGCAATTCATTTGCAGTATTCTTCAAAGTGTCCACCTTTACCAGCAACACCTTTTTGTCTTCTATCATATCCCTCACAAAGTGATACTGAACATCAATGTGCTTTGTCTTTGAATGATATGCAGGGTTCTTTGCCATGAAAATTACACTTTGGCTATCACAGTCTATCCTTATAGCTTCTTGTACTAACCCCGTACTTGAACACAATCTCTGTAACCAAACTATTTCCTTGCTTGCATGAGTGGCTGCCATGTATTCTGCCTCTATAGTTGATAGTGCCACTACAAATTGTTTCTTACTCATCCAACTGACTGCACCTCCAAATAGGTTAAATACATACCCACTTTTAGATCCTCTCTGATCTAGATCTCCAGCCTAGTCTGCATCAAAAAAACCATGAATATCCAACACTTTGTCCAATCCTGGTCTTCCTTGGTAGCACAAACCATAATCACTAGTGCCACGCAAATCCCTGAAAACCCACTTCACTGTTGTCCAATGCTTCTTTCCTGGTTTTGACATAAACCTGTTCAATACTTCCACTGTATGTGCAATGTCTGGTCTAATACAAACCATTGCATACATCAGGCTATCGACTGCACTTACATATAGAACACGGGACATATCGTCTTCCTCTTCTTGTGTCTTGGGAGATTGTTTAGCAAATAACCTCACACCTACAGGAATAGGAACCTTCACTGGTTTACTATCCTGCATATTAAACCTCTGCAGTATTGTCTTGACATACTTCCTTTGGTTTAACGAGAGCTTCCTCTTTGCCTGATCTCTTTTAATTTCCATGCCCAAAATATAGTTTGCAACACCAAAATCTTTCATGTTGAATTTGGAGGACAATTGGGTCTTCAAATCCTAGATAAGTTATTTGTCGTTTCCAACCAGCAACATATCATCCACATACAAGACCAGATAAATAACACAGTCACCAATTAATTTAAAATACACACAGTGATTTGCTTTGCTTCTAGTGAAGCCAAGTCCCTATATAAATGTATCAAATTTCTGATACCACATCCTTCGTGATTGTTTTAACTCATACAAAGACTTCTTTAATCTGCATACTAGTTCTTTCTTACCCTTTGCTGCAAAGCCTTCAAGTTGCTTCATGTAGATTTTCTCTTCTAGATCCCCGTGAAGAAATTTTGTCTTCACATCCATCTGTTCTACCTCAAAATCAAAAGCAATAGCAGTAGATAAAAGTAATCTAATAGAAGTTACCTTGGCAACAAGAGAAAAAATATCACCAAAATCAATTCCCGACACCTGGGAATAACCTTTTGCTACCAACTGAGTTTTGTATTTCTCCACTTTTCCTTCTGCATTTGTCTTCTTTTTGAACACCCATTTGTTGCCAATGAGTTTCCTTCCAGCGACAACTCCACTAGATACCAAGCCTCATTTTTGTGCAAAGATGCCATTTCATCAACCATGGCCTCTTTCCAGAGTTTTCCATCCTCTGAATCCACTGCTTCCTTTACAGTTCTTGGATCATCATCAGTAATAGACAAAGCAAAATTTGAACAGAAAGCAGATGGACTATACCTTTTAGGCTGCCTTCTTTCTCGAACTGATCTTCTCACAGCTAGAGTTTGTGGCTCTTCATCTTCTGATTCCTCCTCTGCTGTAGAGTCTGATTCTTCCTCCTTAAGTTCAAACTTTATCTTCTCAGTTTTCTTTGGTTGGGATTCATGTTTAATAACATCTTTTACCTCTTTGAACACCACATCTCGGCTGTACACAACCTTCCTTGTGACTGGGTTCCAAAGCTTATAACCCTTTAAACCATCCTTATACTCAATAAAGATGCACTTTTTAGATTTACTATCCAACTTGGTTCATTTCTCCTTTGGAACACATATGCATCACATCCAAATACCCTCAGATGTGAAAGAGACGGTTACTTACCAGTCCATACCTCTTGTCGAATCTTATCCTCCAACGCTGATGAAGGTGACCTGTTGACCAGGTAACATCCAGTATCCACCGCCTCTGCTCAGAATTCCTGTCCTAACCCAGGACCACTGAGCATGCTTCTTGCCCTTTCCATCAACGTCTTATTTATTCTTTCTGGAAAACCATTTTGTTGAGGTGTATATGGAGTAGTCTTCTATCGTGCTACACCACACTTCTTACAGAATTCTTCAAATTTGTTGCTGCAAAACTCTCCACCATTATCTGTGCTCAGCACCTTTATCTTATTCTATGTCTGGTTTTCCACGAGAACCTTAAATTCTTTAAACCTGTCAAATGATTTAGATTTATTCTTAAGGAAATATATCAATGTATTCCTTGAGAAGTCATGTATAAATGATACATAGTACATAGACTTACCCACTGATGGAAACTTCATAGGTCCAAACACATCACTGTGCACAAGTTCTAATATCTGTTTTGCCCTCTTACTACCAGAGGGGAAACTCACTCGATTCTGCTTCCCATATACACAATTTTCACAGAAATCAAAATCCAAATAGCTATGACCCATACCTTCTACCATACCTTGACCATGAAGTATTCGAAGGCCCTTCTGTCCAATATGTCCAAGCCTTTGATGCCACAACATGGTCTTCTCTCTAGAGACCACTAGATTTTCTATTCCACTTTCAGGAACCATAGAACTGTTGCACCCATCAATAACAGTGCTACCTTGCAGCTTGTACAGAGTTCTAATCCGAACTCCCCGTATTAATACTAGTGCTCCTCGAACCATCTTGTAGGTATCCTTCTCGAACACTGTTTTTACACCTGCATCATCCAGCATGCTTACAGAAATCAGATTTCTAGCCAATGCAGGAATGTGCAAAACACCTGGAAGTGTTCTAACCCTTCCACCTTGCAACTTCAATTTTACTTTTCCACGACCAATGATTCTAGCCTTCCTATCATCCCCTAAGAAGGCATCATCACCATCGTATTTCTCATACTCGCATAACCACTCTCTATGGGGAGTGAAGTGAAAGGATGCACCTGAGTTAATCAACCGTGCCTCATGATCTACATGTGTACTTGAAGAAGCCAAGTACACATCCCCACCTTCATCTGAGGTGGTTTTCGCCTCTACAGAAGGAGCATCATCAGACCCCTTTCCTTTATCAGGAGCTTTAGATTTACAGTCCCTTTTGTAGTGCCCTTCCTTTCCACATTTCAAGCACACCACCTTACAGGTTTTCCTAGAGATTTAGATCTCCCACTCGATGACTTATTTTTGTTTCTGTTCTGGGACCGCCCTCATACAGACAAGGCATCACCATTCTGGCTCTCCATATTTTTCTATCTCATCTCCTCCGTTAGCACGGTTGAGACTATTTCATCAAATTGCAAGGCAGTTGCATTGCTACCTATTGCAATAACTAGACTATCCCACGAATCTGGTAGAGAACACAATGAACTGATGCACTTATCTTCATCTAAAATTTTAATATCAATAGATGCTAACTGAGTTACCACAATATTAAATGCGTTCAGTTGCTCTGTCACCGAGTCTCCATCTTTCATCCTCAGGTTATACAATTTTTTCCATAGGAATAGTTTGTTCACCAAAGACTTAGATTGGTACAAAGTCCCTAACTTTGTCCCACAAAGACTTCGCCATAGCTTCCCCTGATACATTCAGCAATTCTGAATCTGAGACACACAGTCATATTGTGCTCTTTTCCTTCCAATCCAACTTCTTCCATTCTTCATCGGACACTCCCGTTGGTTTAGTACCCGAATCTACCGCAATCCACTGATCTTTATCCACTAGCAGATCCTCCATCTTGAGTTTTCACAACTCAAAACTCTGACCATTAAATTTCTCAATCTCTATCTTTCCACTACTCGTCATCTTCTTTCACCAACATAATTGATCTCGCAGATCTCCCACTAAACAGGGTCTACCATAGGCCCAAGCGAAACCCCTCAGCAACAAAGGCGTCCCCTTGAAGCCAAAACAACTCTAACACCAAATGTAGGTTTTAACCCCGTACATAAATTACATGCATACAAATTCTAAAACATAGAAAATAGACAATGCAAGAGCATAACACATAAAACACACATACACAGAGATTTTCCCCTGGATCCAAAACTAGGACTACCAGCTTGATTTTTCATTATATTCCTTTCAACGTTATAATACATATTTATACATGCCGAAGCATCTAATACCATGGATTGAAAACCATCACGTCCAATACCATGGACCGAAAACCATTGCGTCCAAAAACGTGTGCGAAAATCATGCACAAAACCATAGATGGATCCGCCCATCCTAACATAGGGTCCAAAAACCAAATTTTCCGGGGCGCTACCCGGACCCCATAAAGTGGGGTTACAGGTACGCCTCAAACCCCTAATCGGTGCAACGAAGGGGTCTCCACCCCCCCCTCTAACCCCCTGGTTAACTACATGGGCTAGTTGTGGAAAGAATATAACACAACCCAACATGTTTGATGTTTTAATGAGTGCAACGAGGGTAAAACTTAACATCTTTTTCATGTTTAGAGAGTTTGAAAAAGAGGTGAAAAGAAAAATCCAGAAGTCCATTTTCATAGGTAGTCCCTTAGGTTTGAAAAGGTAGAAAACAATACTCAAGAGAACCTATTAGCCATGTTCCACTAAGGTATTCCTTTTTCATAGTTAGTCTATCTCAGTCCAAAAAATGGTTAAACTTATATTGAGTAGACATCATTTCATTTACTTTTACGAGTTTGAAAAGACAAGTGCTTCACAATATTTTCATATTTTTGGAGTCTGAAAATAGCTCAAAGAGGACTCTAAGGGGTTCATTTTTCATAGGTTTAAAGAGCCCAAAAAAGAGATAAACGTATACTCTTCGATCAAAATCACCTGTGTAAAGCACAATAAAATCCGTTAACAGTTGTTGACTTGCTCAAAACAACACATAAAGGATTAAGCGTACCTGTTTCATAGTAAAAAATGAATCATCACTAGGTAAAAACATTAAATATGAATAAAACAACAAACAATATGACCACATATAATTGAAATAACTGTTCATTTTTACCATTTCACATTTACCTCTAATAGTGAGAGTTCTGAGTAATTTTTTCCCTCGATCTTCTGTAGTTGATTGCGGCCAATCCAATGGATGATTTCGAGTATCGTCACTTCTAGTTAGGAGCTAAAATCTTTCCTTTCTTTCAGTGGTTCCCTTTTGTGATTTCAAGCAAAATTTCTAAGTTTTTGAGGGCACTGGGGTTCCAAAATTTCTCCCTAGGACCAACGCAAGCCCAAAGGGTCAAAAACTACGTTGCACTTAGGCAGTCATGCACTGCAGGCAGAAGTGCAATGCTTTGGTTTTCTCTTATGGGGGGCATTGGGCACAAATATAAATGTTGTTTATCAGTTTTCTCTTAAATTTTGATGAGTGTTTTGCATGAAAATGATCTAATGAATCTCTTGTTTATGTTTAAGGGGTTCATCAACACAAAATGGCTTTTGTATGGATAGAAATAGAACATGAGGAACATGATCTAAATGCATCAAATGATCCTGCTACCATCCACGCATTAAAGAACTGTGGATTGCTAAAATTCTTCTGGCTCCTTGGTATGAGGCAACAGATGGAGTCGTTGAAATGCCTTGTTTGTTCATGAGATGTTCAGGCACAAGCGTTAAGGTTTGGGGAACATCTGCTCAAGATAAAGTTAAGATATGTACTTTCTAATAGGATTGTCCATGAGGGTTGCCTCCATATATCTCTTAGGTGGGAAAAATGGTGGGGAGACATTGAAAAAATATATCGCCACCTATTGTAGACCTTGAGTCTAGCGAACGACGGATGGCAAGATCAAGATAAAAGATGTGACCTAGTGACCTTTGAGAACGATCTTATTCATTATTGTAAGATTGACAGGTACCTCCACATTGCATGTGATAAGCAAATCATATATGCAATATGGATTGGAGTTTCTCGAGCCAACACTCTTCAACTGTAGCAAGGGAGTTCTGGTCAATATGAAAGAAGAAATGACTAAGGAAAAAGAAGGAAACTTAGAGAACTTTGGATATGGTGTGATCTTAGTTTCTTTTGTACTAGGACGAGTTCCATTACTTCAGCCTCAACATATCATACTCGAGCCTATTGATCTGAGGGTGTGACATATGAGGAGGTCGATAGATCACATGTCTCGACATGTAGGGCTGTCAAGGATCAACTTTTCACCATCCTTCTTTGGATGGTTGCACAGACAGTTTATCATGATAAAAAAATATCCTTACGCAGGCATGGATTTCCGCGATGACCTTGAGCTCGTGCTTCTTGAGGGTGAGAAAAATGGGTGCTTCAGGTAAGAAATTTTGACCTTTTAAGTTTTGAGAAAGTTTTACAAAAATTTTGTGTGTGTGTGTTTTTTTATGTTTCCGAGACTAAACTATTGATGTTTCATGCAGATGTGGGACTAGTTCGACCTATTGGTGCTTCATATCTCCCTCGTACAGAGTAAAGACAACATGAGGAGGCAATATAACCAACATGGGTCATTGTGGTGGGACAGGATATGCTACGAGATCCAGTTGTAGCAGAGGTCCTATCATAGGTAGCGCTCCACATGGAAAGGTTGACACATGGAATTGATTATACGCGGTTGACCAACTTCCACTGCAACTTCAACAATACACCATAGGAGTGCCTAGTTAGATCTTCTACTTAGATCTTGCATCTAGTTTTTTATATGGGCGATGTATGTCATATGTGTCTCGGGCACAAATATTTGTAAAACAAAAATTATATATATATTTTCAATTGTATATTCAATATGATGTGATGTGAATTGAAAACTAATTACATTTGTTGCAAATGTCTATCTAAAACATGATTAGCTAGGGCATCTGTCAATGTATTTAGATTTCTAGAAATGTGTTCATATTGTATGAAATTGAAGTGTCTTTCTAGAGGGCATACTCTTAAAACCATGCATAAGATGGCGGGACTTCTAACTGAATAGATACTGACAAGTTGTAGTAATACGAGTTGTGAGTCAAGTCTGACGACTAAATAACGAATACCTTGTGCAATAGCATTAGATAGTAGCTCCACCACTGCATTATTATCAACAATGTTGTTGGTGGAGCAACCAATACAAATCCCTTGCAAACTCACTAACTCACCATTTGGAGCAAAGATAGCCCATGCTACAGAAGATAGGTTCTAAGTACTACAAATGGAACCATCAACATAACTAATGAAAGTATCAAGAGATACTGACATCTACAAACCAAATGTAAAAGGGAATCAACAAAAACCGTGTAAAACTCTGAAAAGGCACACTGAAAACACACTGAAAACACCTATAGACATTATTTTTTGATGTACAACCCATTTCTAGGCTGTGCTAAGGGAACTCCATAAAAATCTACTAACTCGTAGACCTCTTTTGCAAGGACTCGCTTGACAATGTATGGACCTAACCACATGGGTTGAAACTTCCTTGAACCTAACTTATCAGACTCCTGGTCATATAACAGGACAAGGTCTCCTTCCGAGAAGACATGAGGCTTGACACTTTTGTCATACTTCGCCTTGATGCATCTTTTATGAGCTTCGTTAGCTATAACAACATCACACAGGGTTTCATCTAAATGAGTTAGATGTAAAAGATGCTCGTCCTCTACGGAAGTAGCAGGAAGAACTCTGATAGCTAGTTTCAATGATTTAATTTCACATTCAATTGGGAGGACAACTTCTAGACCATACACCAACTGAAAGGGTGTGAATCTGGTAGACATCCTGAATAAGGTTTAGTATTCCCACAAAGTAGCGTAAATAAGAAAATGTCAGTGCGATTTGTGGACCCCTACCATGCATTGAAGGATCATCTTAAGAGATTTGTTTATGGCCTCAACTTGTCCATTAGCCTAAGGATAATAAGGAATGGATGATTAGGTGCTCAGTATTTAGCTCAAAAATCAAAATTCTTATATTGGATTGAACCTGTGATCTCCCCCTCCCAAACTCCAATACATAACTATTGTACCAAGCCGCAGGTTTGTTAAACCTTGCCACGACATTTCATTTAAAGCGCACAATGGAGCCAACGGTGGGGGTGGAGGGAGCCAACCCCCTCCCCATGCAACCAAGTGCCGAAACCAAGGGCTAGGGCCAGCGCTAAGCGTACCCATAATCATGCTTAAAAATTAATTAACCCTCTGTTAATGACAGATGAAGTTGGCAGAGATTTTGGAGGGAGTGCCAAGTTTGTCGGAACAACCAGTTTTGGCAGTGCTAACTGGAGTCTCGTCCAGATTTAGTGGGGTTTCCTAGGGAAACATTGAATGCAACATATCTTGAGCAATTTTCGACTAAATTGAGCTCATAAATAGGCATTCTTGGCTAATTTGGATATTATGAACACATTGGTGCAGGTGTTGGGAGCCATAGAGCTTTGTAAACAACATTTTTTCCACATTGAACTAATACAGAGGCCCAAGCCATGGAAGTTGGACCAAAGAGATGTAGCCTAGGATGTTAGGGTCCCACCCTAACCCCCTTATTTATGTAGTTTGATTGAGTCATAGTAAAGAGTCAATAAAGCCCATATTAATAATTGTAAGTGGTTAACCCGCAATTAATGACGGGACCACAGTTAGTTGCAAATGGGCCATGGTATTAGATAGATGGTATTAATAAAACCCATGGTATTGATGCATGGTATTGCATGTATGAGTCATATATAAAGGTTAGAGACTCCCTGCGAGGAGCATCGTGTCTTATTTTTCCGTCGAGCTCTGCTGTATTAGAGGTTGCCCCCTCGAAGAGGCAAGTGAACATTGCTTTCTGAATAATAAAATACTTGATGCTTTTACTCGCTATTCTATGTTCTGGGTATATTGCTTCGCATATTTGGTATTCTGGTATTGTCTTGTAGGTTAAGAGCATAACATAGGATGGGTGAACTTCTTCATCAGAACACTGTGTTAATGCGTCTCTTTGATGGTTTGCTGCACTATACATGTTTTCTTTTCATCATTAGTTTTTGAAGCTATTTTTCTCATGAATGTCTTGTTTAACTTAAGGAAATTTACCTGTTTGTAAGCACCAACAACTAAGGAAACCTCAACAAAAAAAGCAAGAAGCAAGCACATGCTTATAAATATGTAGTTTCTATTAGCACAACAAAACTAATCATGCAAAAATAGATCAAGTTGGTATCAGAGCAAGTTGAATTGCTTGATTGATTGAGTTTGTGCAATTAGGGTTTTAATGGTTGCAAAATTGTAATGCTTACAAAGTTAAAGTTACAAAAAGGAGAATGGGAGCTATTGGTTGCAACTCCTGAGGTAATGCCCAGAAGAAGGAGAGCCACAAGGCCACAATCTCCATCACTCAAAGTTCCAATTACAGCTGCACTTGAAACTCCTCAAGTTTTGCCTTCAATTAAGATTGAAGAGGTACAAGCAGTACCAATTTTTGAGCCTGAATCCATAGCCATTGTGTCTGGAGAAAGAGAGCTTGAAGGTCCCTCTTCAGGAGAGGAAGAATTGAAGAAAGCTTTCTATACTTTGACTGATATGGTTAAAGTCCTATATGAAGAGAGGAACACCAGAATGCTTGGAGAGAGTTCTAAACCTCCACATGGAGAAGGAAGCTCATAGGACCAAAAAGATGAGAAGAAGGATTCCAAAGGGAATGGTGGAAAACCACCTCCATATCCACCATCCTCATCATATTCCTCATCATTTCCACCATCTCACACAACATCATTTTCTACTACCACCATTGAAACTGCCCATACTCATTCCAAAACCCCAAAAGGAAAAACTCCATTACTGAAATTGGACATAAAATTTGAACTTTCCACGTACAATGGAGAGGTGAATGCAGAAAAGTTGGACAATTGTGTACTATAGAATTCAGAACCTTCAAGAAGACGATGTAAAGATCCAGTTGGTTTCATTGAGGCTAGAAGGAGTTGCACTAGTTTGGTGGGAAGCAAAGACTCAAGAGGAAATGAGAATCCATGGTAAGATATCCATCATTTGGGTTGAATTTGTTTCTGCAATTAAAATACAGTTTTATCCTTTAGCCTATATGCAAAAATCCATTATGAGTTGGCAGAATTTTAGGCAACTTAAAGGCCAAATGGTCCAAGAATATATACAGCAGTTTAGGAAAAGGACTTTGTTATTAGGAGTGAATTTTAATTCTAAAGATTCACTGCTAAAATATATTGGGGGTTTACATTCCTATCTGAAACATACTATCCTTATGTTTAATCCAAACAATTTAGATGAGGTATGTGTGCAAGCCACACACCTTGAATCTAGAGGAAAGAACATTCAAGAAGAGGGTAGTAAGAGGAAGTCATTCAAGGGTAAGGAGAAAGAAAAGGGTGGAAAATGGAAGGGAAAGAAGAATGCAAGTGTGAAGAAAGAAGGGGAGAAAATCACATGCAAACATTGTTCCAAAGAGGGGCATGATGAAGCCCATTGTTGGAAACTACATCCCAAATTAAGGCCTAAGAAACAAAACAATAAGGGAAAACGAAAGGCGACAACTACCACACAACATGACCTTGGTTCAAATCCTGTTGATGAGACCAAGATTTCATGCATGGTTAACAAAGGAAAAGAAATTGTTGCAAGCACTAGTTCATCACATAGTCAAAACAACAGTCCAAATGAAGAGTCGAGAATAGAGTTGTTTCATGTTAGAGTGATTCCAAATCATACAAAGATTGATGCATTATTTGACAGTGGGTCACAATCAAACTTGATTTTAAAGGACTTGGTTAAAAAACTAAACCTTCAAACTATACCTCATCATAAGCCATATCCATTGGGTTGGATAGTAAACAATGCAAACTTATAGGTTACAAGGAAGTGTTTATTCAAGTTTGCCATTACTAAAAAGTTCATTGATGAAGTTGAGTTAGATGTAGTTCCACTTGGAATCTCAAGGATCATTTTGGTTAGTCCTTATTTGTATGATAAAAAATCAATATTTTATTGCCATGACAACAAATACATATTGCTCAAGAATAGGGTGGAGTACATAGTGAGAGCCCATTGCAAAAAGATGAACATTTCTTTGGTTAATGCAGGGCAAATGAAGAAACTAGTAAATGCAAGTAAAATTTTTGTGCTTCTCATGATCAATAAAAATAATGATATTGATTATGAATCTTTTGAAGATTGTGATGATAAATTGAAATCTGATTTGTTTGATGTGGTAAGAAAGCATGGCAAGATGTTTCAGGAACTAAAGGGTTACCTAACAAGAGGGGAATTCAGCGTGAGATTCAATTGCGACAGGATGTTCCACCTCCGAACATTGGCATGTATCGCATGTCTATAATGGAGAGTTTGGAAATCAAAAAGCAAATCCAAGAATTGTTGAGCAAAGGTATCATATGCCCATCTACTTCGCCATGTGGTTCGCCCATTATCTTGGTGTCAAAGAAGGATGGCACTTGGTGCATGTGTGTGGATTTCTGTGCACTGAACCAAATCACGGTAAAGAATTGTTATCCACTTCCAAGAATTGATGGTTTACTTGATCAGTTGAGGTATGCAAAGTATTTCACTAATTTAGATTTACGAAGTGGTTATCATCAAGTTAGGATAGTTGAATATGACGTTTGGAAAACTACATTTAAAACTAAACAAGGATTGTTTGACTGGCTTGTTATGCCTTTCAGTCTTACAATGCTCCAGTTACTTTTATGAGAGTAATGAATGATGTATTGAGACCATTTCTAGATGATTTTTTCATTGTCTACTTAGATGATATCATCATATTCAACAAGTCAAGAGATGAGATGAACATGTCATGCATGTAAACGAAGTACTTGATGTCTTGAGAAAAGAACAGTTGCTTTTAAAGACGTCGAAGTGTGAATTTGGTAAGACTTCTTTGGTGTATTTGGGACACATTGTTGGAGGAGGTGAACTGAAGATAGACCCCTCTAAGGTTGAGGTCATTCTGAATTGGCCCAAGCGCAATATACTTACAGAGGTAAGAAGCTTTCTGGGGGCAACACAATATTGGAGAAAGTTTATTGCTATTTTTTCTTCCATTGCAAGTCCAATACATGCATTGACAAGTATCAAGAAAGTCTTCCATTGGGGAGATGTACATCAGAAAGAATTTGATGCTTTGAAGAAAAAGTTAAGTTCAACACCAGTATTAGCACTTCTAGATCTTAGACAACCATTCGAGATTCAAATGGAAGGAGACCATCATCCATATCAACCATCAACCATTGTAGTATTTACACTCACAGTCAAAGTTGCAACAGTCATGCCATTTCAGATGGATGGGTTTTCTACAACAATTTCATTTGGTTATTAGGTATAAAAAGTGAATCTACAATAAGGTAGCTGATATGCTTTCAAGACCTATTGTAAATTCATCTCTTACACTCAAGCATAATTATGTTTTTCATAAAAGTTACATAGAACAATATGCAAATGGTAGTAACTTTCAAGAAGTATATGCAAGATTGAGTCAAGGAAACCAAATTGAAGAATTGGATTATCATGTACATAACAATTTTTTGTATCACTTGGGCAAGTTGTGTATTCCACAGGGATAAAGAAACAGTATCATAAGAGAGGCACACACTTCATTGATTGTTGGACACTTTGGTGTAGGCAAGACAATAGTGAATCTTCAAAGGTATTGTTATTGGCGACGCATGTTGGATAATGTTTCTCGTTTCATAAGAGGACGTTCTGTATGTGCCATAAGTAAGCCTAGTAATAGGAAACTTGGTTTATACACTCCACTTCCAATACCTTCATGTCTATGGGAGAGTATCTCAATGGATTTTGTAGGAGGTCTTCCATTGTCAAGGAAAGGTCATGATTACTTGTATGTAGTTGTAGACAGGTTCAACAAGATGTGCATACTAACACCATGTAAAAAGAAAATTACATCTGAACAAACAACTCATCTTTTTTTTCAAAATGTTTGGGTTCATTTTGGTTTTTCTACTTCTATTGTAAGTTATCGAGATTCTTGATTTGTTGGGAATTTTTGGTCAAATTTGTGGGACATGATGGTGGTGGGCTCCAGTATTGCAACAATAATGTTGCAACTCCTGGGACTCCCATCTTTACTTTTATCAACCCGGTAGTTCGTAACAAACTTGGAAGCGACGATGCTATATGCACAAGTACTAGCTCTTGCCGCAACTGTCACTTGATCAGTTGGCACAAGTTCGCTAGGAGCTCAAGCCAAATTCTATGAGTTTCTAGAAGAAGATTTTAACTATGATGGATGAAAGCTAACTCAAAAGAGGCTAGTCTACTTGCAGAAAGAAGTTGAAGGCTGAAAGGAAATGCAAACCCTAGCAAACCCTAGTTTTACTGGCTAACCCTACTAGTGCAAGAAAAGAGATGAAAGCGGTGGAAATGGATGCCATTTACTTTTGGAAAGGTAAAATGCATGTGACTAAGCTACTTCTGGCGAGAAATATGAAGAAAACATCTTTTTGTATTTTTGAGTAATTTCGCAGAATTATTATGCATGTGCTTTAACTATTTTTGAATGTGCAGAGGTTGTTTGGCGAAATGAAATGCTTGCAAGAGGTTGGGAAGGTGAGAAGAGGGCCTAAGGGGTCCCTAGCACCCTTCTAGAGAGTTTCACAGTGATCGGATCTCAAGAAACCGCTTTTGTGAGCTTCTACAGAAAGTCTGCAGGGGTTCTACTGGATGTTCCGAAAGGGAATTTTGGAGGGTTGATGGTGGAAGAAAGGTGAAGAAGTGGGTATGGAGGTGAGATAAGGGTGTGAGGAGGTCTAGGACTTGGTGAATGAGGATGAGGGGTGGTTAGGCGATTGGGTTGGTTCGAAGATAGGAGAAGCAATGTTGCGCAAGAATGTAGGAATTAGGGCAAAGTGAGGGAATGTGGCAAATAAGAGGCAAGAATCTGAGTTAGAGGATGAAGCAGGTTGCATTGATGGGGTAAGGGTAGGGGAGGAGGTATCACAGGTGCTCTGCACGTTATTTTCCAAACTTTTCAAACGAAGACTAGGAAAACCAAAGATCTAGCTACTTTAACCTAATTTTGACCTAATTACCAAAAATCATGATGGACGTAAATTTATTAGCAGAAAATCATGTAAGGCAACTAGGAAAACCAAGCAAGAATGGATCTAAGCATGTAATCACAACTGGTACCAATTTTTGCAACTAAGAATCTAAACTAGAAATTGCATGAAGAAGCAAGAATAGTGTTTTTATGGTAGTAATGACACCTTGGTCTCAGCTCATGGTCCCAAGGAGGGAGAGGTGAGATCAAGGGTTGCTTGATGGCCTTTTTCGAAGATATTTTCTATTACCAACCTGTTAAATCACTTGAAACATGAACAACTATTTCAAATTTTGAGAATGAACTAAGTAACCAAGCAAGATTGTAACCTACTAGCATAAATTATTTGAAGACAACAAAAACATATAACAGTACATAGAGGAGGTCCTGGCACTTGGGTTGGGCCCAACCCCACGAGCTACAGGCTCCTAAGAAGAATCTCAGAGCTGAAGCAAATGAAACTGATCTCCATTATTCAGAAAATGACCATGTCACAAAAAATGTTTGCAACAAAAGCTCCAAAAATGAGCAAAAACAGAGCAGCACTAGAGTGCAAAATACAGATGTTCCAAAAGTAACCTACGAAGGCTGGAAGCCTTCCTTCTTATACACTACGAGGACCTCCAATAGCCCTCCTTAACTCAAGGGGCTCGGCTGCTCAAACTGCAAGTAATCAGTCACTTTACAAAAAGCTGCTCGGCTGCCCTTGGGAATCATCTTCGGTGGCCTGCTGAACTCCGAGCTGATGCTGGAAAATTCAAGGAAGGGGCCATTTAGTGCAGGAGACACCCTTCCTACGAATCCTTAGCCTTGTTCCCTCGTGTTTGGCTGTCAATTGGGTCATAAATGCTTGATGTCGGTCCAAAAGTTGTCCAAAAATCTGCAATAACCACGTATTAACCTCCATGGACAAGTGACTACTCTTATTCATTCAATCAACATAAATATACTCAAAAGCATGCATTAGCTATGAAGAATGGTGGATTAATCATGAACAATAGGCAATAATGAGCCCAATAAGTTACCCATTTTTGGGGCTCATCATCACCCCCCTGCAAAAAGGGTTGCTCATCCTCTGAGCAACTAGTCCAACTCATCATCTTTGATTGCTTTGACTGCTTCTTTCACATCCCAGGCTTCCAAGGTGATGTATTCTTCTTGGTCATGAAATCCTACTTTTCTTTCTACTTCCTCCCACTACTTGTGTTCCTCTTCTTCTTTGACTCCTTCCAGCAGTCCTAAAAGCAAGGGAGGAATGAACTTTAGGCCGATCCAGTTGGCCTGCATATTTTTCATTGACTGTTTATAGAGGGGTACTCTTGCCAAGGCCTCCCTCATTCTTGTTGGGGAGTGATACTCTCTTATCTTTAGACTATGGGACAGGGTGTTCCACCTCCTTGTGCAAGTATGAATGCAGTTATCCCCCAACAATGTTTCCATGTCCTCAGAATGAGCAATGGCTTGAGCTTGTCATTCAATGTAATCTGGCAGAATCTGAGGATTATTGGCTAGGTGATGGTGGGCATATATCAAGGCTGAGGGATCCTCTAGCTCTGCTCTGATCATGACTGTCTCACTTAGCTCCCTGTTCATGATATTTCGAATCTCTGCTCCCCTTTTTCCTCATGATTTAACCAAGAGGCCATGGCCATAAGTTGCACATCTCCTACTGCAGAATTGGGGTCCCATAGGTTCATGTTAGGAAGGGCCACGTTGTGTAAGTAGAACTCTGATAACTTGGCCTTATCCTTTGCTGAGCTACTGTCACACAAAGCCATGAATTGATGGCAATTTTGAAATGGAATGGTGCCCCTTTGGGCCAAGGTGTTAATCTGGAACTGCAACCATTGATATTTTAGATATAAGGCATATGACTTGGCAGGTTGCCTACACTGTAAGGCCTCTATTGCCCAGCTGGCCATGCAGGCCAGTTGGGCCTCCTTTTCTTGTACGTGTTGTTTTAGAGACTGTATTTCCTCTGCTGCTTGTAACTCTTTCTCCTGTAGCCGCTTTGTTAGCGCGTCAACCTCAGCCTGCAGCCCGTCCCATTTCTGTTGTTCATCAGAGATTTATTTGTCTGTTGGAGGCCTTTCCTGCTGCTGCTGTTCTCCCCATATGGGGGGCCTATATTCCCTATGACTTTCCTAGAGCTGCAGCTATTGTTTCAAAAACTCATTTTCTTCCTGTAGTTTGGCCCTTTGACTGCTCTCCACATGCCTTACCATGGCCAATTATTTTCTTGATTCCTTGAGTTGTTCCTCCAGGTTGCCTATGTCTGCCACACCCTTGGACTTAGAAATCCTCATCCAAGTGTGAGTCCTAATTCTTTCTTCTTCTAGTGCAAAGAAAAGTGGCACCACAAATTTCTGAGGAATTATCTTCCTGGCTTCTAATAAGTCATAATATGAGCCCAAGCTAGGCTGAGGGCTTGGTTCCAATATTTCCTCTATCTTCTCTTCTCCTTGTGATGGTTTGGCCGCCTTTTCCTCCAGTTTCTCGGTCTCCCTTAGCTTAGCTAGAGTTTCTTGTAGAGATTTCTCAGCTTCCTATAGAACTGTTTTTGAGTTCATCATCTTAATTCTCTCTCTCCAGGTGGAAGTTTTCGGGCTTCCTCGTTCATAGGTGACGGATATCTTTGAAGGAGATTCTTCTTTTGGTTTAGGTGATGTACCCTCGATGACAATTGGCACCTTTGATTGAGGTTGGGGTCTGCCTGCTTTAATCTGTGTGCTCCTCCTTGCTTTAAAGTACATGGAGATTTGCCTTTTTCTCTTCCCTTTTTGTTTTGGAGGTGTGCTTAAGGCGGCAAGCACAACTGCTGCCTCCCTTGCCAAAATCTCAGGTGATTTCTCCTCTTGCTGTTCTTTTTCCCTGCTTCCTGTAGAAGCCCCTGTGTCAACTGTTTCTGTCTGTGTTGCTGCTATTTCAGGATGTGTCTTTTCCTTTTGTTTCTGGGTGTCTGCTGTGGCTGTGACAACCTTCATTTGGGGTTTTTCGGCCCTCTCTGCTCTACTCTGCATTCTCTTTTCCCGTGGTGTTTGTGCTGTTGTCTGTGCCTCTATTTTAGGCTCAATGACCTGGCCCATTTCTCCTTTTTCTCTCTGTTCTTGCTGTGCTTGAATGTTCTGCGTTCCTTCACCATTAGTTTTCTCACCTTCTTCAATGTGTTCTCGTTCCTCACTGCAGGATGGGGTGATATTTTCTGCCAAAATTCTAATGTTGTCACCCCTAGACATGTTTTGGAAGATTTCCCAAGATATGAGGATAGTGTAGGTGTGCAGGGCATCTTCCACTAATAGTTTGATGAGCCTATGATGGGCCAGCTGATCTGGGATCCCTTCATTCAATTTTGTACCACATTCAATGTGTGACTGAGGAAGAAAATAGGGAATGCTCAGTTTCATTACTGGAGGTAAATCAATTCCATGTCTAAGTTCACACAGCAACATGAAATGATAGCCATAGACAATGTTAAATCTTCCTTCACAGTTAATGTACTTCATGATTTGGAAACTGAATTCACTCTAGAGAGGAGGCAAGCTGGTTCTCCTCACCCCATTTTTGTCTTCTACAGGATGTTCCTCGGGTAGAAAGAATGCTTTCTTGGCAGCTTGGCCCAATGCCCTCTCTTCTTTGCTCCAAGGGAGCCCTAATGGTAGACTGGTAACTCGACTGATGAGCTCAGGGGTAAGTTCTAGGGTTAAACCCCTAAAACTAATTGTGGTCTATGTCTTTGATTAAGGTCTCAGGGACATTAAAAAATTCCTCAGCTATCTCCTAGTCATGACCCTGAATTTTGTCAAAGAATGACATCCAATTGGCCCGCATGAAAAGGTTCACCACCTTAGGGTGCTCATGCAATTTGTTGGAGTGTAAGGGTTCTTTCCTTATGAATCCCCCTGGCATGGTGAGATTATTTTTTTCTTTTTTTTTTCTTTGGTCAGGAAAGGGAATGTTGTTTATGGTTTCCCTCTAGACTCAAGGAAGGACTCCTCTGTTGTTCAATGTCAATTAGCAATCAAGTCCCTAATTTCAAGACTACTGTTACCCAAGACTCAGCTATTTGTTTATGAAAGGAAGAATTTTGTTTCTACAGATGGAGTACAGAGATCAGGTTTTCTTCTCAGCACACATTCAGATATGAAAATTTAAATTTTTCCATACACAGGCTGGCCCCCAGAACTGCATATATCCCCCCTACAGGAGAATTTAAAAAAAAACACAGGAAACGTGGAAGAAAATCTTGATGCAGAACAATTGGGAAACCCAGTGCAATACACAAGTAAACGTTTTTTCTCAATTCACAGGCAGATTGTTTTCCTCTGATTCCCCAATCTGATGTTGTTCAATTCACCACCTTTTCAAAACATATCATGCATAGAAGAGTTTTCTTAGCCTACCTTGTTTGGAGCTCCTAATTCGACAAAGAAAAATCCCTGGCTTCCCTACTTCGGAAAGATGTGCAGTATTTCCTCTAGGACTCTTCCTATAGAAGACCCCCCTGGTTCTTGTAGAATGTCACTGCACCTCTGATCGGGCCCAATATGCGGGAGATTTTCGAAAACAGGTAGAAAATCCAGTGGAGGACGACTGGTTAACAGTTTTTGGAAGTAGAGGACGTGTATTCCGATCAAGGACATTGCAAGCGCAAAATGAACAAAAGGTGGCGTGAGTTTCAGCGGAGCATCTTTTAACTTCGGCGTGATTCATGGTGAGGGAATGAGGTGGCTGGACCGAACCGTTGATCCGACGTCACAACCATGATTTCTCTGTATATTTCTGACCGCCATCACCTCTCCTCTGCCGTTAACCGCCGCCACCACTACCACTCCCGACGATCATTCCTTGAATGGACACTCCACACGTGTTGGTTGAACATCCCATTGGCGATTTTAAATGTAACTGGGCTCGTTCGGATCTCACGAGGCTATGTAACTGGCTGAGGGTGGCCAATTGACTGGCCACTGATTCCATTTGATCTGCACCATTTCCATAGGCGTGCAACTTTTGAAATGTAGTTTATGCAATTGACGAATGAGTTTAGGCACTTACCTGTGTGGTCACGGCTGCGTTATGCAGACTTCGGGTCTTTGAACCACTCCTTCATGTGCTGCTGCTTCATGCACGGGTTTTGGAACCGATTCCTTCGTTCGTTGATGTTGCATGCACAAGTTTTGCTTGGCTTCAACTACTGATGATATTTTCACGTTTGAGATGAGTCCCTTGCATGTTTCTTTTGTCATTTTCGGTTGCCCCTATCTCCAGAGTATGTCTTCCAGAGGGATCAGCTGCTACAGGACTCCTGTAGGATGTCCTGTAGCTGCTTCTCCTCCCAAGATGCAAGCTAAATGAGCAGGGCTATACTGCTGACGAGGGATTTGGCTGATGAGGAGTCCAGATGGAGATTGACAGGTAAGGTGAGCGAGACACTACTGCTTGAGTTGTTACTAAAAGCTCTTGCTAAAAGGATGAAGAAAACATGCTTTTTTCTGTGCAGGAACAAATAACAGGATGGGTGCAGCGAAGGTGCAATGAGATGAAACAGGGTGACATATGGTGATGGATGGAAGCAGGGGTGCTTGAAGACCTAATAGGCAGATTCCAACCTTCAGATTTTCTCCCAAGATGAATTTTGGCATGTCTGAAGGGTCTACAGGAACTTGCTGTAGAAGCTACAGAACTTCCTGTAGAAGCTACATAACTTCCTATAGAAGGCCCAAAACTTCCTGTAGAAGGCGAAATCTTGACCCGAATGTTATCAAATCTTAGGGAAGGGGAGTGGTCATGGAGGAAGTGCTTGTGAGGGGTGCTTGTAGCCTGAGGCTGACCTTTGTCCTTGTTTTGTGCGACCCTCCTAACCTGTAATGTCTTCCCTGCAACCTGCAATTGTTCAACAGAAGTTAGGTTGATTCCTTGTTTTTTTCTTCTTTTTTTTTGAGAGAGACAGCTGGAGCGCCTCCAAGAGGTTTTCAACCTCATTGTCTACCCCGGGCGACTCCAAGAGGTTTTCACCCAAGGATCTTCTTATTCTTTTTCTGCTTTGTTTTTTTTTTTTTTGATGATCAAGGTGTGGGTAGAGTAGAGACAGGGCCCTGCTCCACTACCAACACTGATTTGCCCAATGTTTCAATGAACTCCTGCCTAGAGAGGGGCTTCCTGTAGATTTTTAATCGATTCCCATCTTCACCTGCAGGCAAATCTAGTCTAGACAGAAAGTCAGCAACAACATTTTCCTTACCTGGCTTGTCAACAATGGTCAAATCAAATTGCTGCAACAAAAGTAACCATCTAATGATACGAGCATTCACATCAGGTTTGTTCATTAAATAATTAATCGCAACATGATTAGTGTTCACGAATGTTTGATAACCAGTCATGTAGTGTCTGAACTTGTTTAGGGAATGGACTACGGCCAAGAACTCTTTCTCGGTTCCAGTATAGTTCAACTTTGCCTTGGATAGGTTTTTGGTGAAAAAGTAGATAACATATGGTATTTTCTCTTCAAATTGTCCTAAGGCTGCTCTTATGGCTTTGTTCGAGGCATTAGTGTGGATGTGGAAAGGTAGGGCCCAGTTTGGACCTTTCAAGATCGGGGCGGTTACTAGCTTATCTTTCAACTCATCCAGAGCCTCTTGACAGTTGTCAGTCCATGTAAACTCAACATCCTTCCCCAAAAGACCAAACAATGGCGAGGCTAGCTGACTGAAATCTTTAATGAATCTTCTATAATATCGTACTAAGCCTAGAAAACTCCAAACATCTCTTACCTTTTGAGGAGGTGGAACCTTTTGGATGATAACAATTTTGCTGGGATCCACTTGTAATCCTTGCTGAGAAATTGTATGACCTAGCACGGTCCCTTCAGTCATCAGGAATTTGCATTTTTCGGGACTGAGGGACAGGTACATCTCAACAAACTTGGTTAAAACTTTTCCTAGGTTGGCCAATGCTTCTTGGAAGTTGGACCCATAGGGAGTAAAGTCATCCATATAGATTTCTACCGAGTCATGAACCAGCTTAGCAAATATGCTCAGTACTGCTCTCTGGAAAGTGGTGGGGGCATTGCATAGCCCAAACGGAAGGACCCGGTAGGCAAAGGCACCCCATGGACAAGTGAAGGTGGTCATATCTTGGTCCTCCGTGCTGATTTGGATCTGATTATATACATTGAACCCATCTAGCAAAGAAAGAATTTCTTCCCTGCCAATCCATCTAACACTTGGTCTATGAAAGGCAAAGGGAAATGGTCCTTCTTGGTGGCTTTGTTAAGTTCTCGTTAAACTACACAGATTCTCCACTTCCCGTTTTTCTTGGGCACAAGCACCAAAGGAGAGACCCACTCACTGTCAGAGATGGGGTAGATGAATCTTTAAGGGCTGGATTCATTCTCCTCTGAGACTGCCTGACTGGTTTACAATCCTCTTTGATATAAATGTAATGGGTACAGACCGAAGGGTGGACTCCTTTCATCTCCTTATAGCTCCAAGCGAAAGCATCCAAATGGTGGTTCAAAAGGCTACACAGCTTCTTTTCCTGAGAAGAGGATAGGGACGAGCTGATCTTCAAGGTTCTTTCAGGGCCAAATTCCACACTCTTAACTCTGGGAGAGGTCGGATCAGCGACACAAAGGTCTATTAAAGCATTGTCTTGGGTACCTTCCACCAACTCCTCTAATGGCAGCACACTGAGAGGTGATTTTCAAATCAAATTATCAATTAGTTCATCCTCGGTTTGAGGACCTCCCCTGGTGGCTTCTACTGTGCACAATGGTGTAGGATAGACTTCATCCTCATCTCCCTCCTCCAACCAAAGAGGCAAATCATGTTCTAATAGAGGTTGGGCAGGAGGATATAGGACTAGCTGTTTGGACATAGGGCCATTCTTGATGGTCATGCTCCCCCCTCGACAACTGATGTAAGCGTCCGTAGTAGCCAACCAAGGCCTTCCCAAAATGAGAGTGTATCCAGTACGTTTTTCCTTTGGTTGAAGGACCAAGAAGTCCGCAGGGTACTCCCAAGAATCAACAGAGACCAGGACATCTTCCACAATCCCTTCGGGAGTCACGGTGGAGCGGTCTGCTAATTGCAATATTGTCGAGGTCTTTCTCAAGGAACTCTGAAGGTTAGGTTTGAGCATGGTGTCCTTGGTCATCACATTAATGGCAGTCCCGAGATCAATCAAGGTGTGGGGGATTATGGTGCCATTGATGTGGACAGCAACTACAGGACTCCTAGGGTCCAAATATTTTGGACAGATTACTTGTCCCAACATTAGATAGGACAGTTGTCCTATGACATTGATAGTTGGGGCATCTCTCTTGCGCCTGCCTGGGTTCCTGAAACCTTTCTCCTTGATCAATTTGTTGTAGATTGGTACACATTTTATGGCTTGGAAAAGTGTTATTTTCACACACAACTGTTTAAGTTCTCCCAGAAGTTCAGTTTCCTTTGGGTTTGGTTGTGTGGTTACCGTTAGTGTCTCAGGAAAGGGTGTAATGACTTTGGGTTCACTTTCCTGTTTCCCTTCCTCATCCTCCAGAGGAAGTTGGCGATCTAGGAGGACCTTCCCAAATCGTAGGTTGATCTCCTGAATCTCCACGGCGTAGGTAGGGCATGTTGTCTCTCAAGTATATACCTGCTGGGCCTGTTTGTTATTGGGGTTTGGGTTCGGTTAAGCAGGCATCTGGGGTTGTCTTGGAGGAGCAGGAGGTAATGATTGAGTTGGAGCAGGTGGTAGAGGCAAAATGGCAGGAGGAGAGTTGTATGGGGGCCTCCACTGAGGTTGTGGCTGAACATGAGAGTGAAATGAATGAGCAGCAGGTTGAGTATGGTATTGAGATGGATAAGACCAAGGAGGAGGTGCGGACCAGGAAGGATGAGCAGGGGGGATCCAAGAAGGTATATGAGTGGATTGGTTGGGGTGGTAATAAGTTTGGGATGTCCCTTGCACCCCCTGTTGGTAAGGTCTGGATCCGTGCTGCCTCCTTTTGGTTGAGGAAGTAGAGTGGTTCAGTGGCTCCCTCGGCCCCTTGGTACAGGGCTTTAAGTCCGGGCAAGTTGGGCATTGGTTTGTAGGGTGGTCTTCCTCACAAATGAAACATACCTCCACTAAGTGCAATGGACACTCGTTCTTAGGATGCTTCCTTGTGCATCTGGGAAAAAAGATGGCCAAATCCCTCTCAGCTTCCTCTTTCTTCTGCTGGATTCAGAAAGTATCCAGTTGCATGGCAATGGTCTGTCTCATCTCACTTTTAAGGTCTTCCATTTGATTTGTAAACTCATGTTTGGAGAAGGTGGCACTGGCCGAAAGCGGATTCCCCCTACCTCTTTTCTGGGCTGCCCTAGAGTGGTTTCTAAACACAATCTTTATATCCTCATAAGGTAGTTGGTAGATGTCTCCGCCGGCTTGCAAATGGAGGTTATCTAGAAGGTCTTCAAGGACTCCTCAGAGCATAACCAACTTCAGAGATTCAGGGTCAAGTGTGCACCTGACCCTTTTATAACTAAGTTGGAACTTTTCTTCATAGTCTTCTAAAGATTCATCACTTCCCATGGTCATTCGAAAGATCTCTCCCTTCGTTTCCTTTGACCTACAATAGTCTCGGTATTTGTTGTTAAAGGCTTGCTGCATTTGAGCCCAAGTTGTGATATTGTTTCCAAGTAACCCCATGAACCAGTGTAGGGCTGCATCCTTGAGGGTAGAGGGAAAGAGTTTCAACTTTTGCTCATCTTCTGCATAGTCATAAGTTCGGCAAAGGACAACGAACTCAAACAAGAAGGTATTAGGGTCTTGAGTGGTTAATCCATGGAAGTGAGGTAAGGCTGAGGGACTTATGCTTTTCATTTTCGTGTCCCCATTGGTCTCCCGGATGGGGAAGGCACCTTCTATTCTCTCCTCATCTCCAACACCGTTTTTGTGTTCAGCCATGGTCTAAAGAGGAATGTTTTCTTGCTCTTCTTTCTGTGATAGGATTTTCGTATATCTCTGGAGGTTCACCTATAGGTTCTTCTAGATCATTGCCACCAAAGAAGAGAGAAGGGTGACTCAGTGATGTGGTGGGGGTGTTGGGTATGAATTTTTTGGTATTGTCTATGTTCCTACGAGGCATGAAATGAAATAGATTGAACTGCATCTAACTAAAATCTATCTTACTGAAATGAAAACGCGAAATTGAAATGAAAACAAGAAAAAACTAATCTATTTTGCTGAAATGAAATGCTAAGCTACGCTTGCAGAATGGAAATTGCAGAATTGAAATGCTAATCTACGCTTGCAAAATTGAAATTGTGGAATTGAAATGCTAATCTATGAAAGCGGGAAATATCTAATCTATGCTTGCCGAAATGGAATGAAAGCAGGAAATATCTAATCTACTTTTGCGGAAATGAAATTGCAGAATGGAAATAAAACAACTACTCTACTCTTGCTAAAATAAAATACTTAGCAGAAGGTTGTAGTAGAAAATATAAGAAAAACAACAATCACAAATACTCTGATGCTTCCCCGGCAACGGTGCCAAAAAGATGGTGGGCTCCAGTATTGTAGCAATAATGCTACAACTCCTAGGACTCCCTTCTTTAGTTTTATCAACCCGGTAGTTCGTAACAAACTTGGAAGCGACGGTGCTGTATACACAAATACTAGCTCTTGCCGCGGCTGTCACTTGATCAGCTGGCACAAGTTCGCTATGAGCTTAAGCCAACTTCTATGAGTTTTTAGAATAAGCTTTTAACTGTGATGGATGAAAGCTAACTCAAAAGAGGCTAGTCTACTTGCAAAAAGAAGCTGAAAGCTGAAAGGAAATGCAAACCCTAGTAAACCCTAGTTTTACCGGCTAACCCTACTAGTGCAAGAAAAGAGATGAAAGCGGTGGAAATGGATGCCATTGACTTTTGGAAAGGTAAAATTCATGTGACTAAGCTACTTCTAACAAGAAATATGAAGAAAACATCTTTTTGTATTTTCGAGTAATTTCGCAGAATTATTATGCATGTTATTTAACTATTTTTTACTGTGCAGAGGTTGATTGGCGAAAGGAAATGCTTGCAGGAGGTTGGGAAGGTGAGAAGAGGGCGTAAGGGGTCCCTAGCACCCTTCCAGAGAGTTTCACAATGATCGGATCTCAAGAAACCGCTTTCGTGAGCTTCTACAGGAAGTCTGCAGGGGTTCTACAGGATGTTCTGTAGCTTCTACATGATGTTCCGAAAGGGAATTTTGGAGGGTTGATGGTGGAAGAAAGGTGAAGAAGTGGGTATGGAGGTGAGATAAGGGTGTGAGGAGGTCTAGGACTTGGTGAATGAGGATGAGGGGTGGTTAAGACGATTGGGTTGGTTCGAAGATAGGAGAAGCAATGTTGTGCAAGAATGTAGGAATTAGGGCAAAGTGAGGGAATGTGGCAAATAAGAGGCAAGAATCTGAGTTAGAGGACGAAGCAGGTTGCATTGATGGGGTAAGGTTAGGGGAGGAAGTATCGCAAGTTCTCTGCACGTTATTTTCCAAACTGTTCAAACGAAGACTAGAAAAACCAAAGATCTAGCTACTTTAACCTAATTTTGACCTAATTACCAAAAAACATGATGGACAGAAATTTATTGGCAGAAAATCATGTAAGACAACTAGGAAAACCAAGCAAGAATGGCTCTAAGCATGTAATCACAACTGGTACCAACTTTTGCAACTAAGAATCTAAACTAGAAATTGCATGAAGAAGCAAGAATAGTGTTTTTATGGCAGCAAGGACACCTTGGTCTCAGCTCATGGTCCCAAGGAGGGAGAGGTGAGATCAAGGGTTGCTTGATGGCCTTTTTCGAAGATATTTTCTATTACCAACCTGTTAAATCACTTGAAACATGAACAACTATTTCAATCATTGAGAATGAACTAAGTAACCAAGCAAGATTGTAACCTACTAGTAGAAATTTTTTGAAGACAACAAAACATATAACAATACACAGAGGAGGTCCTGGCACTTGGGTTGGGCCCAACCCCACGAGCCACAGGCTCCTAAGAAGAAGCTCAGAGCTGAAGAAAAATGAAACGGATCTCCATTATTCAGAAAATGACCATGTCACAAAAAATGTTTGCAGCAAAAACTCCAAAAATGAGCAAAAACAGAGCAGCACTAGAGTGCAAAATACAAATGTTCCAAAAGTAACCTACGAAGGCTGGAAGCCTTCCTTCTTATACACTACGAGGACCTCCAACAACCCTCCTTAACTCAAGGGGCTTGACTGCTCAAACTGCAAGTAATCAGTCACTTTACAAAAAGCTGCTCGACTGCCCTTGGGAATCATCTTCGGTGGCCTGCTGAACTCTGAGCTGATGGTGGCGAATTCGAGGAAGGGGCCATTTAGTGCAGGAGACACCCTTCCTACGAATCCTTAGCCTTGTTCCCTCATGTTTGGCTGTCAACTGGCTCATAAATGCTTGATGTCGGTCCAAAAGTTGTCCAAAAATCCGCAACAACCACGTATTAGCCTCCATGGTTCAGTGACTACTCTCATTCATTCAATCAACATAAATATACTCAAAAGCATGCATTAACTATGAAGAATGGTGGATTAATCACAAACAATAGGCAATAATGAGCCCAATAAGTTACCCATTTTTGGGGCTCATCAGATGGACACAAAGTTGAAGAAGAGTACATCCTTTCATCCACAAACAAATGGACAAACCGAGGTGGTCAATAGAAAAATTATTCATCTTCTTAGAGGATATTGTAGCAAACACCCCAAGTTGTGGGATGAACAGTTTCATTGCATACAACATGGATACAATAGGGCAAAGCATTCTTCCACAAACACATAGCCATTTGAGGAATGTTATGGATACTTGCCAAGATCGCCATTGGACTTCATCTTTGAGAAATATGTTGCCATCGAAGGTCACAGTGATATCGATAAGGCAAGGAAGTTCATAGAGAAAATTCAGTTGATACATCATACAATGCAAGAACAACTTGAGAAAAGTCAAAGCAGCTACAAGGCAAGGCTTGACAAACACCGAGTTGATCACAAATTTCAAGTTGTTGATGAAGTTTGATTAGCTATTAGCAAAGAGAGACTTCAAGGGGAAGGTAAAAATCTGAAACCAATCCATTATGGGCCTTTTAAAATTATTGAAAATATTGGTAATAATGCATTCAAGCTTGATTTTCCTCCTTATATGCAAATATACTTTGTTGTTAATGTTGATAATTTGAGATTGTTTGTGCCTCCTTTGATTGATGATCAAGGAGAGCATATTCAACTGCCATCAATTGATGATTTTTCGCCAGAATATCTAGAAGAGATTCAACAAGATCTCATACTTGACAAAAGATCCAAAACTTGAAAGAGAGGGGATGTCGAATACCTTAGAGTGGGACTCAAGGGAAAAAGGCCTTCTCAAGCCAAATGGTTGTAGACCGAGAAGGTCACAGAGCCTTACTCTCACCTACTGAATAGTTGATAGTATCTTTTGGGATCCAAAAGGCTTCTAGTGGGGAGGAATGATCAAGTGCTCAATATTTAGCTCAAAAATCAAATTTCTAATATTGGCTTGAAAACTATACGACTGCGTCCGTCTCTTCAAGACGATCACAACACAATTTGTTTCATTGAAAATGGAGTCTGGATGAAGGAGAAAAGGCATGTTGTTCATTTTCCTAAATAACTAAAAAAATTGCAGAATATGACATAATGATGACATGAGAGTCCAGTGAGTAGTCCAGTCAGCAAGGGGAATATTCTTTAGTTTTTGTCCAATGTGGTTGTGACAAGTGTCACATCCAGATTCATCAATTTGGTTATTTGAAGGTGAAATTTCCTAAGTGGTCCCAAGTTGGAGTTTGAATTTGTTTTTATTTAAATATTATTATATATTATACATATTATTATTTATATATATAGTTTTTCTGTTGTTTTGTTTTTTTGTTTTTGTTTTTTGTTTTTTTAATATATATAATATTTATATTATAATATTATAATATATTATATATTATATTATTATATACAAACATTACAAATCCAAACTATAACCAATGTCAGAATTGGAATTGCACATTTTAAATTTTATGGTATGGAAAAGTTATAAGTCCGAATATACATGAATTGTAATGTATTATATGGTGGAAAAATGTTTAAGGGATGGGTGGAGGGCGGGTCGAACCCATGACCTCCCCCTCCCAAACTCCAACACATAACCATCATACCAAGCCACAGGTTTGTTAAAGCTTGCCACGACATTTCATTTAAAGCCCACAACGACGCCGACAGCGGGGGCGAAGGGAGCCAACGCAACGGGACAACTCCCTCCCCATGCGACCAAGCATCGAAACCAAGGGCTAGGGCCAATGCTAAGCGCGCCCATAATCATGCTTAACAACTAATTAACCCTCTGTTAATGACATATTAAGTTGGCAGACATTTTGGAGTGAGCGCCAAGTTCGGCAGAACTACCAGTTTTGGTGGTGTTAACTGGAGTCTCCTCCAGATTTAATGACGTTTCCGAAGAAAACATTGAATGCTTCATATCTTGAGAAATTTTTGACCAAATTAAACTCAAAAAGAGGTGTTCTTGGCTAATTTGGACATTTTGAACACTGGTGCAGGTATCAGGAGCCATAGAGATTTGTAAACAACATTTTTTCCACGTTGAGCTAATAAAGAGGCCCAAGCCATGGAAGTTGGACCAAGGAGATGTAGCCCAAGAGGGGTGAAATCCTTCATTAAAACACTGTGTTAATGTGTCTCTTTGATGGTTTGTTGCGCTGTACATGTTTGTTGTTCATTATTATTTTTTGAAGCTATTTTACTCATGAATGTCTTGTTTAACTTAAGCAAATTTACCTATTTGTAAGCACCAACAACTAAGAAAACCTTAGTACAAAAATAAATAACCAAACACATGTTTATAAATATGTAATTGTTATTAGCACAACAAAACTAATCAGACAAAAATAGATCAATGGAACTTTCATGGGAAAGGCCCAACTTATCAGTTAGTTCAAATATCATATAATTCCGGAAATGTTTTCTGTGATCCATAACTATTTCTTGTGGAACACCAAACCATGTGATAACGTGGTTGAAAAGGAAGTATGCAGATATTTTGCCAAAGTTGTTAAATGTAGGCATCGCCTCTACCCACTTAGTAAAGTCAACAATAACAATAATATAACCATGCCCCATGGCTGAGTGAGGGTTACATGTCATGAAGTTGATACCCCATTTCGCAAAGCTATCAACAACGATAACTGAATGCAACGGAGTGGGCGGAGCACGAATCTCATGATCATATATCTGACACACATGACACTTTTGGACAACGAGGATGCAGTCTCGAAAGATGGTAGTCCAGAAGTAACCATTGCGTAAAATTTTCTGGGTGGTAGCATAACCCGATAAATGTTTGCTACATGCCCCCGAGTGGCATTCATATAAGACTTTATTGGCCTCCTCAAGTGTGAGGCACCTTCGTAAGATCTTATTGATACCACGACGATAAAGGGTGTCACCAATAATGATGTAATTTCGGGCTTGGTAATGAATACATCGTTGCTCCGAGTGAGAGGTATTAAACCAGAAAGTCTGGTTCTAGAGATAAATAAGGAAATATCCATACCACTGGTTAGATGATGAGATAAGAAACAATGACTCATCGGGAATCAAATCTTCAGATGTAGATTCTGAAACAGTGGAAGGGAGATCACACATCAATTATGTGAAAACTAGGGATTTTTTTGACTTGGATTTGATGAAATCCACGTTGAATTCTTGTAAAATGACAATCCATTTTAAGTACTTGCACCCCCAACAATTGACGTGACAAAATGTGTGTCATAGGATTTCAATCTGAAATAAACATAGTTTTTCAAAGAAAGATGTAATGGTGAAATCTTTGGACAACTTTCTCGAACACCAAAGCAAACTTTTCTTTGTGGGAATATTGAATTTAGGTATCATTAAGATTCTGACTCAGATAGTAAATGGGATGTTTAGTCAGGGGGATATAGAAGAGATGCCCGAACCAAGTACATATTTCACGACATCAAATGCTTTCTGAGCTCCGTCATCCCAATGGAAGGGAACCCCTTTTTTTAGTAAGTGAGTGAACCCTTTGGTAAATTCAACATAGTTAGGGACAAATATTCATAGGAAGTTAGCTTTGCCTTGATGTTGTTGAAGCTGAACTAGTGAAGAAGGTGCAGGAAAATT
The DNA here is from genome assembly GCA_000404065.3 of Pinus taeda. NCBI lineage: Eukaryota > Viridiplantae > Streptophyta > Pinopsida > Pinales > Pinaceae > Pinus > Pinus taeda. The sequence continues at coordinate 132,545 of APFE031207099.1, read as the reverse complement.
GAAAATTGCCTGTACTTTCAATGGATTGATACAAATTCCTTGTTTCAATATGAAAAAAACCTATAAGCTAACACAAAACACACAATTGTGTGGGTTAAGTCAAATGTTATAATGTCTACAACGAAGGGAAATGACCTTAAGATGCATCAGGTGATCACTCCAATGTTTTGAGTGAGGAGGGAGGTCATCCAAATATGGTTGAACGAAGTGTTTGATATCATGAAAAGCGTAATTCATGGCATGTTGAAATGTAGCCCTAACATTCTTTGAATTGAACGAGAGTTTTCTATAGGTGAAAGTGCCCCAGGGACAAATAAAAGAAATTTTAGGTTGGTCCGCTAGGAGAATGTTGATTTGATTATAGCCTGAAAATCCATCCATGAATGAATAAATTTCACAGCCATCATAGTCATCAACAACCTGGTCAATAAACGAGGTGGGATAATTGCCCTTTGAACATGCACGATTCGCATCTCGATAATCGACGCACACTTGAATGATGCCCTATTTCTTCATGATAGGAACTACATTCGACACCCAATCAATTAAAGGAATGGGGTATATGAAACCATCTCAAAGAAGCTTTTTAACTTCAACCTTAATACTAGCAACCTTCTTGGATGGACCAGACGAGGGTGCTTCCATACTAGTTTGGCATTTGGATACATCTTAATTTCATGTACAACTATATTTGGTTTGATACCTGACATCTCCTCGTAGGTCCAAGCAAAGACATCTCAAAACTCATGAAAAATGGTTGGATAACTCTTGATCTCGGATGGAGAACAAGATGCTCCAATGTGTAGATTTTCGATAACACCTTGCTTGATGGAAATGTCAAGAGGTATCATCTCTTCGATATTCAAAAGGTTCTTTTCTAAATCGACCTCATGAATAGACATGGAACTCGTAAAAATATGAACAAAATTGGGTGAGTATATATCATTGAGACTACCCTCAATGGAACCAGGTAAGGAGGAACAACGGTGATGTTCGTCCCATGGCGCATCATCTGATATAATGATTTCCATGATTCTTTCGTCAATAGGGAATACACTTGAGAAAGGATCAGAAGACGTACCATAGTCCAGTGATCTATCTACCCAATTAAGCGAATCAAAAGAAGAAACCACACAAGCCAAATAAATGGCTTCGTAATCTAGCTCGATGGGGCTTAGTGGCATTCGGTCACAAAAACTCTAGATTTTAGTTTCCTCTGGTAGAATCCATGGACTGACTAGGATAGTAGAAGACGATATCATGCTGATATAGGCTACTGAAGGTGAGCTGTCAAGAAGGAGAGGAGGAGGGAGTGAAAAGGTCCCCATAAGTGAAGAATCCTTCAATAATCCAACTTCGACATGTTGATATGAGTGTAGGGTTCCCCCAAGAGAGGGACACTTCCAGTAACATGTGAATCAGAGGTGAAAAAGGTAATTTGGTCTATGGCTACAATCCCGCCTTTATGAGGAAAGGAAATCATACGAAAGTATGTTGAGACAACAAAAACCATGGCGTAAACCCACATATGTCCTAATAGAAGATTGTAATCGAGAGTTCCGTCAATAACTTCAACTTCTATGGACAAAGTTTTGCCCCCTAATTCAACTTGCAGGGAGTTCAAAATCCCACAAGGTTTGTGTGTTCTCCCATCAAATGCTTTCAACATAGTAGGTGATTGACTCAGTTGAGGAGAACCAATCGCCTTCTGGTGAGATATGGACATAATGCAAGTCGAGGCTCCCTTATCCATGATAGAATAATGAGTATTCTTACCACAAACGATGAATTGGATTATAAAAGCTAACTGAGTTGGAATTCAAGGGGTATAGTTTTAATAAGAGAAAACAACAAGGTTGGAATTTGATGGATCAACACATCAGATAGCTGAAATAAATCCCTCTTTTGGGTGGGGCAGTTTTGCAACACCTCAAGAGTCCACATAGTCGATGGGGACTGAGCCAAGTATTCAACTACGTTATAATTCTGAGTGACTCTTGTACGAGGGTTGAAAGTTGACTTATGAATAACGCCCTTTGGAGGTTTCATAGTCAATTCAGTAGGAATCGACAATGGAGTGGGATCTAACAAGGATGGCACTGAACTGGAAGGTTGATTATTAGCTTGGCCGCTTGATAGATTCACATTACCATAATCCTTAACATAAAAACCGTGTTAGAGGAAGATGGGTCACAAGCAACCATATGAGTCTCTTGATTAGGAAACGGGTAGGTCAACATTGTTGGAGAAGTTGAGGACTTAAGAAATTGATTCACTTCAACATGGTGAGGATAATCACACAAAAAGTGCTCCTTGTTACAAATCAAGCAAGGATATTGAGGTTTTCGTTTCTCATCATAAGACTGATTTGTTTGTTTATCCTGCGGAGAGGTATTTTTCTTTTTCTTACCTTTTCCTTGCTTCTTGCTTCTAGGTTGCTGTTGAGACTTGCCTTTATCAGATGAAAGAACATTCATCTCAGAAGTAGAAGCCACAGGAGGGTGGGATTAAGGGTTTTGAGTAGATGTGGGTGGAGAAATACTAGATGGTTTACTCACCGTCTACATGCTGGTAGAACCAATAATGCCATCAACATCATGAAGTTCTTTACCAGGCATAAGAGGAGCAACAATATTCGTAGGTCTGAGAGCATTTCGTATATTATCGTAGAGTGTGTTGAATTGCATATAGACCAAATCCAAATATTGCGCACGACCAATTTCTTGCTCTTCAGTAATGACTCTACCTTTGGCCACATCATATGTTATAGGTGCCAACATAGATTTCGTAAACCATTCCGAGAGCAATTGATTGGGAACATAAGTTTTGACCAACCGGTGACAACGCCTCCACTCATGAATGTGATAAAAAATGTGAGTGGAATCTAATTGTTTGAAGTTGGTTTACAATTCTATTCGAGTTTTGTATTTGAGGGGCGACTAGAAATGCATGAGGAAGGTTTTGGCTAAGGGGTTGAAATCATGGAATGAAGCTCTAGGTAACTCAATATGCCATTTAGCAGCAATACTCGTAAGCATTCTTTGGAAAAGACGAAGTCTAATAGAATCATCATTAAGGGAGCTTGATGAATGCCATAGATGATATGTCATGACATGCATTAACAGGTCTTATCCTATATTACCATTGAATTTAAGGATGTCAGAAAGAAATTTAGTAGGAATAACTGACCACCAAGGCGAATGGGCAATGGGGTCACTGGTAAGGTGAGTCAAATCTGACAACTCGAGAGTGGCCACAAAAGCTAACTGCTGATTAAAGTCTGTCGAAGGATGACCTGGATATGAAGGAATAACTTGGGCAACAAGAAATTTCATTCCTGAATAAGGAGGGTTTTGATAATAAGGAACTTGGTTACTAGAATACGGAGGATTCTGATAGCCAAAATACATGTGCACTTGTTGACCGACCCTAGGATAACCATGAATTTGCTAGCCTTGAAAAGGAACTTGAGGAATACCTTGATAAGGTCTATATTGTTGCCCGATGGGAATTTTCATTGTCCCATGATAAAGAGGGTTCGATTGATGTTGTGCCATACCATACATAGTCTGTCCTACTAAAATTTGAGGAATACATTGTGCAAGCGATTTAGATTGTAAAGGAACTTGTAAAGGCTCAGTAAGTGGGACCTAAGAGGCGCCATATATTGAACGAATGGGTTGATATGCGATTACAGCTTGTAGAGGTTAAGTTACATGAATTTGAGCTTGTTGAAGTATAGATTGAGGAATAGGAACTTGAGATAAACATGGCATAATTTGGGAAGCAAATAATGATCCCAACACTGAACCAGGTTGAACGGGAAAAGTAGGTTTCCAAACACTAGCAGCAATCCCAGGATAAGGAGGAATATAATAAGATTGGTTATCAATTTGAGGTATATCAACAATAGGTTGCCTCCCTGCCAAAGGAGGAGGGGATGATGGAGGCAACTGCCCCCCTTGTGGAGGGTACCCAACATAAGAATAGTTAGGTTGTTGAAGAAGACCTTTCCCACTAACATAAGGGCCAACTTATTGTTCAACTGTTGGTGTAGGAGGTAGAGAAGGAGCAGGCTGAGAAACACTCATAAGAGTAGTGCCAGATGGAATTCCCGAAGTGGATGACATGGGGATGTCCTTAAACTAGAAGATGCACCAAATAAGGTACCATATAGGGATAGATAAGCTGGTGGGATAGACGGGCCACCATACATATGTGCCTCTAGTGATGTCCAAAACATAGATGTGGAAGCGACATCTAGAGTCTTAACCATAATGGTGGACATAGGTTGGGAAGACGTATTGGTTCCAGTCATGGTCAATAATTCCAATGTAGATTGGTGCGCGAAATTCATGTTGAGTCAAAATATCTAGGTAAAGGAGCTTGTTCAGGAAGTGGAGGAGGAAGAAGAGGATGGGTTGGATAAAGGACAAGTCCCTCCAAATGAGTATAAGGATGAGGCTCTTCTTGTGGGATCTCCTCGATACTCACAATAGTGGAAGTGGTTCATCATCAGGGTCAAGATATATAGTAGACAGATTTGCCAGAGAAAACAGAAGAGAGGATGGAATTTATGAAGTAACAGGGAAAGATGACAGAGGCTCCTCAGGTTCAATGACCTAAGGAAATGAATTTTTTGACTCAAGAAGGTTAGATTATATAACCTCAGGGAACAAAGTCTCAGGTAATTCAGTATCGGTTGTGTCAGTGTCCCCAAAAAGAGTAGATGTAACCTCAGATTCAGTACTTAAGGGGACATATGATTTTGGTTGATCAGATTCAGGAGGAGGACCAGAAGTAGTTCCTGAGTTTCCCGATTCAGTAGCTTGCATTCTTTTATGCTTCTGATGACGACGAGGAGTAGATTTTGGTGGAAGACGAGGCTTATTTTGCATTCTACGTGAATGGAAACATGGGGGATCTTGTTGTTCCACATTGGATAGTAAAATTTATTAACACAAAAAGAAATAAATAAAAAAGGGTACTCTAGGCACAAAGGATACTAAGCAACCGTGAACTGCAATATACACCTTGGTAAACCAAGGAGTTAATGTATGGTAACCAATCTCCTCGAATGTTGTGTTCGGTGTATCACGGTTTACAAGGAAACAAACTCGGTTTCCTATGGATTGATAACAACCTATTGTGGACTCCTAAAATATATGTGATGGTATGTGGGAGTGCAGTCTGTATTAGTGTTGTCTAATGCGTAACCATTTGATGAGAGACTTCCCATATAATTTACGTTCGTGGAGCACCACCAATAAACCTGAAGGTATGCGGAGTATGATCATGTACACTCACATATGTGGAACGATATTTCGCCCCTGGGATGCAATGTTGGAAAACAACGACAACTCCTATGTTTAACGACATCGAAACACGTCTTTAGCCTAGACCTTTTTGTGTTTGCATTAATTTTACAAATGCTCCTTAGGTTTATTCAATAAATTTTATGTTGATCTTGAATTAAGTTTAAGTTTTATGGCTCACCACGAATTCACCTAAATTCCCTAAAATGCAAATCTAGCATGAGGAACTAGAATATTTCTCTTCAATGAAAATATAGCTAAGGAAGGGAAGAGACAAACAATATGTAGCATAGAAAATGCAACAAACAAGATGCTCAATGCAATTCCCTTTTCATGCAACTGTTCATAAATCAATATGAATGCAAAATCGTAAATGCCAATGTAATGTTTTTCTTTTCACCACACTTAATTTTCAAAAATTAGGAAAACTAAGATGTAAAGTGTAATCAATGATTTAAATTCACTTTTCAGAATGAGGACTCGAACAACAATTCATTAAAGCAATCAATTATCAAATGAAACAAGCTTTCAAGCGACCTAATGATAAGAACAAAGAAAAATAAAAACCAATTCTTACCAAAGGCAATCAAACACAAATGCAAACCAAATGGAGGCTTTAGAGAGACCAAAAGGCACTCAAGACTCATGGAAGGTTAGTTGGAAGTAGGCTTATCAAGTCAACACTGAGAAAACAAGGAAAATTTTGTAGAAAATCCTATAGATTCACAAGCTCATGTAATCTACTAAAACAAGACAAGAATCCACTTCTAATCTTTACAACGGAAGCCCATAAAGATTAAGCAAAACAATAATAGACAGGATGATGACAAATCAATGGAACATAACACAATACATATCAGGGGAAATCCACAACTCATAACACCACTATCTGTATTGCATTAATCCAGAAAATCAAGATGAGATTACAATGCTCGTTCTTACAAGAATAATCCCAACACTCATTAAAATCAATCTCCCAACTCACAAACAAGCTCAAGCCAAATCCATGCCTCTTTTCTGCTCTCCAAGCTCCCTATTTCCCTGTACCCTTGGCAAAAGAATTCAGATGAATACAATATGCTCTGCTCAACCTTGAGTTTAACCTACACAAGTATTTCCTATCCTCTACTTGATGACTTCCTTTGGCCAATACTTAATGAAATTTCCAAGCCATCAAGCTTCTAATTCTTTACACAATTCCTGAGAGAAGTAGCATGTATTTAAAGGAAATTCCACATCCATAACTGTGCAATCCAAATTAGGTTCAGTTGTTGATTGCATGCACCATCTTTACAACTCAGACAATTATACAACAAATAGTACACCGTCCCTCCACTCTAGTCTCAACTGGGTCTTTCTCAAAATCGACATGCATGAGTTTCTAATGAGGGAATCTTCAGTTAATTGGAGTAACACTAGTTGAGTGCACTAATGCATCAACCGACTGTTAACTCACTATTAGTTCCTCAAACAATTTGAAACTAATTTAACTGGACTTAACTCAGTAAACTGAGTTAACTAATTACAACTCATACTTAACTCATTGTGTACCCATATAATATAGGGAGAACATATACATGACTTGATAAAGACTTCCAACTCGAAATTCCTAAGTTAACTAAGTCAACTCACTCTAGTTAAATATTACATGTTGCCATGAGAATAAAATTCGATTTTAATTCAAGGACGAATTAAACTGGAATTTCTGGATTCTATTTTTATCATTTCTTGTTGCTATTTTCAACACTCCCTCTCAACAAGCAAGGAATTCAACTCGATCCCGATCCTGGACCTTTGGAATGTTCTACATGCAACACTTCTCTCTAGTGTTTTTCTCCAACAACTCTAGAAACAAAACAAAAAAACATCCAACCTAAATCAAAATGATGCCTCTATCATCAAAGTCTTTGACTGCTATTGCCTCTGTCGACTGAAAACTCTATGCTTCTGTTGACTCTGCCTTTCTGCACTGTTGTCAACCCTTCTCTATACTTCTTCAGTATCTGACTATTCTAGCCTCTGTCACTTTGATCTCTGAGTGCATCAATCCCACTTATTCCTCCCACTACTATGTACTTTGGATCCCATAGCAAGGTACGATCCATGAGATAAAACCACTCAATGGACCCTACCCAATTTCATCCCACTTGGAACCATCACTTCAAATCACCCCACCTCACACCTGGAGGTATGGTTGCATGTGATCCCTCTACCCACTTGGCTTGAAATTTCCCCCTACTGGAGGTCCCTCCATGAATGGATGCATCCACTCGGTCTCCTCTCGGCTACTCCACAATTGTCTGAGACTGCTTCTGGGACTGTTTCTTCTCTGGTTGAGTGGATCTCTCCACTCAGTCTCCTCTCAGCTTCTCTAGTTGTGGATGCTCCACAACTTCATGAAGCTGCTTCAGAGGCTTCTTCTTTGACTGCATGTTGAGACGTAATTTACTCTCCCTCTCAACCATCATGTCTCTAACCGTTGTCTTTCTCCTCAAGTCTTTGCATGCATCTTGAACCTCAAGAGCATACGGGTTCGTGGCTAGTACACCAATATGTTTCATCTATCCCACCATCACAAAATTTTCTAGAAAAAGAGTTGATTTTAAATCAACGATATCTCCCTCATCCGAACTTCGATTCGGCCGATATTTTTTTTTGAATTTGGGTATTTTCTTGTAATGAATCCAAATATGCTATTTGTTTCTGAAAATTTTGCACAAAAAATTTAGATATTCTCTGCAAACTCGCGCCCCAAAATTCAAAACTTCGAAATCTCCTCTAGTATATTGTTCTAAGCTCTGATACCATGTAGAAAATCTTGTAGATTCACAAGATCATGTAATCTACTAAAATAAGAGACAAGAATCTACTTCTACTATTTACAGTGGAAGCCCATAAAGATCGAGCAAAACAATAATCGACAAGATGAAGACAAATCAATGGCACATAACACAACAAATATCTAGGAAAGCCACAACTCAAAACCCCACTATCTATATTGCATTAATCTAAAAAATTAAGGTGATATTACAATGCTTGTTCTCACAAGAACAATCCCAACACTCAGTAAAATCAATCTCCCATCTCACAAGCAATCTCAAGCCAAATCCAGGTCTCTTCTCTGCTGCCTAAGCTCCCTATTTCCTTGCACCCTTGGTCAAAGTATTCAGATGAATACAATATGCTTTGCTCAACCTTGAGCTTAACCTGCACAAGTATTTCCTATCCTATGCTTGATGACTTCCTTTGGCCAATACTTAGCCAAATTTCCAAGCCATCAAAATTCTAATTCTTTGCACAATTCTTGATAGAATTAGCCCATATTTAAAGGGAAATTCCTCATCCATAACTGTGCAATCCAAATTAGGTTCAATTTTTTATTGTATGCAGCATATGCACAACTCATAAAATTATACAACAAATAGTACATTGTCCCTGTACTCTAGTATCAACTGGTTCTTTCTCAAAATCGACATGCATGAGTTTCTGATGAGGGAATCTCCAGTTAACTGGAGTAGCACTAGTTGAGTGCACTAATGCATCAACTGGCTATTAACTCACTATTAGTTCCTCAAATAGTTTGAAACTAATCTAACTAGACTTAACTCAGTAAACTGAGTTAACTAATTACAACTCATACTTAACTCATCCTAGACCCCTATAATATAGGGAGAACATATACATGACTTTAGAAAGACTTCCAACTCGAAATTCCTAAGTTAACTAAGTCAACTAACTCTAGTTAACTATTACAAGTTGCCATGAGAATAAAATTAGATTTTAATTGTTAGTTTAATTCAAGGACAAATTAACCTGGAATTTTTGGATTCTATTTTTATCATTTCTTGTTGCTATTTTCAACAAATTTTGTGTAAAAATATAGATCAATGAAGGTGCAGAAGAGGCACCAGTGCTTTGCAACATGGGCACAAAGAAGGCCCAAGTGGAGTGCAACGCAAGCACAGAGAAGGCCCATGTGGGGTGCGGCGCGTTGGTCATGGGAAAGAGGATTTTGACACAAAAATTTCAAAAAAGACTCAATCCAATCATTTCCCAGGTCCGTTCTTGGCTGGTTAAAGCAAAAAAGGTCTATGATAGAGTTAAACCAAACACAACAGACAAAGAAACCACAAGGGGAAGAAACCTACTTGGAATTTGTCGTATGTTTCACTCATTCTTTGGCTTGAATGCTCCAATCTTAGCTCCAACTGCTAAAATTAGAACCTGCACAACGAGACAACACAAGACAAGAAACTACGAGATCTATGTAGCATCATTTATATACTTCATTCAACATATCAACATGGTATTGAAATATATTAAATAACGACATAACATATAGGAAAACAAAAGAACCCTTTGTGTTGATATAAATGGAGCATTTTAAAACCATAAATAGGTGTTGATATTGTAGAGGAGCTCCTCCAAGTTGTTGACTTGTCCTTTTTTTTCACGAAGTGTACCTCTAATCACCCTAAATGCATGAAAGGATAACTCACAACAACAACATAAGGGTAGAATCACTCCCCAAAAGCCAACATCTTGAATATGGAAGGTTGTAAATATATAGAGGAGTGGGGTAAGTTAGGAGTTTTTATCCAATTACTAATATAAGCTTTAGATCCACTCTTGATGGGAGGATAAGATCTAAGGATAAGGGATGGAAACTCCAAGGTAGGATAGGATAGGATTCGAGAGTTTCATGTGAGGTAAATGGTTACAACATATCCTGGAAGCTTTTGGAAATGGAGGCTTTGAGTTTCTCTCTCTTTTTCCCGAATTTATAGAACCAACGCTGGTGCAAGGAGAGAAACATGTAGGTGATCAATGCAAGCCACATTGGAGCAATTTGTAGGTGAATGTTGTCCAGCAAGAGGCCAGGGTGCGTTGGTCGTAGAACTCTCTCAGATGATGCAGTTCAAGGAAAAAACTACGGGGAGTGAGAGAGTCATGCATAGGGAATTGTGTGGTGATGATGTAAAGGGGGAATATGATGTGAATGTTCCCATTAGGAGGCTTATTGATAAGATGAGACAAAATAGCCTATAACACCAAGTGACAAGCCCAAAACTGAAATTAAAAACATAACATGTATTACACTTTTGATCATCAAGGTTGTTGATCAAATTGGAACCAATTAAAGCAACAAACAAAGGAGTTTTCCTTGAACTCTAATATATCCCAAACTAAACTACAACCTAGATATATAGAAGCATCCCTTTTGTTGCTTTCCCATGACTCAAATGGTTTTTTTTTTTTTTTAATCAAGAATAACATCAACATCAAATGATATATTAGGATGAGTGCGAATTAAATATAAAAGGCTTCCAACTAACTAATGGTATAAAATTCCTTGGATGTAGCACAAGTGGTAGTAAGTTTGAATCCAAACTGGAAGGGAGATAGTGTTGGCTTATAGTCTTCCACTTCAAAGTAATGAAGAAGGTTGCCTGCATACTTAAATGAGGAAAGGAAAATTTCTTGGTTTGCAATACTCGTGAGCCAAGAAAATAATGCAATTAACTTTAGTATAGAATTTTGAATTTCTTCTTAAGGGTGGAGTTCATGTCGTTTAAAAGTTCAGGGCCACTACTAGTGAGAATAAGGGCATGAAGATAAAGAACATGTATTATAGGAGGGTTAACTACTTTCTTGGCATATATACTGGGTTGGAAATTCCATCTAGAAAAGTTAGTGTTAAGAAGAAAGTTATCCATTTTATCATACCAATCTTAGGGAGCTTACCAAAGACCATAGAGAGATTTATTAAGACAACAAACAAGGCTAGAGTCATTATGAACATATCTAGTAGGTAGATTTAACATCCATTTGATGGATCTCCTGTTTATGTGAGATGACACTGGCTATAACAAGGAATATGGAATTTGTGTTGGCTTGTGTTATATTCTTTCCACGACTAGTCCACATAGTTAACCGGGG
>APFE031207099.1:100960-117083 GCA_000404065.3 Pinus taeda | reverse complement strand
TGGTTTTCGGTCCATGGTATTGGATGCTTCGGCATGTATAAATATGTATTATAACATTGAAAGGAACATAATGAAAATTCAAGCTGGTAGTCCCGGTATTGGGATCCAGGGGAAATCTTTGTGTATATGTGTTATGCTCTCGCATTGTTTTTTTTCTGTGTTTTAGAATTCGTATGCAGGTAATTTCTGTACGAGGTTAAAACCTACAATTTGTTTCAGCTATGGCGATGAACATTTCATTATGGACAATCCCTTCAACTTGAGAATATCCTTTGGCAACCAATTTTGTCTTATGTCTTTCAACATTTTCATGCAATGCATACTTATTTCTATACACCCATTTGCATTTGACAAGTTGTCTTCCCTTCAAAAGGGGCACAAGATTACACGTATCATTTGCCATTAAGGAACAATACTCTTGATTCATCATTGTGCCCCAATCTAAATTTCCAAAAACTTCCACAAATGTTTCTATATCACAAGTATCTAAAAGTTTTTCCAAAAGAGAGGAGGGTCATTGGAAATAGGATAATGTATCATGTTGATTTGTTGGATCACTGGCAAGATAATCAAATGTTTCTTAAATTATATAAAACCATCTAGGAACTAATGTCGCGAGTGCAAATTCATGTTCAATGGGCCCAATTAGAGGAAGGAGAGTAGGATGAGGTTTATTTTCATCCTCATTGTCAACATCTAAATAAGAAACTAGAGTAGGATCATTAATAGAAAAGTTGTGAATAGAAGATGGAATATATGCTAAATATCTCTCACAAGGTGAAAATGGCACGATTGTCAAATGAGGCTCACAAGCTAAGAGATTTTCATCAAATTTAACATATCTCCTAATAATAATTTCAAAATGATGTTGAAGCAGTCTATAACCTTTTACATCTTTAGAATATCCAACAAACATGCACTTCTAGATTTTAGGTTATAATGATTTCATTTCTCATCAGGGTTGTGAACCCGTGCTTCACTATCACACACACAACAATGGCTTACATTTGGTTTATTTTTAATCCATGCTTCTTTAAGTGTTTTAAATTTTACATCCTTTATGAGAGTGTGATTGACTATGAAACTGGGACAATTAATGACTTCGACGAAAAAAAACACTTGACACCTTAGATTGGATCATACGATTTATCATTTTGTTTATCATGTGATTATTTCTCTTAACAAAACCATTTTATTGTGGTGTATATGGAACAATATGTTGCATTTTAATGCCTGTTGTAGTCCAGTAAGTTGTAAATTTATTGTTAATATATTCACCTCCACCATCTATTCTTAACTTCTACAATTGATGTACCAAATTGTCTTTATACAAGGGCGTTGTGAGCCTAAATCATCTCAAAAAATTCACATTTAAGTTTTAAGAAGTAAATCCAAGTGCATGTGGAGAAGTCATCAATCAAAGTTAAAAAAAAAACATTTGAATCAATAAAAAGAAGGATAAGGAAGTAGACCACACAAATCACTATGAATAAGTCACAAGGGGGCTGAGGTGTGCCAAGATGAATGTTTGTCAAAATTGTTCCAATGAAGATTGCTGAGAGCATAGCCAACACAAACACAATCTCCACATAAGATTAGAATAAGTCTAATCACCATATTATAATTACATAGCTTTTGCAATGAGTATTAGTTTAGGGGCCCAAATCACTCATGTCGAAGTTTTCTCAAGTCATTGCTGTGAGAAATAAAAATTGACGGAAAAGATGATGATTGAAAATTATCAAATCTATATATCGTGATAGTATTATCAACAATTCTAGTTGTGAGGACACGATCAAGGTCTTTTAAACTATTGATTTCAGATTGGCGAGGTGAAATATCTATTGTTTTTACCTTCATCTAAATGAGTGTTTTGATATATTGGTAGAATATTACACGAGAGACTTGGAACACAGAATACATCATTAAAATGACCATCATCTAGCTGAACTATCCCATACCTTGCAACACCAAGAGATCCATCACACTAACAAATATATTTTCAGCGTTATATTTGTTAGTAGAAGAAAAATGGCTTTATCCTTATCCATACAATAAGGCACTCCATAATCAAGATGTCACTCATTATAAGAAGTAGTAGATGTTTCACCGAAGAAAAATCAAAAGTAGAAAGTGCACGTCCATGAGAAGAAGAGTTAGAAGAAGAACTGAGTTTGATGTTATGCTTATTCATTGCTTCTTCCAAGGCCTCCATCCATCTTCTTAAAAAATTTAGACTTTAGTTAACCATCCTACCCAAAAACATGGGCAATTTCTCTTTCTCTTATTACTTTTTTTTTTGTTCATTTGTACTAGGAGTAGTAGTTGACGAAGAGAGTTTATGACCCCTATTTTTCTTGTTTTTGTCAAGATGTTGCTTCTTTAGATGCTTGGATTTATCATTCTTTTAGGTCACCAAGGCTTTGTTACATGTGTTTGCAATGTTGATCACTCCAACACACAAGTTCTTATCTTTCTGTTTAATCAAAGAATCATAAAAAGCTCTAAGTGTGGGTGCTTTATATGCAACCCCTATAGTTTATCTCACATGGAATTAGATGTAAAAATAAAAAGACGCACCACCAATCTTAGAAAGAATCACATATACATGAAAAGGTATTCCTTCTTTACGTATGTTATTGGGCATGTGTTATATTTTGCAAGACTTATATGAACCACAAACATAAGGGGGTCCCAAGGGGGGCTAAACAACTCCCCTTAAGAATTTTTGCATGTGTTTTTACCAGTTTTTGGCCCACGATTTTGCTAAAAGTGATTTTTTTGCACATGTTGGTTTTTCTCATGGTGTTAGGACCCTATAATATTAGTGTAGCCTCCTTGTTGTTATTGTTAATGTAACCCCCTTATTGTTATTGTTGTGCCCATGTAGCCCCCATATTGTTTTCGTTGTGTCAAATATAAGCCCACTATTGTTATTGTTATTCCCTTACATTATTATTGTTATGCATGCTTCGATTATATTTTGACCCCTTAGACTCCTATATATATCAAGGAGGTCTTGTCATTTGTATCATCCAAGAATTGTTCATTTATGTGATGTAAAGGAGGTTTCCCTCTCCAAGAGGCTAATTTTCAAGTCGTTGATCTATCTTTTCTTTTGTTTTTGATATACTTTCATAACATTTGGTATCATAGCTTTGGATTCGAGGGTTTCACCTCTTAAAATAGGTCATCTAGGAGTTTTCGCTATAACTTTTTTTTTTTCCTATAAGGCTTTAGAATATGAAATTTCTACCACGTGGAGCCGAAATTTCGATGAGATTCATGTAAAATTTTTAGGTATTGGTTCACTATATTTTATGAGATATGGTCCAATGAAGTTAGAGTTTCTGCATGCTCCATAATTCAGTCTCAAACAAGTGACATAGGGAAAATTGTCATAACTTTCTTTTCAAGCATCAGATTTGAATTCTGCAAAAAGTGACTGAAATCACACAAACAATAGTTTCTTGTGTATCAATTTCAAGGATGAAGGTTGATCTGAATTGGATCATTATATTGTTTTTCATCCATATTGATGCATTTGGAGTGGAAAAAGTGGAGGAATCATCTCACGAGACCGTTTTTACTGGCGTGACCCAGTTTGGCGAAACAGGGTCTGAAGCCTTCCGGGAGTGTTTTGAGGCATTAAACGAAGTTTTTTGGGGGTAACAATTTGTTTCTTGTCCGCGACACATTTTCATGCTATTCTACACACATAGAGCTCTCTAATGGCGCAAGAATCACGTCAATTAGAGTTCGTAAGCAAAAGTTACGCCACTCAGAAGTTGACCTTCCTGTTTTCAAACCTATAGTTAGGGAGGATGCCGCATCAGCCCCCATTTCATGGAAAATGGGCTAGCCACATGTTTGTGATGTAAAAGACTCTATAAGAGTCTATTTTGTAACTCTAGTTAAGAGTTTATGTAGTCAAACTTAACCACTAGTAGGCTATTGGGTTGTGTTATAACCAAGCCACTAGGAGGAAGAGGCATTTCATTCTTCAAGATAATTTTGTTCCATATTTGAGAAAAGATAGCCAGGAGAGATAGGAGATAGAGCACATAAAGAGGACCTATGCACTGTAGTAACCGATAGGCCATAGACATTACTTCTTTGTATCTGCAGCCATATTTCTAGACAGAGAAAGAGAGCGAAGCAAACTCAACTTCCAGCTGGGTTTTCTCCTGAAATGGTTTCCTAGAGAGAATATCTTGTGTATTATGTGTGCGTGAGCTTATTTTGTAGTTCTCTACTTTTCTGCTTGATTTACTTTTACACGCATGGACTAATTACAATTAATTTTACATAACTAGAAATTAAATAAAACTGTAATAGTGTAGAATCTCATATTTTTTAATATAATATTATCAGATCTATTGCGATGAATTGTCGAGTGGAATATGCACGAAAATTTATAGATAAAAGGCTGAAACAATGACACATGGCATCCCATACAAGTTCATTGTACTGAACCCGTCCATAATCGGGTCATCATGGGAGATTTGAAATAACTTTATCCTGAAGAATCCAATATTGGTATGACTTTTGGCATTGGAAAGAAGACTCAGAGGGATACCACAAGATGGAATTTTAGACATTGGAACGCTGAAATCATAGAGATATAATAGTTTCAATATTAAGATCTAAAAAGCAAGAAAAAAAGGTGTGTGTTTTTTAAAATTTGCATAAGTTTGGTTTGAAAAATAAATATGAAGGTATTCAAAGGGTACAATAAAGCATAAATATCATTATTTGGTTCTAATATGCCTCGAAAAAAATGGATACTCCTAGTAAGCAACTAGAAATCTCTACTATGGCACATGAAGAAGAGGAAGAAATGCAACATGATATATCAAAATTATGAGACCAAGTGCAACAAATTTCACTCTCACAAAGAGTAACCAAAAATGAATTGGAAGTGATGATGGATGGTTTATAATAAAAATTAAAAATAAATATGGGAAGTTTGAAGGATGGTTTAAAAGTAGACATGAAAGGTTTGAAGGAAGGTTTGACAAAGTTGCTACAAGTAATGTTTCCTAATGGCGACAAGGTATTCCATGAAACTCATGATGAGAACAAAAGGAATGTTAATCCTCACTTTAGAGACTCTAACTTTGGGTTGAAGACCAACCACATTCCAAAGATCGATATAAGAAATTTTGATGACAAGGATCTGCTAACATGGAAACTACAGATGGATCAATATTTTGATCTACATGATGTGCACCACACACAAAAGGTATGCACTACATCTTTATATTTAGAATCCAATCCATTTGCATGGCATCGATGGATTTGCTATTGTAAACTACTTGTCACTAGGTTAATTTTTATGAAGGAAATGATATCACATTATGAGGACACAAAGTGAAACACCTTCTTCTTAGTGAATTGACAAATCTCAAACAAAAGGATTAAATGGCAAAGCACATTGAGGACTTCCAAAAATTTAATACCAGGGTAACTGATATTCCATAGGAGGGATTGAAGTCTTCATAGGGACTTTAAAGGACAACATCCAACATTAGGTTCAGGTTTGGGAACCTAATTCATTGGAGATGACATTCAGGGTGGCAGGAAAATTTGAAAGCAAAATTATGGCAATAAGGAAGTTTAGCACACATAACTACAAATATGGAAGTGTTGTTGCTCCTAGCCTCCCAAAACCTACAAGGTTTACACCACAACATCTAGAGGGAAAAAGAGAAAAAAGGCTTTGTTACAGTTGTGATAGCAAATACACTAAAGGTCATAAGTGTGATAAGAAGAAATTACTTTACATATATTGTGAAGAGGAGGAAGAAAAGGAACAAGAAACATCAAAAAAAGAGGATATACACCAAGAACCAACCCCAAAGAAAAAAGAAATGAGTCCAACCATATCTTGCAATGCATTGGCGGGAATTACCACTCAAAATCTCAAGATAAAAGGATATATCAAGAGGAAAAGGGTAGTAGTGTTGACTGATTTGGGTAGTACCCATAATTTTATTCATTGTAAGATAGACAATGAATTGAATTGCTTTCTATATCTAACACCTGAGTTTCAAGTGATGGTTACAAATGGAGGAACTATAAATTTCTCTGGATATTACCATAATATCAATCTAACCATGGGAGAATATGTATTGAATAGTCCAATTCTTTCCATTCCAATGGGTGTGTTACACAACATTTTTTCACTGTCCCTGTACTCCCCGTTCCTCGATCCTGGAGGACCTCTACGGTGGCCCTCATATGCTTTCCTGCCATGGAGAACATGTCCTTACATCCCTCTTCATCTACAAAACATTTCCCTCTTACATAATTTCCCAAGAATATTCCTTCAAACTCAGTTTTCAAGACCGACGCTAGCACTGAGTTTCTTCCCTGTGCCAATTTGCAGAGTCTAACATTGGTCATAGTGTCGAACGACGTTGGTAACCCATTCATGACCCACACCGACCCTCTTTTAGCAAGTTTTTAAAAATGGAGTCGAAGCTTCCAATTCTAGAAGCTTCATGAACGGAAGTATGGCAAATGGTTGAGCAAGATAGAGCTGAGAGAGACTATTTGGTCTCCTTTCCCCTATTAAAATGGAACAAACCAAAAGCGCTAAGGCCTCTCCCATCAAAAGAGGATCCATTTCCCCTCTATCAAAGCTATATAAACTCCTCATTTTCCAACCTTAGCTAGCTAATGAAAGGGTTGAAATAATCTGAAATCTTGATAGCCACCTTGAGAACCTTAGCCTTCTAGTTTGTCTGTGAAGGGAGAATAAGCTTGTAGTTTTGTTTCATTTGGAGCAAAGGGGAAGAGGCCTTGAAATTCCATTGTTTTGAGGGTGAATCATGAGATGCTTATAGTGGTGCTGGAACCCAAACACATAGAAGGGAACCTACAACGTCAAGGCTTCGACTGTATTTCTCTTTTAGGTGTATTTAATACAACTAATGGTTTATTTCCTATATCATGTGTAATATTACATGTGATAGCTTAGAACTCTTTGACCTTTCAAGTAGATTGAATTTGATTTTATGTTATCATGTTTGCTATTGTTTCTTGCATGTTTGTTTCAGGTATTTGAACGGAAGGAATGAAAGCAAGTCGGAGCAAGGAAGCAAGATTACCATCAAGTGGATTAGCGTTATAAGAGGTAGGCCCTCTTATTCAATTCTAATCTAAGGAAATTTACATTAGATTGTCTTATTTGTGGCTAGACCCTCTCCCCTGGGCTAGGGATTGTCTCTGTGTGCAGAGAGAATCTTCCTACTACACAAATTGGTGACTCCACTAGGGATCCATCCCTCTCTTTGGATTGTTTTTGATTTCATGATTTGTGACAACTTTTCTTGTTTCACTCTTTCTCTTTGGTAATCTATACTTCAATTCATCTACTTCTTTGATTCTTGAATTTAGAGTGACAGGTTTGGTTCTGGTTAGTGAATTTTTATTTTTATTTTTTCTAAGAATCTCTTGACCAGCGTTGTTAATTTTCTAACAGTCGCGCCGACTAGCATGAGTTCCTCTTGAACAGTCGCACTACAACCCCTTTTGGTGCATGCTGCTAGTTAGACAGTCACACTGATGCCTATAGGTTTAAATCAGGGTTTCCCCTAAATCATTGCCAGTGTGTCTTGTCCTCATAAATTATGTTTCTTGGCTTGTTTGCCTGTATTTTCCATGGCTAGAATGCTTTGTTAGCTTTATTTGTTAGCTTGATTGGTTTGGGATTGCCTTACTTGATTTTTTTGAGTTTTTGGATGGTTTGTGTCCCTAGGGAATCTAGGTCATTATCCATTCATTTGTTTCTCTTCTCATCAAGTCAAGTTGTTGGATTGCTGCTTCGTGCATTTCATTTTTTGGTCCTCGCTGTTGACATTATGATTCATATGTTATACTTGATGGTAACCCACTCATCTCAGATGATAAATTATAGTGCAACAAAGTTATTTTTTGGCTCACGGACTTTCACGCAGAGAAAAGTTCACGTACTTTCATGCAGAAAAAGTTCCTTTCATGAAGAGAAAATTTCACGCACTTTCATGCAGAGAAAAGTTCACGCACTTTCATGCAGAGAAAAGTTCACACACATGGGAAATCTTATGGTTGGTTCATGGTATTAATTCGACAGTTTTTGATCTTATGGTTTTGGTCCGTGGTATTGCATCCAAAAGTGTTGATCTCAAGTATTGGGTCCGTGGTATTGAATTGTTATGGTTTTTGGTCCATGGTATTGTGAAAGGCCTAAGGCTATAAAAGAGGAAGGAGATCATTTGGCAAGGCATCTTCTGAATTATTGAATATCTAATAAAGTGCTAGATCTGGAACACTATGATTGGGTTATGGTGCAGATCTGGATCTGAATGAAGAAGGAACCTGAGCGCAAGGAGAAGGATAAGTTCTATTGATGGGTCAAAATCTTAAGACTGGAATAGTGGTATCTCTATATGATTTTGATCTATGATATGTGGCGCACGCTTGATCTATAAATCTGATAATTTGGGTTAACTAATATCTAAATGTTTGAAAGAATGAATTTATAGATCTATATGCAGGTTTCTGAATAGTGAAGTAGCGTACATCTCTTGATTTATGTTCTAGATGCTTCTGTTTATTGCTACAGTGTTCTGGGTTCAAAAGTGGGGTGTGATTACTGTTATTATGATATGGGTACAGTCGTTAGAGAAGTGTTTATTTTGATTCAGTTTTGATTGGTGAAAAGGTGATTGGTTGATACAGAAATTCTTAATGTTTGATTGATGTTATTTGTGGATCCAGTCTGAAAATTTATGAAACATGGTCCCTGGAAGGAAGAGAAGGTTATAGCCTTCTGCAGGTAGCAACCTGCGTACTAGTATCTCAACTAGTACAATAACTAAGGGGGTTGTAGCTCCCTTCCAGGAGAAGCTGGAAAACGAGAGAGGGTTGTAGCTCTCTGCAGGTAGCAGCCTGCGTATTGGTAAAGGACTGCACCAGTACAAAATCATTGTAAAAATAAGTTTCTAATTGAAAAGATAGAGACATATTGTAGCAGGTGGTTTTCACCCGCATTGGGTTTCCACCTTATATCTTGTGTTCTTGTGTGAGATTGTCTCCTGCTCTATTTTTCTATTCCTGGTTACTAATCCTGATGCACAGATTAATGTTCAATATCTATAGAATATTTTAAATTATAAGTCTGTATCGTATACATGGCTTTCCTTATCTGTAGTTGCATATATACGTGGTTTTCTCTAACTGAAGTAGCATATATGTTCTGGGTTTGAAAAAGAAAATAATTGATCAGATAATACTGATTCACCCCCTCCTCTCAGTATTATTTCCGACATCTCATTCATCTTAGGTTAGGATTGTTGGTATTGTGGTTGTATTTGAGTGCCAATTCCATGCTTGAGAGGTTGCCTTAAATACACAAACTCCTTCCTTCCTTGTATATATTTTCCTACCTCGTACAACTCCACTTCCTCGTTGTGTGATGAATTCAGACATGCTACGCACTATGGGAGTTAATGGTGATTCGATGGCCTCTGCGTGTCAGGGCTGACTCCATTGTGTTAAATTCTAGGTTCGTATTTGGTCCTTTCACAATTTGGCTCGGGCTCTGTCTCTAAGGGGACTCCCTTCCATTCGACCCGATTTGAATTTTGCATTCAACAAATTTGCAGTCAATGTGGTATCCGATAGTTTGGGTGAAGAGAGTCTCTGTAAGGAATTCCTTATGCATAAGAGCTCCTTTAATATTAGTGGGTCAAGGAGTTGGCTCCCCATCCTGCATTCTAATTAATTGCAGAGATTCCTTCTCTAGAATCCCTGTTGCACATAGAATTGGCAGTGATAGTGCTCGGGGCTACCTCAGCTTCTTGGAGATTGACAATAATAAACACTTCCCTCACGTTTGGCTTAATTCCTTGAGCTCGGTATATTTCCAGTTTCTTCTCCCCATAAACTGAATTCCTTTGTTCTTTTTCCTCCAATAAATATTTCGTTATTTAGGACCCTTCTCTGGTCATTTTCTTTGCCATGGTTCTTTTCAAACAATCCATATAATCCCCCCCCCGCCCCACCCCTAGGTTACTATTACTATTGTAAAAGTCTTGTGTCAACTTGTGCCTCATACATCCCCTCCCCAATTCCCATCATTTTGTGCCCACCTTATCTATGCATAAATGAATTAACTACCTTGAAGATACTTCCACCATGTATTGTTGTGCCACTTGTCACCTTCTTTGGCACCTTAGTTCCCATTGGTGGTTCCAGTTACCCCTTTAGCACCACTATTAGCCTTTGCTTTCATTATCAAAATCCAACCTCTCATTTCATCTTATGCCATCTTACCCCCCCCCCCCCCCCCCCAATGTTATGTTAACCATGTCAACAAGTCACGATATTTCTACCACCATTGGAAGTTTCAAAGCTTGCACTGCATGTAGTAAGCAGATTGAGGCTTTGCAACTGGAGAATTTTGATATCAAATGGCACATTCATCAACATGAAAACTTACTTGCTTTCCTCACAATAAATTCACTCTCAAAGATAATGTTTTGTTCCATGACAATAAGATGGATGGTTTGTGTAGGAAGATTGAAGATCTAAAAAACACAACCTAGCCTCTAGGGAACCAAGACATCGCCAACTTTGCTTCAATCCCCCTCACTAGAAACATGAAATTCGATCTAAATATGCCAAGAAATTGTCACCGTGTAGGTTCATAATCTAGCAAAAACCTGATATCATCTTAATACAAGATACTAAGTGAAAACAAGTTGAGCTCTATCCCTAATGAAGGTATTGCCTAAGTGAAACTTTAGTGGGTTAGATTAAGTTGGTATTTCAGGAGGTCACACAACTGGTTGGAGGGAAACTTTTCAAGTGTCAATAAACTTATTTTCTTTTAAGTTTGGTATTTTCATGGAATGGAGACTAAAGGGATTGTCTTCTGTGTACAAAATCCTAAACTCTTATGGACCTTATGCAGAAAATAAAACTTACTAGGATGGAAATTTTAATTGTCTAGAGATTCAAGGTACTAACTTAATCAATGGGGGAGACCTAAACTTCACCCTTAGTCACAATGAGATTTGGGGAAGTTTTTCCCACATTGACCCTTTGGTAGAAAATGTTTCTTTTGAAATTGAAAAACATAGCCTTGTGGATCTAGAACTAATTGTCGTAAAGCTAACATGGGTAAATAATAGAGTGGGATATGGAGTTGTGGCCAGAATACTAGACATGTTTTTAGTCCAATCTAATATTATTGTAGGTGTTAGTAATATCAGGACTTGGGTTGATGCTCAGAGGCTCTCAGACCACTCTCTTATCTTCTTAAAGGTTGATGACTCTAATGAGAAGTTTGGATCTGCTTTTAAGTACAATAGAGCATGGGGCCTAAATGATGGGTGTAATGTAGCCCATACTCATGCAACAATTTTATTATTATTATTATTATCATTATTATTATTATTATTTTATATTTAAATATATGGAGTATGTCATACCATGGGAAAAAATGTATTTATCATTTAACAATTTTCTTTTAACCTTATGCAATTGTTACCACAACCTCTTATTTATTTTCATATAACCTCTTAGGACTTAGTCAGTGTTAGGAGATATATTCAAAAGATTGATTGAGGGTAATGGAAACATACCAAGTGATGGCATATATGTGTATTCATAAACCTTACGTGTATTGATCCTTAATCATTTTATTAATAACACATATGAACACCACTCGATCTAAAGTAACCTTATGTTTATATATATTGTTCTCATACATTAATTGGTTGTTTCATCCTTGACGTTATTCTACTTTGGTTATATTCTAAATGTTTTCTATGGGTCCCAGTGATGAGTGGACAACCTACAGGGTTCCACCACACGTCACCCACGTGACTGATGTGAAATGAACACTCAAAATTCCTTATTAACAATTCAATGGTGGTCACAATCTCTCCTCATTGGTTAGTGTAGCCAGTTTATCCCCTCTTCCAATACAAATGACATTTGTAGCTGTAGTTTTGTCATCTAAGATCTGCATATCTGTTAGAAATAAGGTTTCTTGTTTCCTTGCTACTTGAGAATTTTAGCCATCTAAATTTTGGTGGGAACATGATATTATTGTCAGGCTCAGTTATTACTCACTCTTTAGTTACCATCATGTTTTGAAGCTTTCGTCTAACTAGCATGTCAGCTCCATGATAGTTATGGGGGTTATAGAGGGGCATTTCTTGTGAGCTATAAATTTGATGCATAAGGATTTTATTTTTAGAAATATATTGATTTTTTTTTAAAATTTAGACTTGTCACATGTTATGGTTTGCACTAGGAGTCATATTCTCTTTCGCATAGCCAAGAAAATTATCTAGTTTGTTTTCTTTTGAGGAAGTGGGAAAAACCATACCCTCGAAATGTCTTCCATCCCTTCTACAACTGGAGTTTTTGAAGGTTAGAGGTCACAATGACAAGATTTGAGTGGGAGTTTTGCAAAATTTAGGTACCATTCATATTTCCTCAATTTATTTTCTATTTTATAACAAATATTTGGTAATTTGATTATCATAGGTTATCTCTGAGATATTATATTTACCCGTTCTTTTAGGGTTAGTTTTTGTATTTTAATGTTTCTTTCCCTCTGTCAAACACATGTATAAATATATATATAATAGTATATATATATATATATATATATCTATATATATATAGATAAAGAATTTAAACTCTTTTCTTTTTACTTCCTATTATAGTTTTCCAAGCTTGGCATGCTAGGGTTTGGTTACAAGGATGAGACTTCAGGCCACTAGGATATCTCTTTAGCAGGTAAATTTAGTAGTATAAAACCATTTTTCCTATTTCCACTCAACTCTTTAATCTTTTTATTTTCTTTGCTTTGTTAGGGTTTAACATACTTTAACCATATTATTTGTAGGTCAGTACTAGACCATTTGAAGCTTTGTGAGGAGAAAAATTTTAGGGTTTAATCTTCTACTTGTTCTAATTTCTCTAAAAAAAATATTTCCTTCTTCTTGGTTGTATGTCATAGGTCCTACCCCGAAATAGAGGAAATAGGCAAAGACTTAGCCAAACCTTTTACGGGTTATCATCATTCAACACTCCTATAGTTTTGATGCTTTGATATGGCCTTGGGCAGTCATTTCCCATTCAGAATTAATCGTTTATTAAAAATAATATTTTCAATTCCATACGTGGCTTTCCCCTTTAAAAATCACGTACATACACAAGTACCATAATACAAAACCCACGTACATAATTTAAAATATGAAAAAATAAAAATATTTCCTATTTCTTGGGCAGGGTTTATAGGTTTCACTGAAAGACCACCTATAGGAGCCAGTGGCCTAAATAAATCAACTGATTTAAGGTGGTATTTATACACCACATGCGAATGCCTAATTATAGAAGGAGATATGATATCAACAATATAGTCCTTTTTATCCCCAGATCAAGTCTCATTTTCCTTGTGCCTCTCATACTCCCAATCATAGGAAACCCTTGTTTCCTTATAGAGATGCTCATGTTCCATTATATGGCATCCTTTTGCACATGATTGAGAGATGATCTTTGAGGCTTGGACTGGACGGATCTAGAGGAAGGTTTCATTGGTGTCGTGGTTGGATCAGGTTGTATCTTTCCACTACTATTTGATGATATCAATAAAGAAGCTTTGTCTTGTTCCTTATATGTTATGATCTCATGTTTTTTATGATTCATGTCCAAATATCATGATTTACATGTTTATGCTTGATGATATAACATGTTTATTATGCATGTTCTTTGAACTATGCTTCTCTGAACGGTGTTACAGGCTTCATCACTTTGGAGGAAGTAGAGGGTTTGGACCCTACATGATCAAAATCAAATGTAGGACCTACTGGTACTCCTCTCAAACCCAAATTTAGTAGTTCATATAGTCTGCTTTCTTGAACATATGCTTCTTGCTGATAGTCTACCTTTGATCTATTGAGGTTATCAACCATTACCTTAAGGAAGTTTTTCCTGCCAACAGAACTGACGACTCCATTGGGGAATACAATCTCGTATTTCCTAGAAGGGTTGTTTTTTCCTTTATCTTGGCTTCTCTTTGTTGTTTCTTGATTTTTCCGGTATTATTGACTCATTTTTAGTTTGGGAAATCAGTTTGATCTAATGGATCATGTTTGTATTTTTTATTTTTCCCTATTTTTTGTGTATACGCACTTTTTCTTGTATACAGTGGCATCCACACATGGTTTCTTCCAAAGAAACCAGTGTATACGCTAGTTTCTTAAGAAAAAATCATGTGTACATGTGGCTCTGCCAATACACAGCCATGTATTTTTGGTAAAATTTGTTTTTTTTCAAATTTTTGCCTTCAATTAGGGGAGTACCCTGGTTTCCTAGCTCTTTTAGAGTCATTTGCAATCTGGAATGGTCTTATTTCTTGCTTGTGTTGGTTTCTTTGTCACTTTTTGAAAAAATATTTTGTCAACCTAGGGTTTACAATTCTATGAAGTTGTTGCATTCTTAGTTTGGATTTCATACCTTCTTGGTAAAGTGTCTGATTTTTCTATACTTCTGGAATAGTGAGTTGATTCTCATCTTGTTTATAATCCAATATTTTCACTACTTCACTTTGCATTCTTGAAGTTGGCTCCTTTGATTTCTTTTGTATTGTCTAAGAAAGGTGTTTCCAATTTTGGTTGAGTGAAGGATTTTGGTTCTCTGAAATATTTCTATGTTATGAATCCTTTAGGTATCCTTCAGGTCAAGTTGTTCAAGTGTTTTGATCTCTTAGTCACTTTAGTCGTATCATCTTCGTGATCATTTATGTCTTGTGAATTTTGGAGTCTTTTCACTTGATTTTTATCTTAGGGTGATTGATTTCTTTTCTTTCTTGAAACTTCTATTTTAAGTCTTAAAAAAAAAAAGAAAAAAATTTGTTTTTTCCTTTTCTTTCTTTGGTTTTTGGTTTTTGGTTTTTGATATTTTTGGCTTATCACCAAGTGTGTGAATCTTTGCTTGAGGTTGAAATTTTCTTTGCTTGGGATATCTTTTCTTGGATATCTTGAGATTAGGACCTTGGAAGAACACATTTGTTTATTTAGAGCATTCTATAGAATCTTGCATTTAGGCATCCTAGTATGCACTAAGGTAGTTTGCATTCTAGGCATTTTAGTCTCTTTTGATAGATGTTGAGTGTGTGAGCGTGTTTAAAAGAAAAAATAAAAGAGTTTTTTCTTACATAGTTTTCTCCTAGAACCTTGTAGAGATCACTTTTCATTGAAGAGAAGGAAGTTGCATTTTCATGTAGCCTAGTTTTCTATTGGTTTATTTTTGCGTCAGAACATCATAAGTTTCACTTCTGCTACCCGTGACCTAACTAACAACTAATAAAATAAAGTGCTTAATCTAAAATGAACTAGGTTTTTAATTTTTTCATAGACACATCAATTTACCTAGGGAATTTACGGCCTTGGAATAGGTTTGTGGAGAGTAAACTCTTTAAGGCCACTCTGAATTGAAACATAGAAGTTGACTAAAGAGTGCAAATCTAGTCTCATTAATTTGTCTAGGAAAGCTCTTCTAACACATAAGTTAAGCACCAGGATGAGTGAAAACAGGGAAAGAGAGATACCCCTCTCTTATTTGTTGGATCTTTTGCCCGAGAATATTCTGCCTATGATCTGGATCTTGGGAGGAGGCCCCCAAGATCTAAAAGATTGAAATGAATCTTGGAAGGAGAAACCCCCAAGATCTGAAAACTTGCAATGGATCTTGGGGGAAAGACCCCAAGATCTGAAAATTTGAAATTACTAGAAGAAAAATATTAGAATGCCCAATAAACAAAACCACAAAGAAACTTTTTTTTTATTAAAACCCAAGAGGAAATAAACCAGCTAGGGCAATGGTAGCTTATCTCTGAGAAGAGATGTGTGACTACATGCCTCTGAACTGTAAAGGCTACATTGTGGCGAACAATCTGCCCTTTTACAAAATGTGACTTGTTACTTATAGTATTTTTCTAGTTACAATACCATGGGTCAATTCCATGGGTGAATGAATACCATGGGTGGATTTTACAATACCACGGCAGATGCCATTTACAATACCATGGGTCAATTCCATGGGTGAATGAATA
>APFE031207099.1:0-82362 GCA_000404065.3 Pinus taeda | reverse complement strand
ACTATCCAACTTTGTTCTTTTCTCCTTTGGAACATGTACATATGCATCACATCCAAATACCATCAGATGTGAAAGAGAGGGTTTCTTACTAGTCCATGCCTCTTGTGGAGTCTTATCCTCTAATGCTGATGAAGGTGATCTGTTGATCAGGTAACATGTAGTCTCCATTGCCTCTGCCTAGAATTCCTATCCTAACCCAGCGCCACTAAGCATGCTTCTTGCCCTTTCCATCAACGTCTTGTTCATTCTTTTTGCAACTCCAGTTTGCTCAAGTGAGTATGGAGTAGTCTTCTGCCATGCTATACCACACTTCTTACAAAATTCTTCAAATTCCTTCTTGCAAAACTCTCCACCATTATCTGTCATCGACACCTTTATCTTCTTCTCTCTCTGGTTTTCCACGAGAGCCATAATTTCTTTAAACCTGTCAAAGACTTCAGATTTCTTCTTAAGGAAATATATCCATGTATTCCTTGAGAATTCATCTATAAATGATACATAGTACATAGACTTACCCAGTGATAGAACCTTCACAGGTCCAAACACATCACTGTGCACAAGTTCCAATAT
The DNA here is from genome assembly GCA_000404065.3 of Pinus taeda. Classification (NCBI taxonomy): domain Eukaryota; kingdom Viridiplantae; phylum Streptophyta; class Pinopsida; order Pinales; family Pinaceae; genus Pinus; species Pinus taeda. The sequence goes on along the minus strand of APFE031207099.1, from coordinate 81,792 downwards.
ATGTTTCTCCCTCTTACTACCAGAGGGGAAACTCACCCGATTCTGCTTCGCATATACACAATTTTCACAGAAATAAAAATCCAGAGAGCTATTACTGATACCTTCTACCATACCTTTACCATGAAGTATCCGAAGGCCCTTTTCTCCAATATGTCCAAGCCTTTGATGCCACAACATGGTCTTCTCTCTAGAGACCACTAGATTTTCTGCTCCACTTTCAGGAACCATGGAACTATTGCACCCATCAATAATAGTGCTCCAATCTGAAATCCTTGCATCAATACCAGTTCTCCTCAAACCATCTTGAAGATATCCTTCTCAAACACTATTTTTACACCTGCATTATCCAACGTGCTAACAGAAATTAGATTTTTGGCTAATGCAGGAATATGTAGAACACCTGGAAGCGTTCTAACCCTTCCACATTGCAAGTTCAACTTTACTTTTCTGCAACCAACGATTCTAGCCTTCTTGTCATCCCCCAAGAAGACATCACCACCATCATATTTCTCATACTTGAAGAACCACTCTCTATGGGGAGTGAAGTGAAAGGATGCACCTGAGTCAATCAACCATGCCTCATGATCTACATGTGTACTTGAAGAAGCCAAGTACACATCCCCACCTTCATCTGAGGTGGTTTTCGCCTCTACAGAAGAAGCATCATCATATCCCTTTCCTTTGTCATAAGCTTTAGATTTACAGTCCCTTCTGAAGTGCCCTTCCTTCCACATTTCCAGCACACCACCTTTGTAGGTTTTCCTGGAGATTTAGATCTCCCTCTAGATTTAGATCTCCCACTCGATGACTTATTTTTGTTTCTGTTCTGGGATCTTCCTCGTACAGACAAGGCATCACCATTCTGGTTCTCCATATTTTTCCGTCTCATCTCCTCCATCAGCAAGGATGAGACTATTTCATCAAAATGCAAGGCAGTTGCATTGCTACCTATTACAATAACTAGACTATCCCATGAATCTGGTAGACAAAACAACAAACTGATGCACTTATCTTCATCTGAAATTTTAATATCAACATATGCTAACTAACTTACCATAGTATTAAATTCATTCAGATGCTCTGTCACCGAGTCTCCATCTTTCATCCTCAGGTTATACAATTTTTTCCACAGGAACAATTTATTCACTAGAGACTTAGATTTGTACAAAGTCCCTAACTTGTCCCACAAAGCCTTCGCCATAGCTTCCCTTGATACATTCAACAATACTGAATCTGAGATGCACAATTGTATTGTGCTCTTTGCCTTCCAATCCAACTTCTTCCATTCTTCATCAGACACTCCCGTTGGTTTAGTACCCAGATCTACCGTGATCCACTAGTCTTTATCCACCAGCAGATCCTCCATCTTGAGTTTCCACAACTCAAAACTCTGACCATTAAATTTCTAGATCTCTATCTTTCCACTACTCGCTATCTTCTTTCACCACCAGAATTGATCTTGCAGATATCCCACTGAACAAGGTCTACCACAGGCCCGAGCAAAACCCTCAGCAACAAAGACATGCCTTTGAAGCCAAAACAACTCTGATACAAAATGCAGGTTTTAACCCCGTACAAAAATTATGCGCATACGAATTCTAAAACATAGAAAATAAACAATACGAGATCATAACACATAAAACACATATACACAAAGATTTTCCCCTGGATCCCAAAAAACCGCAACTACCAGCTTGATTTTTCATTATATTCCTTTCAATGTTATAATAGATATTTATACATGCCGAAGCATCCAATACCATGGACCGAAAACCATCACATCCAATACCATGGACTGAAAACAATCACATCCAATACCATGGACTGAAAACCATCGCGTCCAAAAACATGTGCAAAAATCATGCACAATACCATAGGTGGGTCCACCCAACCTAACATAAGGTCCAAAACCAAAATTTTCCGGGGCACTACCCCAGACCCCATAAAGTGGGGTTACGGGTACACCTCAAACCCCATGTGACCCTCCCCCTCTAACCCCTAGTTAACTAAGTGGGCTAGTCATGGAAAGAATATAACACAACCCAACAGATTGGTGATCCCTGATACAAAGGGTCGATGCGATAGCGATATGCAATGCGATATTGACCATTCGATCAGGGATCAGATCAATGGTCCAGATTTAATCGGAAATCGACGATCCCCGATAATAGGGCCAATGTGATTGCGATAGCGATAAGTGATAAAAGGCTGGACCTGATGGGATTAGAGACTTGATTCTATAATTTTTTAAGTCTGGGAATTTAGATTTTTCAATGTATTCCCATGTATTTGGGGTTTTGGCCAATCTACCTATGCAATGAAATATGCGACTAATGGTAGATCCAATAGGGTTTATAGGGGCGATTTAATGGAATTTGAAGTCAAGATTTCACACCTGATAGTGTATTTTTTGAAAAGTCTCTCTGTATTGGAATTTTGTCCATTTTCGGATTTTTGCTTGGAAAAAGGACCCGATCCCTTTGTAACATCTCCTGATCACTGTGCCACACTGCAAGAAGGCATTTTGCAGACAATGATGCATTTGGGAATGCATAGAGCCAGAAAGCCAGATGGCCAGTCGAAGAGACGGAGAGTAGAGAAGTCGTAGAGCTACAAAGGGATGATTACACGTAAAGAAATGGCTGGAAAACCGCAGAGCTAGAAAAATGCCTCAAAGCAGTTAGAGAGCTCAATTGACAGGGTCGCTGAAGATTGTTTTAGCTAACGCGTAGAGAGGTGGAGTTCACTGAAGGAGAGTTGTTACCTGAGAGACAGTGAAAAGCCAGAGAGCACGATTGAGTGGTAGCAAAATTGTTAAAGGTCATTGGAAGGTTGCAAAAGGTCGCTTGGAGGTCAAGTGAACCATTGATGCATGCAGAGGCCGAGAGAGAGAGCTTAGAGAAGCCAAAGCCGAGAGCTAGAGCTAGAGCCGAGAGCTAAGAGCCAGAGCTAGAGCTAGAGCTAGAGCCAGAGCCAAAGCCAGAAAGCCGAGAGCTTCAGAGCCAAGGATGATATGGTGCTCTAAGATCATTGTAATCTATGTAAACCATTGGAGTTGAGCATGGAGCTTGTAAAAGAACTGCTGCCATAATCCCAAAGAGCCTAGTCAAGTTGACTAGAGCTCAAGGAGACATAGCCTAAGAGTTTTGGGTGAACACTAAATTAATATTATTGTTATGTGTGTTGTTTTATCGCTGTATCTTACTGCTATGCTTGTGTTGCTTATTTGCTTCTTTACTTACTGTCATTTGTATTTTATATCAACATAAGAAAGTGAACTTAAAGCACATAATAGTTTTAAACAAATATAATCATACACCTATTTTCAAGCACTTTTAATTCCGTAATTGGTTAATCACTAGATCTTGGGAATATATGTATATATATAAGATTTGGAAGCGGGAGAGGTTCTTGTTTGAAGGACAAGAAGCCTTTGGTGCCCCATTTTCAGATCAGGTACCTAAGATAGATGTTGCATCACTTTCATAGTACTTTTGGAGGGTTCCCATGGGAAGCTCAGGTACTTGCACTGGTAAAGGCTATTATCTAGAGATCAGTGTAACTATTTTTGATACCTTTGCTCATAGGCTTAGACCGTAATTATCCAAAACTATATTCAGAAGGTCCTTATATTTTCTTTATTTTATTTTGGTTACCGATCCTAATAACCGAGAGCATAAATACCTGGATGTTGCTTGTTTGGTTGTATCTCTAGGGACTTTTTAGTTAGTGCTCTTTGCTCCTATATTTCCATAATCTTTTATTTTTTGAGTCTTTAAAAAGTTATCATACTATTTAAAACTGGTTGATCGATAGGTTTTTTGGTCTAGGAGGCTTTGTGGGATTTCACCTCTGAGCGTCGAGCCTTCATGTAGAAGGCGTAGGAGCATTTCTCCTAGTGACTTTCAACTAGTAGAAGCTGATGCACTGGAGATTAATCCTTTTTTAAGGGCTCTCATTTCGTAAGGTGAACCTATTTCAGTTCATACTTTGGACAAAAACGCTATGGTCCTTGCTAGGCTACTCTTCCAATAAGAAGACAAGATTGATATTGAGGACGTCCTTGAGTCCCCTATGAATCCTTCGACACCTCTTCCTTTTTATCTTTCTTAAGTAGTACCATATGTGGGTACCTTGACTCAATGACCAACAGGTCGTGTTCACTCTCCTTGTTTTTTCCATATGGCCAATGTTAGTGGCATAAGTATGGATATTAATACTTCTAGTGTGTAGACCCCTCCTTCAGTTGTAGGAGGGGGTACTATTTATATCTCTATTGTTACACCTAGTACATGAGTTGTTATTTCTACATCCATTTAGGGTCTGAGTGGGGGCATCCAACCTTCCACCCATTTTACTGGTGCCTATCCTTTTGGAATGCCACCCAGTGGGATTCCTTTAGTTCCTTCAACCATTCTATATGCTATTTCCACATCTGTGACTTCTATGCCAAGTGGTTCAACATATTTTTAGTGTTTCTCTTTTGGAAGTGGTCATATTCCTCATTGAAATCCATCTTTGAACTTAGGACACACTCAAAATGTTAATCCTTTCTAAGGAGGTCAAGGATGGCCAAATCCTTCTGTTAGTGGTTTAGGGGTTGGGAACTTATCCCGTCTATTTTTTCAGGAGGGGAGTATTCCCTTCCCTTTTATCGGGACCTCATAGGTCTTTCCTCCACTATCTAGTGAATGGAGTCCTTATCATGGGTTATCCCCATCTTTCAATGTTCTGTTAGGAGGAAACTATCCTATGTATGGTAACCCTGTGGCAAGGGGTGGATACCCTCTAAATACTTTTGGGCCACAAGGATTTCCTTATGGTTTATTTTATTCTACGATTAACTTGTGGAAACTTGGTGCCTCTTCAAATCAAGGATACTATTTTCCTAATGTTGAAAATTTTTCTCTTGGTGGGTGGAATTCTTTTGTTCCTCTATTCTTACCATTCGTAGAAACTTGGAACTTGGAAGATATTTCAAAGTTGAAAAATGATACAATCTGATACAATTCGGCTTAGCCTCCAATTCCCACCAAAATTCTGTCTGATATTCCTAAATTTGAAGGGAAGTTTGGAGAGGATTTGGTTAATCGTATAACCACATTTCATTTGTGGTTCTCATCTAACTCCTTGATCGATGATTTGATTAGGTTGAGATTATTCCAACGCACCCTAACTGGAAACACTTCAAAATGGTATATTTAGCTTGGACGGGGTACCTTTGCTATGTTTGGTGAATTGGCTACTATGTTTTCAAACCATTATCAAATGCTTGTCCAATATGATGTTGGAATTGATCTTCTAGCCAATTTTGAACAAGACAAAGAAACTCATATTTTTGACCACATCTAAGAGTGGTGCAGAAGGAAGAGGCTCATCAAGGCATATATCCCTGATGAATTCCTTGTCAAATGATTTTTAAAATATTTGCGACCAAATATTTCTAAGGATGTGTCACTCTCCAGAGAGTTCACTAAAGAACATTCCATATTTAGAGCCTAACAGTTAGAAATCATATATTCTTAGTTTGGAGTCCTTTACAAGATTTTGCCTGAGGCTCCTCAATCAAAGATCGATTTAGCCAAACTTGTTGGGTCCCTATAATACTAGTGATTACCCCATTACTATTGTAGTTGTACCCCTTATTAATATTTTTGTGCCCTATTGTCCCCATATTGTTATTACTGTGCCCCATAGAACCCTCTATTGTTATTTTTGTGGCTTTATATTATTATTGTTAGGTAGGCTAGGTTATATTGTGACTCCTTAGACTCTTATATATAGAAAGGAGGTTTTGTCATTTGAATCATCAAAGAATTGTTCATTTATGTAATGTAAAGGAGGTTGTCCCCTCGAAGAGGCTGACTTCTAAGGCGTTGATCTATCTTTTCTATCTTTTCTTGAGCCGGTTTCGTAACAAAACCTAAGTTGGGACCCCATGCTGACAAAATTGTAGGGTCAATCGATAGTAGTACGATTGACCTGTTGAATCAATTGCAGTAGTTGTTTGTACAATCTGCTCCTCTGGCATAGGCTATGTCATTAGTGGCTATGCCTTCCCAACCTTTAGTAGTTAATGTTGTCCAATCTTTGAATCCAAAAGGAGATCAACAATCTAATTGGAAGAAAAAGGGTCGTGGTAAGAAGAAAGATAAGGTTGGGAAGGGAATGTGAACAAGTCTAGTAATGATACTAGAGAGGGCAAGAAGGAATTGAAAAAGAAAGTAAAATTCCATGCAAGTTATGCAATGGGGATCATATTACCCATATTTTCTCTAAGATTCAGGATGATCAATGCTTGTTAGCTCAACAAGGTTCTTCAAGTTCCCAGGTTGTGTTGACTAACCATCTTCCCCAAGGGAAAAAATGCTTGTTGGCACTAATGATGGTATTGGAACCCCTACAGGGGCCAACTAGGAAGGGGAATCAACATCGAATTTCTATATGGTGAGGTATCATGTTGACGTTTCTATAAGATCACATGATTATGGTGACACAAAACCTTCTAAGGCTAAGGTTTCTTTTGATATCCTAGAGTCGCTCCATATTCAGAGGTCCATAGTTGAGCCTACACATCAGATGAAAAAAGGCTCTACAAAATGTTCAATTGTTAATCCCAATGCTAGTGTTGCTCAGAACTATTCTATTGTCAAAGATCTTGCTCAGAGCTCCTATGCGATGTCAACATTAGAGGTACTCCAATAGTGTCCTGCACAAAGGAGTTCATTGCTCACTACGATTGGAGAAGTAGATCTGAAGAAATTCCTTGTTATTAAATTTGATATGTCAAGTGTTAAGAAACTCTCTCAACACATGGATTTCCAGATTAAATCTACATATCAGAAAATGAATATATTTAGAAATATAGTTGATGAAGGGGCTTCCACATGTGTCATGTCAATGTCATGTTGGTAGGCTATTGAGTCTCCCGAAGCTGGTCCTTCCCCTACTCTCCTTACTGCATTCGATGGTCATTCTCATAGGCCTCATGGAATTCTTCCAACCTTTCCTGTCTCTGTTGGGGGAAAGGTTGTCAATCTTGAGGTAGAGATAGTTGATGCCAACCTTGTTTATAATCCTTTTTTTGTGTTGAAATTGGGTTTATGCAATGTATGATATTGTTTCATGGTTATTTTGCATCCTATGCTTCAAAACTGAAGGGATAATTGTTACAATTTATCAAAAGGATTATTCTCCTAACGATCCCAATGCATCTTTTGACTCTACCATCGCCTTGGTGAAGAATACAAAGCAACCTGTTCAGAATTTAGGAGTTGGAATGTATTCCTAGTTGATGTGTACTTTTGATCTTCCTTCACACATCGCTCATGTTAATGCCATTTCATTTGCAAAGATTATATTTCCAATTGGATTCTTAAGAAATTGTAGGACAAATCACGGATAACTTGTTTTATTCAAGCCAGGAGCAATAGGTTAGCTCTACAAGTTGTGGTCCTCGCTACCTTAGGGATTTTTTCTTTGCAGTTTCCATTAATACTAGAAAAAACTATGGTGCTCTACTAAACTTAGTGAACTCACCAATAACATAGGAAAACCATGCAAAACTAACTTCTAGGTATGCCATTCACCATTGGTCAAGAGGAACAAAGGTCATGGGTTAGCCCACTTCATATTTTATGCATTTATATTTACCTTTGTCTTCATGACTAGTCCTAAAGGCTTGACATTTCTTTAACATCGAAAAAGCATTGCAAACTTGACTCCTTGGCACACCTTTCAATCCTGGTCAGGAGGTTGTGAGTCAGCCCACTCTACCTTCTTATGTGCCTCCATTTGCTTCGACCCTTGACTTTTTCATAGACTCGACTAACTCAGAGGTTCCATTTGACTATAGGCACGACTTGGGTCCTTTTTCACTATTTTGGCCCATTCTAGCGATTCATTGCCAAATACCAAAAACATAAGAAAAACTTCACAAAACATTGCCTTGGATCGAACTTTTGTGGCTCTTCCACATCATCATCTTATGTCATTGAAATCATTAGGGCCACACAAAACCTTTTTTATGGTGACACGTGTCACTTCAATTTGGCCCAGTAGGCCGCTCGAAATTTCCAAAACCTCATGCCATGTGTTCTTTGTATTGCCATGTCATGCTGATGTCATCTTCCATGTTACTGTTAACACACCACCACGAGCCAATTGCATTTTTCCCTTTCTTTTCTTATACAAGGGTCCCACACAGGTTGAGGGTCACATATTTTTTCTCCTACTAACTCTGCTATAAGGCCCGACCTCTGATTAGGCCCGACTTACGGAAGTCTTGACCTTAGTTCAAAATCTACCTAGGTTCTGAATGAATGAGATTTTTTGTCTACCATCTTTAACTCACTATAACTAATGATCGAGGAGGCCATTTTTAGACTTCCACTTACCATATGAAAGCTTACACTAACCAATTGTGCTAACTCCAAGAGTATTTGAGGTGATCTCTTGAGGCAGAATATCCTCCAAAATATAATAATTTGAACAAGCATAGGCATCACTTTATGGATTTTCCAATAAACATGCTACTGTGATGATTCTCTACAACAAACTGCAACAACCATGGGACTCCCCCTGAGCTTGATATACCAAGGACATCAATGCTAACATTTGCTACATGAAACATACATGTTATTCTGGTTGACATCAATCCCAATACTCTTTCCAACTATCAAGCAATGCCAACTTCCCAACACATCTCCTAGCATGGTTGTTAACATTAATGACAACATGCTTACTATCACTAGCCATCCAGACAATGCCAATTGTCCAACATACATTCCACTCAAGATACAAAAACAAAGCACATGTTTTAATTTCTTAAAACTAATTAACTTAACATATAAACTTTCTATATTGAAAAAGTATTTGTTTTGACTTATTTTCTGTTTTATTAGTTTCTCTTAAAGAAAAATTATAGCAATTCATTGATTAGTTATATTTTAAGTATAATTTTTTATCTATAAAATATTATGTAAATTTTTTTTTCTGAATTTTCCTATATATTAAAATTTATTTTTATACCATTTTACATTAAAACACAATATATTGAAATAAAAAAACAAAAACAAAAAACAATCATTATTCAAAAGAAAAAAAAACCAAAAATTATTTCAATATATATATATATATATATATATATAATATATATATATATATTATATATAGTTTTTTTTGCTTGACTTCTTAATCTTGTAAACAAAATTTAACAACATTATATACATTGATGTTAGTGTGTGTTATATATATATATATATATATATATATAATATATAATATATATTATATATATATAGATATTGCATAATATTATAACTAATATATATGAGATGGGATGAATGTTTTGGTAGGATGGTGTGTTAAATTCATAATTTATAATTGATGGCTACTCATATGGACTTTCTCTTTATAAAATTTTAATTTCCTTTTATAATATAAGATTCAATTTTCCAATACTTAAAAAAAAGAGTGAAAATTTTGTTTTATAAATATGGTTAAGATATTCATAAATTTTTTAAAAATAGTAATTTTATCATTATTAATAATTTATCATAAAAGGGGTAGGAAAGATTGGGAGGGGTTATGTATCACCCCGATCAAGAAATTGAGATCTAGTATGCTTGGGGCTTGGGAGTGATATAAATAACCAAGCAGAATTCTTGAGCTTATGACAAGGCTAGAAATGGTTATCTTAAGGAAAATATAGCATTTGATGGTATTCATGGACTCTATGATAGTCATCCAACAGGTGAATAAATTAAACGAGATGCCTGGCAACGATCTATCCCTAATTCTACAAAGTATTAAAAGGAAAATTGGAAAATTTGAGGTCATTAAATTTTATCATGTTAAAAGGAATTTGAATATTAAAGCATCCATTTTAGCTAACAAATGTGTTTCCTTGGATCAAAGGAAGTTAGCGCGGGATAATGGAAGTTGTACTTTAAACTTTTGCCATAACCCTTGCAATATAAAACTGGGTACATGATGAAATGAATGTTCCGAGAATGGGTAAAGGAATAATGGGATATTGTGAGTCCCTCCATTTACTAGAGTTTTTCCATGGTCAACGATCCTTTTAAAACATGCAGAAGAAAAATGTCGACTTTATTTAAATGTTGGTTCCTAGATCTCGTCATACAGTTGGATTAGGAAGTATTATAATTTTTAGGTTAGGGATAGTTGGTGTTCATAGCCAAAATCAGTAATTGCATGAGGGAGATGTGGAGGACGCCTCCATTTGCAAGTTTAAGTTGACATGCTTGACCACTAGTATAGAAATGGAGATAATAACAAATTCCAAAAGTAATGATTTAGGATGGGTATTAATGGATAGTGATATTAATGTGGACGATAAGTTTATTAATGGTTAAGAGTGGAAACAAGATATGAAATGAGCGACTATAATAGGTAGAATAACTCATAAGACATGCCAAATCCTCCTCCCTATGGAAGTGGTTCAAGTTTGGATCAGTCATCCTACACGGTAATGCAAGAGAATGTCAGCATAGCAATCCAGGTCGACTCTATAACATCAACCACAAAGCACATTTTATCTTTGGTGAATCGTTAAGGGGAAATATTGGATACTAAGAACCAACCATAAATGTTTCTCATCAATCAAAAGATTGGTCTTCTCCTAATCAAGATAGAAAGGTTGCAGGTTAAGATGGATATGATGGACCTTCCTCTGAAAAGTATTGAAGTTACAGTCAAAAGGGGATTAGAGGATGCCAAGGCGGGCTTGGAAAACTTGGAAGAAGCAGGAATTCATCAACTTATTTTTCTTCACCAGATAGAGCGTGAGGATGAGGCATCTATTGAAGATAATACTAAAGAAGGGTCATCACATGTAGGCTAGTTTATTTTGTTCTCTTTTGAAATATTTTATGCAATTATATCCTTGTTCTAAAAGTTTTTTGGAATATTTTCAAGTGCAATGGATTAAAAAATCTAATAAGTAAGACGTGTAGTAGAAACAAAGATGTCTTTTGGCCCTGTTCTAAAACCAAAATCAGTAAATCAATTAAATGCATAAAAAACCCAACCTTCTAACCAATTTGATATAAATACAAATCCTAACTCTTTCATTAGAAAAAAATCATAAAAACTAAATATTATTTTAATAACAAATATTTGAAAAATAAAATAATATAATAATTTAATTAATCCAAAACATTTCTATTACCTTTATTGTGTATTCATATAAATTAATGATTAAAAATCATAATAGTATTAAAGTCGAATCTATATTTCTTAAATAAATATTATTTTTTAACTTAATAGTAATACAAATACAATCTAAGATATTATAATGCTCAATAAATTTAATTTATAATTAAATTTGAACTAATATTATTTCAAATAACTTTATTATTAAATATTTTAAGAAATTTTAATTTTTTCAAAATTCATCAATTAATTATAAACAAAATAAACTTATACAAAAGTACCATTAATGTGGATTTTGAATCAAGGAAAGTTTTCCTACAATAAGTACGCACTTTGCTTGATCTATTTCTTTCTAATTCGATTCTTGCACATTCTAATGGAATTTATAGATACATCCTAAAATTTATACATTTATTTCACACTTAGTTTGAACTTTTCCTTCTTCTCACTCACACAATGTTATGTTTTATATATATATATATATATATAATATTTTTGTGGGGTCCTTTTTATTATTGTTTTCTCTTCATAAAATCTAAGCTATGAGCCAAAATCAATAATAAATGAAAATTATTAAAAATATAAAATTATATATACATACACAATGCATATGGGGTAGTTCAATTGGTGATTTCTTAGATAATGAAGAATTATTTTCCATGTGATTCTATGTTCAAACCCTCAATGGGTTCGTCGACAAAAAAAAGACATTCCACAACGAGAGTTGTTGGGAGACTAGGTAGTGACTTTAATAAAAACTTTCCTACCTTTGCAGTGGGAAGATTGAAGAATATTTAGAAGGTACAAGATAAGACTATGCATGAAATATGTCAAGGGAAGTAGTTGTATTTATGAGGGGTACTTAGAGCATTGACACACTTATCTTTGATCTTCCCATGAATCTAGTGTCCCTCAATATTAGAGGCCTATGAGGCAAGGCCAAGAAATTGTTCCCTATAGGTTCATAATCCAACAAAAACCTAATATCATCTTAATAAAAGAGACCATGTGAAAACAAGTTGAGCTCTATCACTATCTAATGAAGGTTTTTACTGTGTGGGAATTTAGTGGGTTAGATTTTGCTGGTAATTCAGGAGGCCTCACAACTAGTTGGAGGGACACCTTTCAAGCGATAAAATTACTTTATTTTAAGTCTAGTACTCCCATGGAGGGAATATTAAAGGGCTCAATTTTTTTTCAAAAAATCCTACACTCTTATAGACCTTATGCAGAAAATAGAACTTATCAGGATGAAATTTTTAAGTCTCTAGAGATTCAAAGTACTAACTTAATCATTGGGGCAACCCAAACTTCACTGTCAATCATAATGAGATTTGGGGAAGCTCTACCAACATTGACCCTTTGGTAGGATATTTTCTTATGAAATTGAAAAGCATACGCATGTGGATTTAGAACTAGTTTTCCAAAGATAGCATGGGTAAATAAAAAAGTGGTCTCTAAATTTGTGGCCAAAACATTAGACAAGTTTTTAGTCCACTCTAATATTATTATAGATGTTACTAAGATTGAGACTTAGGTTGAGGTTTAGAGGATCTCAGGCCACTTTCCTATATGCTTGGAAGTTGATGACTCTGATGAGAATCTTAGATATGGGTTTAAGTACAGTAGATCTTGGGGCCTAGGCAATGGGGTTAATGTACCCCACACTCATATAACAATTTTAATAATATATATTTTTTATTCTATATATAAATATATGGAGTATGTTTGTAAGACCCCACCCCACATTTACGCACTTTTACGTAGTTACGAGGGTAAATTTGAGCTGAGAGCTACTATGCATCACCCAACTTCCAAGATTTAGTTATGGAAATGGGGTCGATATGCCCAAAACTTACTACAAACACCCAAGTGTGCATGATCACACTATTTTCTACCAAAATTTATCGGGTGATTATTTTCCTGAGACAATAACAACCCCTGGCCTATTTTTATGCCAGATGTACACATGAACGCCTACTAGTGTAACTAGAGGCCTCCAACTGCACGCACAACCCACCTTTAGTGTGATGAGAACCAAGATTCCCCAATTCTGGGGTTTGACGAAAGTCCATTTTCTAGAATTTTATGGCTAACCTACAGGCCAACTACCCATAATTCTCCAGGACTCTATCAACAATATCTATATTGTTGGGTTGTGTTATATTCTTTCCATGACTAGCCCACGTAGTTAATCGGGGGGTTAGAGGGGGGGCGAAGCCCCACTTTTGTTGTGCCGATTGCGTAGCGGGGGGTCACAGGGGTTTGAGGGGTGCAGGTAACCCCAGTCTATGGGGTCCTGGGCATCACCCTCGAAAATTTTGGTTTTGGAACCTATGTTAGGTTGGGAAAACCACCTATGGTTTTGTGCATGATTTTCGCACATGTTTTTGGATGCGATGGTTTTTGGTCCATGGTTTTGGACACAATGGTTTTCAGTCCATGGTATTGGATGCTTCAGCATATATAAATATGTATTGTAACATTGAGAGAAATATAATGAAAAATCAAGCTAGTAGTCTTGGTTTTTGGATACAGAGGAAAATTTCTGTGTATATGTGTTTTATGTGTTATGCTCTCGCATTGTTTATTTTATGTGTTTCAGAATTCGTATGCAAGTAATTTTCTGTATGGGGTTAAAACTTACATTTGGTATCAGAGATTTTTTGGCTTCAAGGGAACACCTTTGTTGTTGAGGGGTTTCACTCAGGTCTGTGGTAGACCCTGTTCAATGGGAGATCTACGAGATCGATTCTGGTGGTGAAAGAAGATGGTGAGCAGTGGAAAGATAGAGATCAAGAAATTTAATGGTCAGAGTTTTGAGTTGTGGGAAACTCAAGATGGAGGATCTGTTGGTGGATAAAGATTAGTGGATCATGGTAGATCTAGGTACTAAACCAATGGGAGTGTCTGATGAAGAATGGAAGAATTTGGATCGGAAGGCAAAGAGCACAATATGATTGTGTGTTTCAGATTCAGTATTGTTGAATGTATCAGGGGAAGCTAAAACGAAGGCTTTGTGGGACAAATTAGGGACTTTGTACCAATCTAAGTATCTGGTGAATAAATCGGTCTTGCGGAAAAAGTTGTATAACCTGAGGATGAAAGATGGAGACTCGGTGACAGAGCATATGAATGCATTTAATAATGTGGTAAGTCAGTTAGCATCTGTTGATATTAAAATTTCAAATGAATATAAGTGCATCAGTTTGTTGTGGTCTCTACTAGATTCGTGGGATAGTCTGGTTATTGCAATAGGTAGCAATGCAACTACCTTGCAGTTTGATGAAATAGTCTCATCCTTGCTGATGGAGGAGATAAGATGGAAAAATATGGAGAACTAGAATGGTGATGTCTTGTCTGTATGAGGAAGGTCCCAGAACAGAAACAAAAATAAGTCATCGAGTGGGAGATCTAAATCTAGAGGGATATCTAAATCTCTAGGAAAACTTGTAAAGGTGGTGTGCTGGAAATGTAGAAAGGAAGGGCACTACAAAAGGGACTGTAAATGTAAAGCTCCTAATAAAGGAAATGGATCTGATGATGCTCCTTCTGTAGAGGCAAAAACCACCTTAGATGAAGGTGGGGAGGTGTACTTGGCTTGTTCAAGTACACATGTAGATCACGAGGCATGTTTGATTGACTCAGGTGAATCCTTTCACTTCACTCCCCATAGAGAGTGGTTCTGTGAGTATGAGAAATATGATGGTGGTGATGTCTTCTTGGGGGATGAAAGGAAGGCTAGAATCGTTGGTTGCGGAAAAGTAAAGTTGAAGTTGCAAGGTGGAAGGGTTAGAACACTTTCGGATGTTCTGCATATTCCTGCATTAGCCAGAAATCTAATTTCTGTAAGTAAGTTGGATGATGTAGGTGTAAAAATAGTGTTCAAGAAGGATACTTGCAAGATGGTTCAGGGAGCACTGGTATTGATCCAGGGAGTTTGGATTGGAACTCTGTACAAGCTACAAGGTAGCACAGTTGTTAATGGGTGCAATAGTTCTGTGGTTCCTAAAAGTGGAGCAGAAAATCTAGTGGTCTCTAGAGAGAAGACCATGTTGTGGCATCAAAGGCTTGGACATATTGGAGAGAAGGGCCTTCGAACACTTCATGGTAAAGGTATGGTAGAAGGTATGAGTAATAGCTCTTTGGATTTTGATTTCTGTGAAAATTGTGTATATGGGAAGCAAAATCGGGTGAGTTTCCCCTCTAGTGGTGAGAGGACAAAATAGATTTTAGAGCTTTTGCACAGTGATGTGTTTGGACTTGTGAAGGTTCTACCAATGGGTAAGTCTGTGTACTATGTATCATTTATGGATGACTTCTCAAGGAATACATGGATATATTTCCTTAAGAAGAAATCTTAAGTCTTTAACATGTTTAAAGAATTTAAGGCTTTGGTGGAAAACCAGACAGAGAAGAAGATAAAGGTGTTGAGGACAGATAACAAAGGAGAGTTTTGCAGTAAGGAATTTTAAGAATTCTATATGAAGTGTGGTATAGCATGACAGAAGACTACCCCATATACACCTCAGCAAGATGGAGTTATAGAAAGAATGAATAAGACGTTGATGGAAAGGGCAAGAAGCATGCTTAGTGGTGCCGGGTTAGGACATGAATTCTGGGCAGAGGCGGTGGAGACAACATGTTACCTGGCCAACAGATCACCTTCATCAGCATTGGAGGATAAAACTACACAAGATGTATGGACTGGTAATAAACCCTCTCTTTCACATATAAGGGTATTTGGACGTGATGCATATGTACATGTTGTAAATGAGAAATGAACCAACTTGGATAGTAAATCTGAAAGCATATTTATTGGGTGTAAGGATGGTTTAAAGGGTTATAAGTTTTGGAACCTAGTAACAAGGAAGGTTGTGTACAACCGAGATGTGGCACTCAGAGAGGTGAAAGATGTTATTAAACATGAAGTCCAACTAAGGGAACCTAAGAAGATAGAGTTTGAGCTAAAGGAGGAAGAATCAGACTCTACAACAGAGGAGGAATCAAAGGATGAAGAGCCACAAACTCTGGGTGTAAGAAAATCAGTTCGAG
The DNA here is from genome assembly GCA_000404065.3 of Pinus taeda. NCBI lineage: Eukaryota > Viridiplantae > Streptophyta > Pinopsida > Pinales > Pinaceae > Pinus > Pinus taeda. The sequence goes on along the minus strand of APFE031207099.1, from coordinate 65,559 downwards.
AAAGAAGGTAGCCAGAAAGGTATAGTCCATCTGTTTTCTGTTCAAATTTTGCTTTATCTATTACTGATGATGATCTCAGAACTATGAAGGAAGCATTTGATTCAAGGTATGGAAAACTCTGGAAAGAGGCCATGGTTAATGAAATGGCATCTTTGCAAAAAAATGAGGCTTGGGATCTGGTGGAGTTGTCAGTTGGAAGGAAACCCATTGGCAGCAAATTGGTGTTCAAGAAGAAGACAAATGCAAAAGGAAAGGTGGAGAAATACAAATCTAGGTTGATAGCAAAAGGTTATTCCCAGGTGCCGGGAATTGATTTTGGTGATATTTTTTCCCTTGTTTCAAAGGTAACTTCTATTAGATTACTTTTATCTATTGTTGGTGCTTTTGATTTTGAGGTAGAACAGATGGATGTGAAGACAAAAATTCTTCACGGGGATTTGGAAGAGGAAATCTATATGAAGCAACTTGAAGGCTTTGTAGTGAAGGGCAAGAAAGAACTGGTATGCAAGTTTAAGAAGTCTCTGTATGGGTTAAAACAGTCACCAAGGATGTGGTATCAAAAATTTGATACATTTATACGGGGACTTGGCTTCACCAGAAGTAAAGAAAATCACTGTGTGTATTTTAAATTAATTGGTGATCATGTTATTTATTTGGTCTTGTATGTTGATGATATATTGCTGGTTGGAAATGACAAAGAAATTATCTAGGATTTGAAGACCCAATTGCCCTCCAAAGTCAACATGAAAGATCTTGGTGCTGCAAACTATATTTTGGGCATGTAAATTAAAAGAGCCCGGGCAAAGAGGAAGCTCTGGTTAAACCAGAGGATGTATGTTGAGACAATATTGTAGAAGTTTAATATGCAAGATATTAAACTAGTGAATGTTCCTATTCCTGTAAGTGTAAAGTTATCTGCTGAACAGTTTCCCAAGACACAAGAAGGGGAAGAGGACATGTCTCGTGTTCCATATGCAAGTGCAGTCGATAGCCTGATGTATGAGATGGTCTGTACTAGACCAGACATTACACATGCAGTGCGAGTATTGAGCAGGTTTATGTCAAAACCAGGAAAGGATCATTGGACAACAGTGAAGTGGGTTTTCAGGTATTTGCATGGCACTAGTGATTATGGTTTGAGTTACCAAGGAAGACTAGGATTGGACAGAGTGTTGGATATTCGTGGCTTTGTTGATGCAGACTGGGCTAGAGATCTGGATCAGAGAAGATCTACAAGTGGGTATGTGTTTAACCTATTTGGAGGTGTAGTTAGTTGGATGAGTAAGAAACAATCTGTAGTGGTACTATCAACTACAAAGGCAGAATACATGGCAGCCACTCATGCAAGCAAGGAAGCAGTTTGGTTGCAGAGATTATGTTCAAGTATGGGGTTAGTACAGGGAGCTATAAGGATAGACTATGATAGCCAAAGTGCAATTTTCTTGGAAAAGAACCCTACTTTTCATTCAAAGACAAAGCACATTGATGTTCAGTATCACTTTGTGATGGATATGATAGAAGACAAAGGTGTTGTTGGTAAAGGTGGACATGGGATAAATAAAATCATAACCAAATAGGGAATCTAGAGGAAACCACCTCCGTCCTTGAGCCACAATGGTTTCACCCAATACCAAGTCCAAAAATCACCAAACCAATATAAGCTTGGATGCCTTTGAATTTCTTCACCATACCCAGAGGAATTTTCTTGTTTCCACCCACCTGTCAAGAGATTTCTTAGACAAATCCATCTCCACTCTCAACCCTTTGGATTTTCCCGAAACCACATCAACTAGGATCCAATATCTACTAAAAATCTAAAGCTCAACCAATGAGGAAACCCATTGCATCATGGCTATCTAGGAAATGGAATAAGGAAAGTTTGTACATCAACATGCATTTAAATCCTAGCAAGATAATAAACATGCACACTATTACCTGCAAAAATCGTCCTACTAACTACTCTTTCCTCTATTCTTTTCTGCCTTTGTTTGTTGTTGTCCAAATCTTCTTCTAGGCTACCACACAAATTCCTCTTCCACTGCTTTCTTTCCTTGCTTGTCTCTTGCTTGTGTCCAAGTGATATTTCTTTCTCTTTTCCTGTAGTTTTCTCTCTTTATTTTTCCAAAAAGTTGAATGTTAGAGTTTCCTCTCTCCATTTATTTTATTCTCCTTTTTCTTTTTCTTAATTTTTTCTTGCATGCATATTCTTTTACTATTCTTCTCCCTTTCTTGTCTCTTCCTCTTATGTCCCTATAATAATAGTGTAGCCCCCTTATTGTTATTTTTGTGCCCATGTAGCCCCCATATTGTTATTTTTGTGCCCCATAGAAACCCACTATTATTATTGTTGTGCCCTTCCATTATTATTTTTATGTAGGCTTTGATTATATTGTGACCCCTTAGACTACTATATATACAAAGGAGGTATTTTCATCTGTATCATACAAGAATTGTTTATTTATTTAATTTAATGGAGGTTTCCCCCTCATAAAGGATATTTTTAAAGTCATTTATCTATCTATTTGTGAGTTATTTACATAATATATGGTATTAAAGCTTTGTATTTTAGGGTTCCACTGCTTCAAACAGGCCATCGTGGAATTTTCACTATAATTTGTTTTCAACGATTCTTCAGATGCTAAAATTGCAAACACTTGGAATTGAAATCTTGGTGAAATTCATGCCAATATTTCAGATATCAGTTCGCTATATTTTCTGGGATATGCTCCAAAGAAGTTATGGTTTTTTTGTCCTCTAGCATTTAGCCTCAAACAAGTGCCCTAGGGAATAGCATTATAAATTTCATTTCAGGAATCATGTTTAAATTCTATAAAAAGTGTCTAAAATTGCATGGAACATAGTTTCTTTGATAGCAATTTTAGGGCCAAATATTGAAACAATGACACATGGCATCCGTACAACTTCACTCTACTAAATTATTCCATAATCAGGTCATCGTCGGAGATCTGGCATAACAATATATTGAAGAATCTAATATTGGTTTGACTTGTGAAACTGGGAAGAATATTAGTAGGGATACCACAATATTGAATTTCAAACCTTGGTAATATGAAATTACAAATATACAACAATTGCAATATTGAGCTCCAGAAAACAAAGAAAAAGGTGTGTATTTTTTAAATTTTTTCATATATTTTTTTTAAAAATTCAGTTTGAAGTCATTCAAATAGAATATTGAAGCATATATATAAGCATTCATTTCTAAAATTCCTCCAAAACAAAAGACTTCTACACCCATTAAGCTCTTAGAAAGCTCTATGATGACACATGAAGAGGAAGAATTGCAAAATGATATATCAAAACTATGGGAGCAAGGGAAACAAATTTAGCTCTCAAAAAGAGAAAAAAAGGATGACATGTATGGTTCAAAAGGAGAGATAGAAGGTTTTATGGATCAAATGAAATCTAAGATGGATGGTTTGAAAGCAAACATGGAAGGTTTGACAAATTTGTTGCAAGAAAGGCTTTCCGGTGGTGATAAGGTAATCCATGAAAATCATGATGAGGACAAAAGGAATATGAAATATGATTTTAGAGACTCTAGTGTGGGGTTTAAGATCCACCACATTCTAATGATATATATGAGAAATTTTGATGGCAAGGATATGGTAACATGGATACTACAGATTGAACAATATTTTGATCTACATGATCTGCAACCCTCACAAAATGTAAGTATTTCATATTTATATTTAGAACCCAATCAGTTTATATGGTATGGATGGATTTGTTCTCATAAACCACTTGTCACCTATTTAATTATTATGGAGGAAGTGATAGCACATTATGAAGATACAAATAGAAACACCTTCTTTATCCAATAGATAAATCTCAACCAAAAGGGTTCAAAATAGGAGTACATTCAAGACTTCCAAAAATTGAATATTAGGGTAACCTGTTATCACTCAGGTTGTTCCCCAAGAGGATACTAGGAGGGAATACGGCTGAGGTAACCACTAACCAATCTTTTAGATGCAGTTTCTAGTCAATCTAAATCCAAAGAGGGCTCTCTCTTTATAATTTAGCTTTTTTTGAAGTATTTTTAGGCTAGTTATGATGTACAAGGGTTTTGTTTTAAGTTTGTTGGATGGTGATCTTAGACAGAATTGGGATGCGAGTCTTAATAGTTTATTCCATTGGGCCAATGGAGTCACAAAGAATGGACTACTGAGTGAAGTTTTTTAACAAAAGGTGATATTACAGAGCAAGATAATCGATCTTGGAGCAATTTTATAATCTGGAAATAGATGGAATGTAAGCTAGTGGGTGAAGGGCAGTTAAGAATCCTTCATCATGTTCGCAAAGGGAAATGGCATGATTATTATCAAGGAGCAGTAAAGAATTCCTTGTCAATATTCAAAGTGAAAGAATTAGTGGAAACAGGAGCAGGTAAGAATCCCTGTTTATGCTAATTATGTAGAAAACATAAGTAATAACAGAGATTTAACACAGAGTGTATTTAAACAAATTTTGGGCTATTCTTTTTCTCCATTACTAAGATTATGAAAACATATATGAAGTTTGCAAACACAGAAAATATAAAACACAGGTTAGAAAAACTTATTGATCCGTAAATGATTCAAGAATTCTGTAGTAGAGACCCAATGCATCAATTCCACTTCAGACAGTGCAATCACAGTGAAATCCAACAACTCATTTATTTCATAAGCTTTTTGAGTTACAACGCAGTCCAGAGAATATATCACCAACCCCGAATACATCTCTTAGGGAGGTATTTATACAAAAAAGAGTTACAAAATATCTTGTGAAGAAAATATCAAGCAATAACTTCATCCATCTACTTTTACAAGGGAAATAAATGTTGTTGGAAACTAGGAAAAATGAATGCAGAATTAATTACTGTTGTGCTGGCCGCTTTAATTGATCAGATACATTTGACTTTTACACCCAATGAGTCAGCTGATAGTCTTTGTTTTATTGGCATTGCTGAGTTGCTGCCCTGGCTCTTTCATCTGTGCGTGATCCTGCTTTAATGAGCTATAGTCCCAGCTTGACTCCCTTCCTCTGTTGTTTTCATCTTTGCCACGTGTTTTGACATTTGATTAAATGCAGATGATAAAGGAAAATTAAAACTACATTGGTAAAACCTCCAACATGCTCTGCCACCATTGGTCTGGTGGCAACTGGTGTCTTTGTAGTTTTATTAATCTTTCATCAGCTTCAGTATACCTATAGAAGTTGGGCTGGACTGCAAAAAGATGTCTTATTTCATGTTCGATATAAAACAGATTCTCCAATTTGTCATATAGGCTCTGTCTTGATGGAAGTGTTTTATCCTCTGAAGTGCTTGATGATGTTGTGATTTGATTTGCAACATATGTCCCTATGAGCATACTATGCATGTGTCAACAATCTATGATCACTGGTTAATAAGTTGGGTAAACCTTTGTTCTGCAAGACTGTAAACTTCTCTGTAAAGGAATTTATTTCTATCTGAATTTCTTGGCACTTTCTTTCCAGATTCTGTATAAAATTCCTCATGGTCAGCACCTTTTTCATTGTCAAAATGGTGCCTGTTCTATCCCTGATCTCCAAAGCTGCTAGTTGTTCCTTGGTGTGAGTGTTCAAAAAATGAATTAGTTTATTTCCTGTTCAGGCATGTTTCTCAATGATGCTCTAGCCTTTTGAATCTCTACTTGGGCCATTTCTATCAAATCAATTTGCTTATGGATTGTTTGAATTGATGTCCATTGATCAGTGATATATTTGCAAATGTTAGCCCACAAAATTGTTCTGATTTCTGATAGAGGTTTATGGAGAGTAAGATCTTTTTCTAAGGATTTTACCTTATTTTCCAAGGCCTTTACCTCTCTTGTTTTTTCTACCACAGTTATTTTAGATTTATCATAACTTACCTCTAACTTGGCCAGTTTTTCTTTGGCTTCCTTTAGCTCTGCCATTTGGAGTTCTAACTCCTTTATTGCCTTCATCATCTCTTCCATGCTCATGCTGGTATTTGGTATTTTTGTTGTTTCTGCTGCTGAAGTATCTGTGGCTAACGTACTTGTTGTTGGGATAGTGGGAGGTATTGCTGCTGCAACTATGGGAGGGACAGTGGTAACTGTCGGAGCTGTTTCAGGTGGCTGGGACGTCGACTCTCCCTGCTTGGCTTGCAATGCTTTCTCCAATTCTTGCTCCATTTCAGTTATCCTTTGATTCATCTTTATCATCAAATCCATCATGTCTTCTTCTGCCTTTTCTTGTGCAAGTTATGTAGTTTGTGGGTGCATGGTAATAGGCAGCTTCAATTGCTTCCTAAGTGCATCAATATCTTCTTCCTTTTTCTTTATCAGTGCTTTGATTCCCTTTGCATCCTTGGGATTATGGCCCAGCTCAATAATGATCTCTTCTAAGGTCTTTATTCTATTGTCTTTGGCTAAAGAAGATATCTTTTCCAAATCCAATTGGGCAAATGTATTGCTTAATGAATCCTGCAATTTGTGGGACAACATTGCCTTATCTGCCAATGTAGAGTAAACCATTTCACCAGTTTGTTTGTGCAGCTCAATCTGGTCCATTGGGTGTATGTATTTGGCAAGGACCTCTAGATTTGTTCTTATATAGTCAGTTGCTGACTGTGGTTGCTGAACTTTAGGCTTAAAATGACTTAAAATCATCTTTTCCTCCTTAATGTCATATGCAGCCATTAATCTTTGTTGTTTGGAGGGTGTCATTTTGAGAAATTGATCATAAAGCTGCAGTCTCAATGGCTCATTCTGGGCCTTAATGTCCATGAATGTTCTTTTAATATCATAACACTGCTTAATTTACAGCCATTAGGAGGAAACTTCCATACTATGCTGCCTCTCCATTTCTTGCCTGTGAGAACTGGTGGATGTCTGTTGGCTGGTTACCCTCTCCTCTCTTGGGCATTCTGTGATTTCTTCAACAATTCCCTCTTCAGGTAGAGGATCCATTCTTTTCCTTTTGGCCTCTGGTTGCTCCGCTGATCCACTTAGAGGTGTCGTTTCTTCTCTGTCCCTTTTTCTTCCCTTTTTCTCATTCAGAGGAGTCTGTAATGTTGGGATTTCAAGTGCCTTTGTCTGTAGCGAAGGGGCTTGCCCTTGACCCTATTCCTTTGATGTTATTGGTGGATCTGTCATCATGTGCTATTCTGAGTCTAGCACCTCTTTGCCCTTTGATGTCTTAGTAGTTGGTGTAGTGCTTTCTTGGGCCGGTTGCTGTGAAGTTCTAGCAAATGATGTGCCTACTCCAGTTTTTTGTGGCACTTTGAATGACACCTATCCAAAAGAGTCCAGGTCAAGGGTCTTTTCAAGATTTTTCATAGTTTGTTCCATTTTTTCTTCCTCAGTGAGCTGTTCAAGTAGTGTGCCTTCTACCCACTCATCTCGGTTGGCAATTTGTTCTATTTCAAGAAACTTACAATGTTCATAGGCTGACAGCCTAAATGTTACCTTTCTTTCACAAATAAAACCATTTGGGTCATAAGGTACCCACCAAAAGCTCTTCTTTAATCTGAGTTTTTCACCCAATATCTTGTCGCCATCTTGCCATCCTTCTTTTTTGTTCATGACATAGGGGCCTAACTAGTCTCTCAATTTCAACTGAGCCTTTTTCTCGGTGCTATGAAAATGAGTCAAATCTGAATTGATAAATTGGCTGAAATATTCCAAGGCAAGCAGCCTCATTGGCACATATTTTGGCAGCTTGTAGGAGCATAGCTCACAGCCATATATCCTGATCTCAGTGTGATTCTGGTATAAGTACCAGTCACCTATTTTGTAGCTTTTGGAGAGATGTAAAATTTTCTGCATACCATAAGATAGTCTAGGAGGAGGAGTTATCATCAGTAGGGAAGAGGTTGGATATATAAACATGTCAATAAACTCATAGTAAGAGTAAGGAGAGTTGTGGACTTCATGAAAGACTGAGGTCCAAAAAATTACAGACCTATTTTCTCCTTTAGAATCCAATTTTCTAATGGGAAATTGGAAACTGTCTGGTTGATAATACAGGAACAGATGATAGATGTAGGATGAGTACTTGAAGACTCCCTCCCTGTCTAGAATCAAGAGTTGGTCATGGATCTTGTTGCAAATGAATTTAGCATAGTTGTATTTGACATTAGGCGGCTACCCTAGAGTGAATATGGAAAATAAAACTAACATAGTCTCATCAACAAATTCACTTGTCTTGAACCTCAGAATATAAGATAGCATATCAACAAGTAGTTTTCCTACTTCATTGAACCATACATGGTGAAAAGGAGGTGGCTCTGTAGGATGGCGATCTGATCTCGTAAATGTTCAGGCAATTCGGGCTATCTTTGAACTGGACAATTTAGGGCCCTCATCAAGCAAGAATTTCATAGTAAGAGGAGCCAGAGGCTGAGTTGGTTTGAAGTTTAGCATTTGATTTACGGACTCAGAAGTTATATGAAAGAGGGTAGTTCCAGATGGAGTTTTGACTACCCTTTGGGTTGGTTCATAGTTGTCACAGCAGAGGTGAATTATCTCAGGGAAAACATTGACAGAGGGGAGGTAGTACATGGGTAAATTTGATTCCCATATCCCATAGAAATCATTTTTGTTTAGGTAATGTTCCTGACTTCACAGAATGCTTGTAGATGGTTTTTGTCACCAACTAAGTCTTGAATTTGAAAATCCCAATCGGCCAAAGGCAACCATTCCAATTCCTTGTGGGGTGCATTGAGAGGAGTAACATTTAGGGCCACTGGAGCCTCCATTTTCAAATAATCTTGTGAATTTTCAACTTGGATCTTAGGTTTTAAGCAACAATAGTAGGTAAAATGATAGTTTTGGGTCCTTTCTGTGGAAATTGCAGGTGGAAACAAGCTTAAATTCAGCTTAATGGGCAAATTTTGTAGTGGGAGACGGGATTCGAGGGATTTCTTGGTCAAAGGGATAAAACCGAGGTTACAGTGCGCGGGTTTGTAGGCAGCAAAACGCTTCTATCTAAAATTTGGGTGTTTTTGGTGAATTTATAGAAGAAACTAGAAAAAACGGGGTTTAGGAGCAAAATTCGGGTAAATATGTGCTTCAATGGGCGCCTTGTGCAGAATGTAGGTGGTAGACTGAGCTTGAAGACTGGTTTGCAGGCTTAATTTAGCTGGGTGGTGGACTGTGCAGTCAAACAGCTGCTTTGGTCGAAAAATCACATGCACAGGTTGCATAGTCCAAATAAACAAAAATGAGTGAAAATGACTCTTTTACGCCTTTTGAGAAAGATTTGATTTTGGTGGGTTTTGGTGTGCTTCGGTCGGGTGACATCAGCATGACGTAAAGGCTTGTCGCATAATGGGGTGATGTGGTGGTGACATGGCAACGATGAGGTGGTGATGTAAGCATGACATGGCACTAACGTGGGTGCGACGTCAACTGATGACACAAGGGTGACGTCAGCGGGGAAGCAACGGGGCGGTAAGCGGTATTCCCCACATCACCTTTGGGCCAGGGTGGTATTGGAGGTGGGGGCTCCGATCACGCCGGGAAGTTGAGACCCGTCTTTTGTACGGTGGCAATACCGCCCATCCCCCGCATGCTATTGATCGGTGATCGGAGGGGTTCCGATATGCATGTGGGCCGTCAAATCTACGGGCTATGATCCGACAGTTGGCAGCATACAAAACAGGTGGAGGGCTATGGCACAGGGACCCACCGTATTATTTCAAAGTTTTTATAATGCTTTTGCGGGGTTTTGTAATGTATTTCAACTTTTGGTTTGGGCGGGTTGGTTATTCATTTAACTGAATGTTAAATGAAATCCATTATTTGTATGTGCGGCGGGTTGTTATATGGTTCCAGTTGAACCAATAATTCCCATGAACCTTAGTATATAGCCATATTAAGCCGGGGGTGGGGATTTTTATAATATTTTTGGGATTTTTTTGTGAATTTACATATAATAGGGGCGGGAGAAACATTATACAGGAGCTATATAATAGAGTTAGCATGTTAATATGGGTTTCGAAGGGAAGCGCTAAGTTGTAGAGTTAGGAACTTAGGCTTAGGGAAATGAGACGGTTTTTAGTAGCAGAGTTGAATAGCTTAGGATTAATAGAAGATAAATGTTTTACAAAAGAAATGTGGCTTCTTAGCCCATGGAGAAAATGTCATTTTATCCAAATTTCAACTGAGATGGAGCGGTCTAGAGATATTGAGAAGATCTCAATATCCTGGGGGGATGTTAGTAAGTAATTGCTGTGAGGGGAATGAGGGGAAGTTAGACATGCAACATCTGATTTGTCACCACACTTTTCCATGGTAGTTGTGATACCCACAAAAGATGAACTATCTTTGAGAAAGAAGATCACTCATGCAACTGCTTCTGCAACATCAAAACTACTTACCCATCCTATTACTCCTAACATTTTTTCTTCATTCTCCTTGGGTGCATTTGAGCTAGAAAACCCTAATTATCTTCTTTTCTTTTATCTTCCATCCTATATAAATCTACCCTTATCTCTTCCAAGGGCCTAGATTAAACAATTGGGCTCCTTTGCTTCTCTACCTATCTACTTATCTGCCAAGCTTGAACTGTTTGGACAAACCTTTATTCTCTATTCTAAGACAAGTAAATTGAAGTATGAACTTGGCCAAGATTAAGTTGTTTGGCCATTCATGAACCATGATAAGAGTCAAGCAACTATACATAGTGAATTTCTTCAAAAATGGAACAGTAGTGGCATTTGAACTAGCACACTTTCCTGGTCTTTTGGTTTGGGGTTCATTTCTTTCATTTTTCTCTTGACCATTTCCTTCTTTTTTCCCTTTTATTTTTATTTTAGGGCGTACCCTCTTTCATTTTTAATTTTCTTCATTTTTTTACAAAATATGGAACCTTTGCATGTAAAGGATGAACATATTTGGCACTTCTCCAGTCAATCATGAAAAACGAAACCTATTAGTATAGGAGTATAACATAACCGATATTTGATAGGAGCATAGGATTGATGTCTTCATAGGGACTTTAAAATATAACATTGAACGTGAGGTTCACCTTTGAGAACCTGATTCATTGGAGAAGGCATTTAGGGTGGTAAGAAAAAATGAAAGAAAAATGATGACAACTAGGAAGTCTACCACTCACAACTATAAAGATGGAAGTTTTGTTGCTCCTTGTCTTCCCCAACCTACAAGTTGACACCACAACAATTAGAGGAAAAAGGAGAAAAAGCGATTTGTTACAGTTATGATAGAAAATATACTAAAGGTCATAAGTGTGTTGAGAAGACATTATCCTACATAGATTGTGAAGAAGAGGAAGAAAATGAATAATAAACATCAAAAGAGGAGGATATAGACTAGGAACCAACCCCCCAAGAAAGAAGAAATGAATATGAACATATCTTGTAATTCATTGGTCAGAATTACCACTTTGAAAACTCTGAATATAGAAGGATATATCAAGAAGAAAAAAGTTAATAGTGTTGATTGATTCTGGTAGTACCCATAATTTTATTCATTGTAAGATAGCCAAGGAATTGAATTGCTTCCTATATGTAGTACCATAGTGTCAAGTGATGGTTGAAAATGGAGGAACTATAAATTTCTCTAGAAAGTGCCATAATATCATGCTAACCATGGTGGAATATGTATTGAATAGTCCAATTCTTTCCATTCTAATGGGCGGTGTTGATGTTGTACTAGGAGTCCAATGGTTACAACATTTTGAGAAGATAGATTTCACTTTTAAATAACTTTTTTTGATTTTTTTTGGGGAAGGAAAGGAAGTTGAATTATCTGGTATCACAGGGAAACTAGGAAATATAATCAAATCTAATGAAATGACAAATCTTATGAAGAAATAACAATAGGGCGTAGTTGCAAAATTATGCTCACTAGAGGTTCAAACATCGAAATCATTTATTTCTCCAGATTCCAAAAAGCCTTGGGAAATCATTCCAAGGTGTTTGAGATTGCTAAAGGCCTCCCACCTATTCGTGATCATGATTATGCTATTCATTTGATTCAAAGAAGTGTTCCTCCAAACATCAGACCTTACAGATATCCTTATGTCGAAAAGAATGAAATTAAACATATGGTTGTAAAAAAGCTAGAGGCTAGTCTAATTCATCCTATTCAAAGTTCTTTCTTCACTCCAGTAGTATTGGTGCACAAGAAGGATGGATCATGGCATATGTGTTTGGACTATAGGGAGCTCAATAACCTCACTATTAAAGCTAAATTTAACATTCCTACCATTGATGAATTTTTGGATGAATTACATGGAGCAATTTACTTCAACAAGTTGGATCTTCATTCAGGATATCATCAAATTAGGATGAAGATTGACGACATTCCGAAAACAACATTCAGAACTCAAGAGGGTCATTATGAATTTTTGGTCATGCCTTTTGGCCTTACTACTACACCTTCCACATTTCAAGGTTTGATGAATTCCATTTTCAAACCATTATTTGGAAAAATTTTGCTAGTACTTTTTGATGATATACTAATCTACAACATGTCTTGGAAGGATCATGTTCAACATGTTGATAGGGTGCTCAAACTATTGCAGGAGAAACAATTACATACAAAAACCTTTAAATGTTCTTTTGGAGTAAAAGAGGTGGAATATTTGGGTCATATTGTATCTCATGAGGATGTTAAGGTAGACCCTAACAAAATTAAATCCATTAAGGAATGGAAAATCCCCACAACCATAATGCATCTTAATAGATGATTTCTCGGGTTGACAAGGTATTATCGCAATTTTGTTAATAATTATGGGAGAATAGCGGCAACTCTAAAATCATTATTGAGAAAAGATGCATTTTCTTAGAGTCCAGAAGTAACAAATTCCTTTGAACATCTTAAAGAGGCAATGTGCCAAGCACCGGTCTTAGCTACACCAATCTTCACAATTTTTTTTTATTATTGTGGAATGTGATTCCTTAAGAAATGGAATTGGTGTTGTTTTAATGCAAAAAGGAAGAGTCATTTCTTTCCAAATTCATCCAATCAAAGGAAAGTATTTACGCAAACCTATTTATGAGAAGCAAATGTTGGCAATAGTACGTCCACTGAATCAGTGATGACCTTACCTAATGGGAAGACACTTCAAGGTAAAAATAGATCATGATTGTATTAAATACTTTTTGGAAAAAAAATTCTCTTCAGAAAAGCAGCAAAAATGGGTGACAAAGATGTTGGGTTATGACTTTAAAATCATATACAAAAAAGGGAAGAAAAATGTTGTTGCAAATGCAATCTCAAGAAAGGATGAGGACGAGGATGTGGAAGCATTTCTTTGTGCCATTTTTATTATCCAACCCGTTGTAGTGGCTACAACCACCCTCCAAATTTTTTCCTTAGATTCATTTTGTAACCTCCCTACCAACCTTTCACAATAGTGTGTCTTGCCTTGTGAAGTACGCAAGCTTCAGTGATTTTCTTGCAGATTGAAAACCTGTCCTCGAGAGCTTGTTGCATTCCCCTCATAGGCTATTTCTTCGAACTTGGTCCAGTAGTAGGCTGAGGAGCTCCCTCAAGAAATTGTACAATTCCATAGGGGAACCAACCTTCTCTCTAGAAATTTTGGAATTCTACTTGGCAACCTGCTGGGCTCCAGAATTGCGCAAATCTTCCTGTTATTGTTCACTAGAAAAATTGTGCAATTCCTCCCGGTAGGACTGCTCAGCCTAGAAATTATGCAATATTGGGCAGAAGTCAGTTGATCTGCCCAAAAATTGCGTAAATATTCTGGGCAACTAACCCAACTCCCTCCTAGAAATGCACATTTTTTCCTCCCAGCTGAGCAGACTATTGCATGTGCAGTTGAGTTGAACGGTTCCACTCGGGACCAAGAAACTTAAATTGTATGCATGGGCAGCTTTTTCCCGGAATAGAAAAAGGAAACATGCAAAAAGCATCCCTAGATTTTAGTGAGATATTTTTAGCAGCTAGAGGTTACATGCAAAGATCATTTTAGAATCTTTCCTCCAAGTGTCGCTTTTTCCTAGATCATGAGCTTCAAATTTATTTATTAGACACGTCAGATCTCATTTCTTCACATCAATCTTGGAGCTCTGACATCCCTCAACACATCCAGGAGTCTTCAACACATCCATCTCACCTATTCATGGGTAGGTTGACTTAACTTATCTTTTGCAACATTTCTGTCACATTTTTTGTTTTCATTTGTGCGAGTGTCGTTTTCTTGATTTATGTGAACACTTGTTGTGGTTTACATGCATACTAGCTTGTACTAGCACCATTTCAGTTTTCATTAGAATCTCACTATTGTCGCATGCATGAAACTATTTTTCATGAACGGTCGTTGATTTGGCGACTTGCTTCACCCACATGCATGTTGTTCGATTTTCTGAATCTTTCATTCACTATTTGCATGCATGATCAATCACTCCTTCTTACACTCAGTATCGCCATGCATTCACAATCATATTTTATTTTAGTTGCCTGTTGGTAAGTCTGGGCATCCTTGGCCCGGACTCTGCCTCACCAATAGAACATTGCGTGATCCTGAGAAGGAAGGCTTTGTCTTCCCCTCAGGAAATGCACATTTTTTACCAGTGAATTTCCTTTAGTCTTACATTGCACGATTATGAGGGGCAGTGATTATTGGCACAAAAAATTGCGTAATGCAGGCACTGGGCCTAAAACCACTGCCAACTAAAATTGTGCATTTCCCAATTCCAATAGCTACTAGGCCAGTGTGGATTATGCATTGGGAAATTCCAGTAGCTTGCAAGCCTCCCAGACAGCCCAGGCTACCTTTTGCACAAGTCTGACAACCAGTCTCCTAGCCTCCTAGAAGAAATTGCACAATCCTTTCTAGTCAATTCCCATGTATGTTGCATGTTGTTCCTCAAATTTTCTTTGGTTTTCATTGAAAGATTTCTTTCCATGCATGTCTCTTTGTCTCTAGATCTAGCAGGTGTTCATCTTCCTCTTAGAATTTCAGGATCAAATGGCGTCCAAGAGAGCGAGATCAAAGGACTCTAATGAAAGTGCAACTGGTGCAACAGTTGAGCGAGTGTCTACAAGTTTGCTGATCTACAAAGATACCAAGCTGATTGTAGACAAGGAAATCAAGTTTAAATGGCAAGAGGCCAATGATGTATTTGTAGGAGCATTTGGGGAATACCTCAAAGATCACCAAGTCTATGCAAACATCCACAACTCCGGCTTGTACCAGATTGCAAGCAGGTACCCCGTGCTCCCATATGCAGACATGATACATTGGATTGTCTCACACACTGATCCTGAGACGATGACATTGAGCAATGTTAGTGAGACGAATATTGTTACCTTTAGGGCATTGGATTATGATGAGATATATCAGATGTCAAAGATCGTGATCGTCATGGAGACTCCATTCAGCATACCCAGTAGTAATGCCAACTCCAGAGACATTTTGAAGAACTGGGTGAAAGATCCGACTAGATTCAGGATGACAACCAACTAGATCTACAAGATGAAGATACTGAAGAAGGCATATCAATACTTAGACATCTTTTCATGCCCACTGCATGGCCAAAAAATTATGGAACTTTCCCACAGAGTTGGGTGATTGCATTGGACCAACTGGACAGAGAGTGCAAAGCATGCAACTGGTTCGACATGTTGGCTCATTAGCTGAAGGAATAGGTAACAAGGGCTTGAGAGTCACCCAAAGGTATGCAAGTAGAAATCTACATGTCTACCTATATCTTGGATGCAATCAGTTCCCAACAGGAGTTCCTGTGCTTGAAGTGGACATGGACACCTATGGAGACTGTTGTGAACACTTATTGTAAGATGTTGTCTAAATGTATCTTTAGAGTAGTTATCACGCAGCTGTCCGATGATTTTGTCAACCTGATTTACAACATGATATTTGAATAGGATCCACCCTAAATGTCGAAGGTAGCAATGGAGGCATTGATTGACATAGCTGGTTGGTATGCCTCACCGTCCACCACCTTCATACGAATGTACAATGCGGAGAATCCTATGCATGTTCTACCAAAGTTTTCCTTGGAAAAACTCATCATGCAAAATGTATCATATGACATCTCAGCAGGATTGACACCTAGGCTGCACCAGAAGAAGGAGAAACCTTGGCTTGCTCTTCTGTTGTGTTATCACTTAAGACTACAAGTTCATCTATGTACAAAGATCTATATAAAATTTTTGGTTCAAGTCAATAGGTTTTTAGGTCTATTACTTTAAAATTAGTCTTTTCCAAAGATATTGAGGTATGTCCTTGTAAAAAACCGTTAGTTTCCATCTCCCATAGCATATCTAGTCTTGATTACATCATTCCGACATTGCACAGTTTCGTAGCACAATATGATTGGCCAGTTTTAACTGCGCAATCATTTTCCACCATTCCTGAGCAGCCATTGCGTAGCGCGGCATGTCATTTCATGATTGCCAGCGCTACGAAATCGGGGATTCGGGTATTTTCTGCAGTATATTGCCTTGAAGTGTCAAATCTTGGGGTGTGAGTCATCAAAAACCGTTCAAATGTGTCAGTCGACATCCCATCTAGATCATAATAGGATTCATCCCGCCATTAGAGATAGGATCACACACATGTCTATGATGTTAATCAATCTTATGAGGTAAGGTGGTGCAATTATGTTTATTCATGACTGCATTCAACGTGCCTATCCTATGGTAAGTGTTTCAAAAAACAAAAGGAAGCCGCCCGAATTCTTATTCAAAAGAGAGACTACTGCAAGCGAGCCCGCATTCTGAAAGCCAAAGCTGTTGAGTGAATTGTAATTGCTGATTGAGTTTCTGTGCAAAGATTTTTCTAAGCAAGATGGAAAAACGAGAGAATAGATCCGGGAGATGTTTAAGGACTGAACCAGAGGGACTCGACCTCACGCTTAAGGATGAAGGTGTTGCTCGAGCTTTCAAACAAGCCGGTTGCTGGAGGTTCTGTGAGAAACTAAAGGGCGGACACACAGAGGTAACCAAAGCTTTTGCTCTAAATTTTAGCGGCCTCAATTCTAAAGTTGCATTATTAGAATTCCCTGTTTCTCCACAAATTATCTCTGCTGTTACCGAGATCCCAAGGAGTGGTCAGGAGTGGTTTAAAAACTACAAGTTTGATACAACACCATGCAAAGAATTTCTGAAAGAGCAGTATGTCAACCAGGACCTTTCTAAGGCAATTCCCAGACATTATATCAAACAGCATTATGCTCTGCTCCTCACAGCTATTCAGAAGTACCTCACTTGTGAGGGCAGGTACACTAAAGTATACTCCTACCATTTCAAACTTCTGTTACACTTCACAGGAAAAACCTCCATAGATATTCCTTTCTATCTGTTTAGGAGTCTAGGCAAAATGTGTGACAAGGTTCAGTATAAAAAAGATAATCACGAGACATCTCTCTTCCATCATGGTTTAATCAAGCTACTGGTGTTAGATAGCCTGAATAAGATTGGAAGGGATTGGGACTCATTTATTTTCATGTCGGGTTTCCAAAGTAAAACCAGTCTAACCCCTTTACCAGACAGAGAAAAGGAAAAAGAGACTCAAGAGTCTGCAATGGTTGAGGAACCTATACTGGAAACAATAATGGAAGAGCCTACAGTGGCTGAGCCTAAGCAGCAGGCTAGAGACCGAAAGAAACAAAAACATAAATCAAAGCAATCAGGGAAACCCGTAGTTATCAAAGAGACACCAAAACCATCCGAGGAAAAGATGAAACACCAGAAAGTGGCATCCAAGCCAAGTGAAATAGCACAGCAAACCAAAATCAGAACAAGGAGCCAATTGAACAAGGAAAAGGGAAAGTCAATTGCAACAGAGGATAGCCCCATGTCAAAGGGTAGCCTTAAAGATTTGCTAGAAGCAATTGACTTTGAGCAAGCTACTTCTGTACAGGTGGAGCCCGTGCCAATAGACCTAACACAGTCATCTCCTGATTCTAAGAAATCCAAAGCCTCAAAAAGGCTAAGATTCGAAGAGGCTGGGAAGGAATTCATGGTTAAGCCTAGAAGGCCAATCACTAAAGGTCAAGCACAAGCAGTAGGACAAATCCCAAAAGGTGAGGAGACTGCCAAGGTAATAACAAAGCAAACTAAACCATTGCCTAAGACAGAGAAACCAAAGGAGGCAGAAAAGGCAGAGAAACCAAAGGAGGCAGAAAAGGCAGTAAAGGCAGAGAAGGTACAGGAGACTAAAAGGATAATTTATACCGGAGAGCAGACCAAACAAAGAGGAAAACAGGTAGCTCAGGCCAAAGAAACAAAGGAGAGCAGAAAGAAAGAGGTAAAAGTAAAGACTCCTTTAGTTAAGAAAGAGAAAACCTCATCCTCTAAGGAAAAATGGGAAGCAGCTGACCAAGAGATGGCCAATATAGAAAAGACAGTGTCTGAGATTGCAGCTATGGAAAGTGAACTTGCTAAGCTGAAGGCTCAGCTAGGCAAGTTAGCTGCCAAATGAATTTATTTTCAATATTGCACCAAGTTTTTGTTTCATTTTTCTTATGTTAATTGATGTTTTGAGGCATGTATTAAAGTAAGGATAGCGAGCAATTTTGGGATCAAAGAGGAAAGCTGTAATAGTCTGAAATGATTGAAGACTGTGATTTTTGCAAAAAACAGCAGTTTCGTAGCGCGCTACGCAACTGCTGTAGGTGACTGTTTTTAAGGGAAAATTTGAAAACATTGCTGAGGTCACCAAATTTTGTGGAGAAAGGCTTCGAGGATGGAAAGGGAATCACCATGGTTGTTTAAGCTTTCAAAAGATTGACAAATGTAAAGCTTATGCATAAAGGTAAAATCTTTTGTCTTTACCTAGTTTCATAAAGTACCTTTATGACCGCAGAATTAGGGTTTCTTGTAGGATTACCAGGGTTTTGAGTTCAACACCTGGCAGTATTCGCAAAGCATCTAGATTATTCAGGCAGAGGGTGTTATGGCATGGTCATTAAAGGTCATTAATACATCTTAAAGCATTTTTGTTGAAAAATGAACATGGAGCAAAACAGGGACCGGGAAAACAGAGGTTAGTTCTGCAACAAATAGTTGAGTCAGCAACACATTCAGGATCCAAGGCAGCAAGTACAATGAATGCTCCTCAAGATACATTTCAGCTCCTACACGAAGAACACAGCTGTCAGAGATCAGGAAAGAATCAAGCAAACGAGGAGATGGAAGCAGAATTTGATTAGAACTAGGACTCTTTGCATTAAAAGCAATACCTTTGTATTTAGTAAATTAGTTTCAATACGGATAAGGTAGTTAATTTTAAGTTTTCGAGCTCCCCTCATGCTGGAGGAGGAGACTCAAGATAGCTTAGCTTTATTTCCTATATATAGCAAGAACTTGGATGTATCAAGGGTTGGAGACTTTTATGAAAAAGACTGAGTTCTCATATTGGTGTATGTACAGACTTATTACAGTAATAGTAAAACAGCTGTTGTTTCTTCTCAAGATTCTCAATGGATTATATTGTTCAAATGTGATGTTGTTTTATTTTCTTAATGTTCTTGTACAACCTTGTTATAACACAATCACTCAGAATTCATATCTTATGCTCTGACTTCCTGTGTGTTTGGCAAGCTGTGGTTTTTGTCAAGTATGTTTGAACAATTAATGCAAAGAGCCTTGACTTCCATGAAATGACTGTGCTTTTGTTTACTAAGTGTGTGAGACTCCATAGCCCAATGAAGACCAAATTTGATGTGTGTCCAACCAACTTTATTTTCATAAGTGTGTGAAGAGTTAGCCCTCTGTTGTTGTGATTAATTCTTATCAAAAGTTTGTGAGAGAGCCCTCTCTGACCAAGGAGGTTAATCTTTGGTCTAAAGCTTGGTCTGAAACAGTTGCATAAGATCTCACTAGGTTGCAGCCCTTAGTGTGTGATTTTGTGACAACATGTTGTACATTAGGTTATATGAGATACAAAGTTTCAAGCATGTGAATGCCGAAGCAGAGCAGATGAAAATGTATCCATTTGACCTTTGAAAATACAATCTATATGACCGACATTATCCTGTGAAAGATCATTGCATGAGAGTACAGTTCAACCAGAAACATGGGGCATGTCATTAGGTGGAGGAGGACCCACGGAGATATTGTTACAAATCCTCTAGACTCAATGAACCGATCAGCCTTGCTGTGAAATTCATGGTGAAGCAACATCCCATAGAGCACCAAAAGCAGCAGAAACAATAGATGTGAACATACCAGTGCATGACAAGGGCAAGAGGAAGATTGTCAATCGCATGGAGGAAGAGCAAATTTGCAAGTTTCAAGCAGACCCATTTGTGGAGAAAAAAAATTTGGCAATAGAGGCAAAGAGGAAATAACGTGACAAGTGAAATGTACAAAGGCAGAGAGAGAAATAGAGAATGGAGGAAACAGAGAAGGAGTTTCATGAGTTGAAGGAGCAACTCCAGAAGGAATAGGAGTTGCAGAGACAAGAGAAGTAAGAACAACAACAACAGGTACATCAGGGGTCACAACATGTACAGACAGATGAAACGGTGTCGTACAGGTAGTGGAATCATCAGAACAGCTGGCATCAGGTAGATAGGGTGAACCATCACAGGAGTAGGACTTTTCTCAAGAGATAGAACGAGCACTTGAACATATGGATACAGATATGGAGCAACAGGAGTTAGAGCAAGACATCAACCTCATGCCTCACCACCAAGAGGTCAACCCACCAGCTTCACTGCATCTAGAAGAGGAGCAAGTCCCAAGCTACCAAGGAGACACTGAGATCCTTGGAGATCAGTTGGAACGAGAGATGCACAACATCTCATTTGACGAGTCTCAACATAGAGTTGTGAAATCTTGTAGAATGTTGACTCCAGAAGATCATACATATTCTGCGCAGTTTGAGGAACAAGTGATTGTTTCTAACGTGCACAAACATCCAACAACTTTGGCCTATTCTACTAGAGCATATTTCGAAGCCACTAGCTCGAGTGATCGCTTCCTGATAGCTAAGAACAAGCAAATGGCTAAGGAGCTATAGACGGCCAAGCATGGAGAAGAATTGGTTACAACCTCCACTCGAGTAGAATTGAAGAAGGAAATATAGGATGAAGTATTGTCCCTTGAAATAGTCATGTGGGCATTGTTTTCCAAGTTTGGTACCATGGATAAGGTGGTCATCCATCTTAATGGTTGGCAGCATCGATGTGCTAGAAGAGCATGTATCCTATTGAACATGCATGCTAATGTTGATTACATACAAACATGGAGGATGAGATACAAGGGAGCCCCGCATCACTTGCCTAAGATGATGAAGCCAAGAGTGGTTGAGATGAAGGCATGCATCCAGAGTCAAATTTGGAACTATGAATAGCTCCTGCAGCTCATAACTAGATTACAGACTTCCCATGCACAAGTATTAAAGGGTATGGATGTTGTTGTGCACGCACATGTGATCCCATCTATTGGGAATCTCACCCAGGTGAAGACAAAGGCACAGGTCTGACTAGATCTTGACTCGTACTTTGACGAGTTGATATGCATAGCCACTAGGAAGACTTGTCCATCAATGCAGACACCATGCACAAGTACATTGCTAGTCTGGTCACACTTAAGACAATGATGTGCATGCTTTCAAATGAGTTGGACATAGGAGCTCGAGAAGTGTACCCGGATGGTATGGAGGCAAGAATTAGGTTCCAGAAAGATGTCACCTTAGAGCGCACGGGCACCATCACCGACTATCGAGCTTGGTATCAGTTCAATACTATTGATCACCATGAGGATGTCGAAGAGTTTGTATTCCAACAGTTGTCTGAGTCATAGTGATGTCTTGCATGGCTTGCTCAAGCTATTGTGTCTCACATGGGTATATGTGCATTTTAATGTAACGTCTTTTCAAGTGTAAGTTCAAGTGTCGATAGTTGGATGTAACAGTCATAGAGTAGATGAAGAGTCATGAGGGTATATGAACTATCACAAAGGGGAATATCAAAGTCCACCCCACGCTTTGCTATCAATAGTTCCTCATAACTCATTGTATAGGATTTTTTTCAGCAAGCTTCCGATAGGACTATCTTAGAGAAAGCTTGGACAATTTTGCAATGTGCCTTAGTTTCTCCATTGCACATAGCTAGTATATTTCTTTGAAGGAGCAGAAGATTGTGGCTGTAACATTTCACTGTCAGAACTAGTGGTTGGACATGGATGTATTGTATGAATGGAACTTACACTTCTTAATATAACAGAGACAACATGTTTCATGCATATGTCATATTGTATTCCATATATATTTTTAACTCTAAATGATATATGTATCTATTTGCTTACACATTCATATATGGACTATTCGGTATAAGCATGTATGAATCTTTCTGAAATGTGTTGTTGGTTTAACCATCACTTTGGATTGCTAGCTAACTTTCTTTCTATTTTTTGATGCATATTTTCTCGTGTGTTCCCTTCCAAGCCATGTGCTATCACAGGTTTCCAAGGAGCGCAATCACCCTACTCTCCATGTGTTATAACTATTCATACACCTACATTTTCCCACAACAGCTGTCACACCCTTGCTACTAGCATGGACATCTTACTTGCCTCTATGCAAAACCGCAGTCAAGGCATTACCATATGACCCACTACTGATTCCTACACCAAACTATCTAAGGTCTAATTGGGACTTCATACCGAGGAGATCCCCTGACATGTTGGCAAGTCAAGCACCGTCAACATTTTTGGTGCTAGAAGGAGGGCCAGATGACAAGTTGTGTCCTTTCATCTTGGTTTGAACCTTTGCATATCTATCATGGAGTCTTGCACTTTCCTCCCTCCATAATTTTTTTCGCATACCGAATCTGTTACCATCATGAGGGAGTTTTTTGATCCCTTGTCCACATACACATATGATGGTGAAGGTGAAGTGGCCTGGCTTGAGTTCTTACATGAATTCCTTTCCATGCTTCATGAGGGAGATGGATGTTCGGATGAACAGGCTAGTCTGCTACTTGCGTACATGCTTCCTTAATCTCCACATCGGTGGTTGTACAGCCTACTGGCTGATAGCGTGCACTCACTGAAGACACTTTATATCATTTTTCTCTAGAACATCTAGACCAAAAATTCTTACAACAACGGAAGGCTCCGCATGTATCGCCTATGGATTTTTGGAAGCTCTTCCATGATTTGCAGTTTCGAGCTCTGAAGAGCCAAATGAAATTTTTCTATCTTTGGGACCAAATCGAGTATTGTATTAAGAAATCTACTCATCCCAAGAAGAATTTTGAACTCAAGCCTTGCTCAACATTCTTCAGTGATGGAGCTATACAATCATAGACGGACATGGTCACTATCACAAGTGACTATCCACCATCCCCTCATCAAAGAGCTCCACCACTGCAGAGTGATGCAAGAGATCATGCTCACACATTTGTTCAGCTGTGACATCCTCCCAACATAGCTCCACTTAATTTTCACGGAGATTTGGTTGTGATTCCATTGAGTTTTCATATGCATTTTGTACCATAACCTCCATATTCATACTTGGTTGTTCTTCGAGATGATACTATCTTGTGTTCTTTCATTCTAGACTCTACACTTGTTGCGAACAAGGATCAAGCCACTGATGGAGTTGGTGTTGCACAACCAACATGTGTTTTCATTCATGAAGATTATGACTGGGAGCTTGAGCATCAACACTCAGTGAAGGATGACTCCCTTCCATCTGAGCTTCATCCATTCTTTCCTGATATATTTGGTGAACCCTCCATCCATGATTTCGCATGTGTATCTTCATCTACAGATGCACCCATTGTTGATCACTCATAGGACACACTGGATGTCATTCCATCATCCGATAATGGAGAGGATAAGTTATTCATTGAAAAATCCACTAGACCTTTCATCTGCCTCTTTCGGAAACACAGAGGATGAATTTGTCCACTTTTCATCTACCCCTCTATTTGATTCATCAGATCATGAGGATGCCGATGAACTCATTGATTTTTCTGATCGTGGATTTCGTGATCCATTTAATCCCATATTCGATCATGATCATGATTCTATCACAGTTGATTTTTTTAAGCCACCTATTTATGATGATCTATCTAACGATGAAGTTGAAACACCCTAGACTATCAAGGCACTTCAACCTAAGCTAATGGTTATGTCAGGCCGTCGCTGTCTTGAGGTTGGTTTCACTTCCGATCAAGAAAATGTTCAATCACCCAAGGCTCATCATCACTCATTTGTATGCATTGAAGATCAATCTCACACACAGATCATGCTTCCTCCACTCAAATTGCACGATCCCATCACTCATGCATTGGAGGAATCTTACTGTTAGAAAATTATATATTACAGAGCAATGGAACACATAAAATATTACAGAAATCTAAACACAGAAAATGCACAAAACAAGAGAGACATAGATATACGCGGTTCACCCAGTTTGGGCTATGTCCATGGAGAAACAACCAGTGTTTACTTTTATATTATCCAATAAACTAAAGAGATACAACCTACAACAGATCCGTTGTAACACCCTCTTCGCTCTCAATCTCCTCTCTCTTTCACACTTAGAATAGGGAGATG
Organism: Pinus taeda; assembly: GCA_000404065.3. Taxonomy (NCBI): domain Eukaryota; kingdom Viridiplantae; phylum Streptophyta; class Pinopsida; order Pinales; family Pinaceae; genus Pinus; species Pinus taeda. The sequence goes on along the minus strand of APFE031207099.1, from coordinate 41,035 downwards.
CATTGATGCAATACAATTCCCTCATATATAGTGAGGGGTTTCCTTCTAAGGAAAAAAACCCTAAACTAAACATAACTTCTACCGTCAGATCATCCACCTAATGAATGGTCCAGATTGACTAGAAATTACTAGCCTTTTACAAGGCAATTTTACATCTATTTTTAGCTGTGGGGTGCTGCCCCCGAACCCCCAGCGGGGGACCGATGGCCCCCAGACCCCCACGAACCCCCGGGGGGGGGGGGTAAAGTCCCCCCCACACCCTCCCCGCATGGAGATGTGTACAGTCTTCTTGGGGTATACATCTGGCTGAGACCTTTGAATACAGAAGATAATCAGGCTCCACACCCAACAATCTCCCACTTGGAGACTGATTATAGCAACTCCACCGCTACTTCATTTTCTAGACAATAACTCCACTTTGGACCTGGTTGTTTCTCGTCTTCTTCATCATATTCGAAGACTAATTGAAACTGAGCAGATTCTCAGTTTCTCCCTGGTTACAACTTTTGTTAGCATATCTGCAGGATTCTGGCTAGTGTGTATCTTTTCCGGCTTCAACTTTCCATCTTCCAATGTTGATCGTATGAAATGGTACTTGAGCTGTATATGTTTAGTCTTGGAATGAAATGCAGAGTTTTTGGCAAGATTTATGGCACTTTGGCTATCACTGTATAACCTTCCCAACTCCTACTTCTTGCCCAATTCATCCAAAAATCTTTGTAACCAAATCATTTCTTTACTAGCCTCTCTAGCAGTAACATACTTTTCTTCTGTTGTTGAAAGTGCAACAACACTTTGGATTTTTGAAACCCAGCTGATAGCTGTTCCACCTATAGTAAATACATATCCTGTAGTGCTCCTCCTATTATCTCTGTCACCTGCCATATCTGCATCAACATATCCCTATAGATCAATTTTTCAACCACCAAAGCATAATGCTTGATTTGTGGTACCTCTCAAATACTTGAGAATCCACTTCACTACCACCTAATGTTCTTTTCTTGGATTGTTCATGTTCTTGCTTAAAACTCCCACTACATGTGCAATATCAGGCCTTGTGCAAACCATTGCATACATTAAGCTTCCAATTGCTGATGCATATGGAACTTTATACATATGAGCCATTTCTTCCTGAGTCTTGCGACACACCTCCTTACTTAATTTGAAATGGCTAGCCAAAGGTATACCAACTGGTTTTTCATTCTGCATATTAAACCTTTTCAACACCTTTTCTATGTACTCACTTTGAGACAATGTTAATTTGCGATTCTTCCTATCTCTAGTTATTCTCATACCAAGGATATGTTTTTCACCACTCAAATCCTTCATTACAAATGAGTTTGCCAATTTCCTTTTGAGCACATTTATTTCCTCCATGTTAGAACCTGCAACACGAATGTCATCTACATACAATAACAATATAATATAGCTACCATCATTTTGCCTTTTGAGATAAACACAATGGTTAGAGTGACACCTAGTATAACCTTGTTCAGCCATAAACCTGTCAAATTTTAGATACCACTGCCTTGGATCCTGTTTTAATACATAGAAGCTCTTCTTCAACTTACACACTAGTTTCTCCTTCCCTTCTACCTCATATCCTTGTGGCTGCTGCATATATATCTCTTCCTCCAAATCTCCATGGAGAAAGGTTGTCTTTACATCTAACTGCTCAAGATGCAAATCTTCAGCTGATACTAGGCTTAGAATATTTCTGATTGAAGTCATTTTCATAACAGGAGAAAATATTTCATCAAAATCAATACCTTTCTTCTATGCAAACCCCTTCACCACAAGTCTAGCTTTGTACCTCTGTTTTCCTCCATCTTCTTCCGTCAACTTGTAAACCCATTTATTCTGCAATGCTGTTTTACTTGCAGGAAACCTGACTAAGTCCCAAGTCTGGTTATGTGCTAAGGAGTCCATCTCTTATTTCATGGCTTGCTCCCACTTCTTCTTAGTTTCTACCTGCACTGCTTCTTCATAACATTCTGGTTCACCAAAATCAGTCAACAATACATAATAGAATGAAGGAGAGTATCATTCAAGGGGTCTACTTATCCTGGTAGATCTTCTAACACCACTTTCAGGTGTTTGAGGTGCTTGTTGCTGTTGTGGTTGTTGTTCTCACTGTTGATCATTATGATTTTCAGGCACCATCACTTTTCATGTGATATCGTCAAGCACTGTGTATTCTCTATTTTCTTTTTCCTGTTTCTTTTCCGGTAACTGATTCTTATACAAGACCTTTTCATTGAATATTACATCTCTACTCCTAATGATTTTGTGACTTCCATAATCATATAAGTGATAACCAAAATCATTAACACCATATCCAATAAAGGTACATTTCTTTGATTTTGCCTCAAGTTTGTTCTATTTTCTTTGTTAATGTGGACAAAGGCTTCAAAACCGAAAGTCTTTAAAAAAGAGTAGTTTACCTTTTTACCTATCCATGCTTCCTCTGGAATACCACCATCCAAGGAACTTGAAGGCCCTCTGTTTATTAGATAAACAATAGTATCTACAGCAACTGCCCAAAATTGTAAAGGCAATCCTATATGCAATCTCATGCACCTTGCGCGCTATATGATTGTCCTGTTCATCCTCTCTGACACACCTTGTCCCTCCGTGGGCAAGGTCAATCAAATTTTCCACATATGCATCTCTGTATCTGTCCCCATATAAAGAAAAAGAAAAGACTGAGGAGATGCGTAAGATCTATGTTAGCCTAGCTGGGGGATCTCTTTTCTTGTGGTGTTCCTGGAACTATCTTCTCTTTGCGAATTCCATTCTCTAAACAGTACCTATCAAACTCTTTGCTGCGATATTCACCTCCATTTTCTGATCTGAAACACTTCAACCTTTTTCCTGTCTCATTTTCAACCAAAGCTTTCCATTTCTTGAAAGTATCAAATACATCAGATTTATTTCGAATACAATAAATCTAGGTTTTTCTGGTTGAATCATCAATAAAAGTAAGATAATGACAAGAGCCACCAAGAGATGATACCTGAGTAGGTCCCCATACATATGTATGCACAAGCTCTAATTTTTCACTCTTCTTTTCTTTCCCAACTCTAAGGAATCTGACTCTCTTTTGTTTTCCATAAACACAATTCTCACAGAATTTTAAATCAACATGCTTCAAACCTGGCAACACATTTCTTGAGTGAAGAATTTGCATCCCCTTCTCACTCATGTGTCCGAGCTTATGATGCCACAATGCCATATCTTCTCCTGTATAGGTTAAAGCATTAACAGAATTAGAAATACCATTTCATAAGTACAATGTACCAACCTTTTCTCCTTTCGCTATTACTAGGTATCCTTTGGTGACCTTCTAGATTTTATCTGTGAAAGAAGTTATGTAACCTTCACCTCTCAACTGCCCTGTTGAAATCAGATTTTTCTTCAAATTTGGAACATGCCTTACCTCCTTCAATAGCCATTGATTTCCATTCTACTGTTTTATGAAAACTTTACCCATTCCAACGATTTTACAGGGTTTATCATCACCTAATCAAACCTATCCAAAATATACTTGAACATAATCGTGAAAATGTTTCTTATCAGGTGTGGCATGGAATGAGGCCCCTGAATCTACCACCCAGGCATCAATAATATTTTCTAATGAAAGAATCAAAGCGTCTTGCAACACATCACCTGTTACATTCGCTTCATGATTGTTTTCTTGTTGTGCATCTCCTTCATTTCCATTCTAAGACTTACAATCTTTCTTCAGGTGTCCTTTCTTCCAGCATTTCTAGCACACTATCCCCAATCTAGACTTGGATCTACCTTTCCTTGACTTACTACGATATCCAGAGCTCTTTCCTCTTTCCATTTTTCTTACCCTAGTCTTTGCAGTCAAAGCATTACCTGATGTCTCACAGGAGCTTTTCCGTTGCATTTCCTCGCTAAGGATTGCACCGACAACATCATCAAACTTTAAAGTACTAGATCCAGAGACAGAGTTACTAATGGCCATAACTAAACCATTCCAACTTTTTGGTAATGAGCACAGAAATAACAAAGCCCTAACTTCATCATCAAAATTTACCCCTACAGAACTTAACTGACTTGCAACTGTATTAAAATCATTTAAATGGTCTACAACAGATCCACCTTCTGACATCTCCATATTAAATAAATGCTTCATAAGAAATACCTTATTTGAGGCCAAGGGTTTTTCATATAGTTTGGCCAATGTTGACATTAAACCCTCTGTAGTCATTTCCTTTGAAATATTAAATGCTAGTGATGTCGCTAGGCATAGCCGTATTATTCCAAGTGCCTTTCTGTCAAGAATATCCCATTATGTGTCTGTCATACTCCTCGGCTTCTTTGTCTTTCCGCTCAATGGTAGGTACAAATCTCTCTGATACAGATAATCTTCCATCTGCATCTTCCATAGCTAGTAGTTTTGGCCACTGAATTTTTTGACCCTAAACCTACCAATTTCTGCCATTGCTTCCACTCAAACCAGGAACCCTTCTCTCCTGCGAATTTATTAGCCAAATAGACCTTCGTCTCTGATACCAGTTGTTAGAAAATTATATATTACAGAGCAATGGAACACATAAAATATTGCAGAAATATTAACACAGAAAACACACAAAACAAGAGAGACACAGATATACGTGGTTCACCCAGTTTGGGGTATGTCCACGGAGAAACAACTAGTCCTTCCTTTTATATTATCCAGCAAACTGAAGAGACACAACTTACAGTAGATCTGTTGTAACACTCTCTTCGCTCTCAATCTCCTCTATCTTCCAGACTCAGAATATAAAGATGCATAGATGTAATACAATTCCCTCATATATAGTGAGGGGTTGCCTTCTATGGCAAAAAACCCTAAACTAAACATAACTTCTACCGTCATATCATCTGCCTAATGAACGACCCAGATTGACTAGAAAATACTAGACGTTTACAAGGAAATTTTACATCTGTTTTTAGCTTCGGGGGGGATAAGTCGCCCCCGCATGGAGGTGTGTACAGTCTTCCTAGGGTATACATCTGGTTGAGACCTTTGAATATAGAAGATAATCAAGCTCCACACCCAACACTTACATTATAAGCATGTGTGCATGACACAAGTTGTCTTTATTTCTTTCATTTGCTTGCATGTCACAATCAAGAGTATGTGTATGCTTCAAAGATGCATGCGGTGTCACACAACACCGTGACAAGTCCACGGACCACATGTCATGTAATTGCACTCACTTATATCCTATGGACACATCTAAACATGAAGTGTGTCTATCTTCATTCTTGTATCTTTCTTGTTTGCTGGTTTGCGCAATCTTGTTGCTCGTGGACCAAGCCTTCACCAACATGGGTAAACCAATGCGTTGGTGGCTGCATTAGGAATATCACTTCACTTGATCAGGCCCATGCACTGTTAGCTTAGGAGTAGGAGTAGTGTTTGCTTTCATGCTTGTTTGCTTTCTTTCTTTGCATGTTTGTTTGTTTGCTTGCTTGTTTTCTTACTCGCTTTGCTTTGACTTCTGCTTATGCTCTGCTTTGTGTTTGTTTGCCTTTTTTTGTTCGTAGGTTAGTTTCACATGAAACCATGTATGACTCTTGAAACAAGCTAGGTAAATGACAAGAGGCCTTGTGCAACTATCACTACTTGGTTATGTGTCATCCTGCCTTTGTATGAAGAACTTGTTACTTTTAGTCTATGATACATTGATGGAAAATATGTATTGTTTGAAGTGAACCTTGGTGAAAACACAACACTTGCCCACTAAATAGTGTCACCTACTCCATATGGTTTCTTTTGGCTTAACCCTTGTCAGCTCAGTCAAGTAGAGTAAGGTGAGGGGGAAAGCCTTCAAAATCACGTCAGAGGTATATAATAAACTACTTATCTAAAGGAACAACTTCTTCTTCTCTGAATAAGTCAAGATCCCTATTCCACATATGAAATGAATAAGTGTTATGCACATTTATGAAAAAAAAATGAAAAAAGAATAAGGAGAAAGTAGAGAAAGGCTTCTTGTGTAGAGAGGTGATGCAAGTAACTCCATTAGGGTACTAAGTAGGCTGGTTGGTTACGAAGCAATACTTTTGTTCCTGCGTGACTCTGTCAGGGTACTATCCAGGCTTGCTAGCAGTGGAGCAACACCAGAGATGAAACTAAGACTATGACGACTATATTGCTTGTGCATCAATATACCCCCTCAACCCCAATCGAAACAACTATGAAACTTGACTTGGAATTTATGTCACTTGACCAAGAGCTTGGCAGATGCTACATATTAGAATCAAGCAAGTGTGAAAACCAAGACAAACTGAGAACTGAAGAATAATTCGAGAGGTGTTAGACTTTCTTTTCATGAACAAGGTCAATTTAGAGAGATGGAGTTCTACCACTGTGTCACCAATTGTTGTACCGGCTACAACTACCCTCCAAATTTTTTCGTTAGCTTCGTTTTGGAACCTCCCTACCATCCTTTCACAGCAACCTCTCTTGCCTTGTCAAATACATAAGCTTCAGTGATTTTCTTGCAAAATGACAGCCTGTCCTTGAGAGCATGTTGAATTCCCCTCATAGGTTGTTTCTCTGGATTTGGTCTAGCTGTAGGTTGAGCAACTCCCTCAATAAATTGCACAATTCTATCTAGCAGCCTGCTGGGCTCCAGAATTGTGTAAATCTTCCTATCATTGTTCACTGGAAAAATTGTACAATTCCTCCCAGCAGCACTGCTCAACCCAGAAATTGTGCAATCCTGGCAGAAGTTAGCTGCTCTGCCCAAAAATTGTGCAAATATTCTGGCTACCCAGCCCAACTCCCTCCCAAAAATGTGCATTTTTTCCTCCCAGCTAAGTAAACTATTGCATGTGTAGTTGAGTTGACCGGTTCCACCCGGGACCAAGAAAACTTGACCTTCATGCATGGGAAACTTTTTGAATGCATGCATGTCTGGCAACCTATTGGGCTCCAAAACTGTGCAAATATTCTTGTCACTGTTCACTAGAAAAATTGTGCAAATCCTCCCAACATGATTGCTCAGCCCTGAAATTACACAATACTCAGTAGCAGGCAACTTCTCTACACAGAAATTGCACAAATCTTTTGGGCAACCAGCATAGATCCCTACCAAAAAAGCACATTTTTCCTCCTAGCTGAGCAGACTGGTGCATGTGCAGTTAAGTTGACCCGTTCCACCTAGGACCAAGAAAACTTGAATTGCATGCATGGGAGAATTTTTCATGGAATATCAAAAGGAAACATACAAAACACATCTCTAGATTTTAGGCAGCTATTTTTAGCAACTAGAGGTTACATGCAAAGATCGTTTTAGAATCTTTCCTCCAAGTGTCCCTTTTTCCTAGATTTGTGGCATGTGCATCATGAGCTTTCAACTTATTTATTTGACACATCAGAGCTCATTTTTTCACATCGATCATGGAGCTCTGACATCCCACAACACATCCAGTAGTGTTTGACACATCCAACTCACCTATTCATGGGTAGGTTGACTTAACTTGTCTTTTGTAGAATTTTTGTCACTTTTTGTTTTTTCTCTTGTGTGAGTGTTGTTTTCTTGATTTCTATGAGCGTGTGCTATTGTTTACATGCATACTTGCTTGTACTAGCACAATTTCATTTTTTTTTTAGCATCTCACTGTTGTTGCATGCATGAAATTGTTTTGAATGAACAGTCACCGATTTGTCGACTCGCTTCAGCCACATACTTGTTGTTCCATTTTCTGAATCTTTCATTCACTGTTTCCATGCACGATCAATCACTCCTTCTTACACTTAGTATCGCCATTCATTCACAATCAAATTTGCTTTCAGTTACCCATCGGTGGGTCTAGGCAGCCTTGGCTCGGACTCTGGCTCACCAAGAAAACATTGCGTAATCCTGAGAAGGAAGGATCTGTCTTCCCCTCAGGAAATGCGAATTTCTACTTAGTGACTGTCCTCTAATCTTGCATTGCACAATTCTGAGGGACAGTGACTATTGGCCCAGAAAATTGCACAATGCAGTCTCTAGGCCTGCAACCACTCCTAGCTAAAATTTTGCATTGTGTAATTCCAACAGCTAGCAAGCCAACCTGGATTGCGTATTACACAATTCTAGTAGCTAGCTAGCATCCTAGACATCCCAGGCTACCTTTTGCGCAAGTTTGGCAGCCAGTCTCCTAGCCTCCAAGAATAAACTATGCAATCCTTGCTAGTCAATTTTGAGGTTGTTGCATGTCATTCCTCAAATTTTCTTTGGTTTTCATTGACATATTTCTTTCCATACATGTCACTTTGTCTCCAGATCTAGCAGGTGTTCATCTACCTCTTAGTAGTTTAGGATCAATGGCCTCCAAGAGAGTGGGATCAAAGGACACTAACGGAAATGGAACTGGAGCAGCAACTGAAAGAGTGTCTACAAGTCTGTCGATCAATGAAGATACCAAATTGATTGTAGACAAGGACATCAAGATGAAATGGCAAGAGGCCAATGATGCATTTTCAGGCACATTTGGGGAAGACCTCAAAGACCTCCAAGTCTATGTGAACATCTACAAATCCATCTTGTACCGATTGCATGCAGGTACCCCGTGCTCCCATGCATGGACTGATACATTGGATTGTCTCACATACTGATCTTGAGACGATGATAATTAACAGTGAGCGAGATGAAGATTGCTACCTTCAAGGCACATGATTATGATGAGATCTATCAAATGTCAAATTTTGTGAAAATCATGGAGATTCCCTTAAGCATATGCAGCACTAATTCCAACTGCAGAGACGTTTTGAAGAACTAGGTGAAGGATCTAGCTAGATTCAGGATGACACCCAACCATATCTACAAGAAAAAGATACTGTGGAAGGCATATGAATACTTGGTCATCTTTGCATGTTAACTATATGGCCAAGAAAGTATAGAAACCTTCCCACAAAGTTGGGTGATCATGTTGGACCAACTGGCCAGAGAAGGCAAAGCATACAACTAGTCTAACATGTTGGCTCATCAACTGAAGGAATAGGTAACAAGGGCTCGACAAGCACCTAAAGGTATGCAAGAAGAAATCTACATGTCTACCTATATCTTGCATGCAATCTGTGCCCGATAGGAGTTCCTGGGCTTGAAGTGGGCATGGACACTGGTGGAGACTGTTGTGAACACCTATTGTAAGATTTTGTCTGAATGCAGCTCCAAAGGAGTTATCACCTACAGGAAACAACTCTTTCGAAAACCTAGAAGTGAACTTGCCACCTCTATCTGATATAATCCTCTTAGGAACCCCATGCAACCTCACCATCTCCTTAATCAATATTTGATCCAATTCACTAGTTAAATTAATAGATTTTACTACAGTGAAGTGAGATACCTTTCTGAACATTTCAAACACAACCATTATGGAGTCATCCTGCCCTGATTTCCTTGGAAATCCTATAATAAAATCCAAGGAAATGACCTCAAGTTTTCATTCTAGAATCAGAATAGGCTACAATAGAACAACTGGATGCTTGGAGTCATCTTTCACCTGTTGATAGTCCAAGCACTTAACAAAAAACTCACTTACCTCTTTCTTAAAATTAGGCCAATAGTATAACTTCATAATAACTGTTGAAGCCTTATAGTATCCTTGATGGCCTGGATATGGCTTGACATGAAACTCCTTCAAAATAAGCTTCCTCAGTTCACTACTATCATGTACATAGATCATGCTCCTGAATCTAACCAATCTATATGTTGTGAGGTGATACTCCTCATCCTTATCACCCTCACCTAACTACTACAATATTTTCTTCAGCTGTTAGTACCTCTCATCATGCTACCATGCATGCAATATTTTCTCTCTCAAATCTATGCCATAATAATGCACAACTGAAATATGATTCACATGTACTCTCCTACCGAGAGCTTTTGGAATCCAGTTCTCCTTGCCCTTGATGTACCTGATTTCAAAGTAAAACTCACTAAGAGTATCCAACCATCTATCTTGCCTTGCATTCAAATTAGTTTGGTCAAAAAAGTAACTTAGTCCACTATTGTCACTCGTCAAAATTAATTTCCTACCAAGTAGTAATGTCACCACATCTTCAATGCATGAACGATAACTTCCAACTCAATATTGTGAGTCACATAATTTTTCTCACACTCATTCAAATTTTGTGATTCATAGCAACCCACTTGCCATTCGTACATCAAGACTCCATCAAGTCCTTCCTTGCAGGAATTTGTACAAATCACAAAGTCCTTATCAGGATCTGCAATCCTCAAAAATCAAGAATTAGTAATGAAAATTCTTCAAATGATTAAAGATGGTTGTGCATCCATCATTCCATCCAAACTTCTTTCCTTTCCTCTGCAAAGATCTAATAGGATAGACAATCATGGAGAAGTTCCTAATGAACCTCCTTTAGTAACCTGCTAATCCCATGAATGATATGATCTTATTCACATTCTTCAGATCTGGCCACTCCATGATAGCCTTAATCTTATATGCAACCATTGCTATCCCCTGCTTGGAAACAATGTGTCCCAAGTAATGAATATGAGTGTGAAAGAAACTACACTTGATGAGTTTGGCATACAAACTATGCTCTCTGAACAATCTCAATATTGTTTCCAGGTTCTTTGCATGCTCTTCCTCATTCTTTGAATAGACCAATATATCATCAATAAATAAAATTACAAACTTATTGAGGTAAGGGCATAACACACTATTCATCATACACATGAAGGTGGTCAAATCGTTGGCAAGACCAAAAGGAACCAACACAAAATCATAGTGCCATACCTGGTACAAAATGAAGCCTTATAGATGTATTATTATTTGATGTGCATCTGATGATATCATGATCTTAGATCAATATTTGAAAATATTGTAGCCCACTTTAGTTGATTAAAAAAATCATTAATCCAAGGCAAATGATCCCTATTCTTGATAGTGATCTTGTTTAGCTGCCTGTAATCAATGCACAGTTTGAGAGTATCATCCTTATTCTTTACAAACAACATTGGTGCACCCCAAGGAGATACACTTAGCCTTATGTATCCCTTATCAATAATCTCTTTAAGTTTCAACTTCAATTCTACCAACTTTAGAATATTCATACTATAAGGTTCCTTAGAAGATGGTGCTTATCTCAAAATCAACTCAATAGAAATATCCACCTCCCCATGAGGACGTAGCTTTGGAATCTCTACAGGAAACACCTCCTAAAAATAATGCAAGATAGGATACCTTCTTAGGACCTCACCATCCTTATTATCCATCCCTTTGTCACTGGAAACATGAATTGTAAGTACTAAACATCCTTTCCTGCAGTTGCAATTAGCTTGCATGGTTGTAACCATCCTCATTGATGTAGGATTCTTCTTTCCCCACAGTAATCTCTTTTCTCCATCCTCATATACACACTCAATGGAATTCTCATATAAATCTACCTTGGTCCTATGAATAAACAAATAATCCATGGCTATTATATGAAAAAATCTCCTCTGTGGATAAAGGAAAACACCCTAGACCTAGTGGCTAGCCTAGCAACAACAAGGGGGAAAGAACTCTTGTATTGCGTTAGAGAAATTAACATGAAGAAGAAGGAGGAATTACTTGGATTTCAAAGTATCTTTCTACTAACTTCAACCCTTTTCATCCTACTCCAAGTACTCAATCTACACCTGCAACACAAGAAAGACAAGAAAACACTACATATATGAGTAGATTTATGCTAATTCCTCCATTCAATGAATCATAAACATTGAAATACAATTGTAGTCATATATGGTATAAGCGTATAAGTAAGAGAACTTTTCCATAAATGTATTAGGAGAAGTTACAACCCGATGATCAATGACTCATAGATGTCTCCCAAAGCTAATGTATTCCTTCCTTTGTCTCAAGGAAATCTCCAATCTTCCACCCAAAGAGCATAAGTCATATATTTTTAAGCTCAATCCAACAACATAAGGATCCAAGGAAGGTCCTCCAAAGCTAAATCTGAGCTCTTAAAAGAGCGTAAATTTATAGGATGATATGGTAATTTTGGGTTTTACCAATCTAGGCTTGAGATCCATGAAAGGTGGGAAATTAACTTAAGAGATGAAATTAATCCCATAACCATATGATTTTGAGGTCATTTTTGGTAGTAAATAATTGAATTTATTTCAGAAGATTCTAGAAGTGGAATTGTCAGCATAAAATATTTTTTTTCCAAAAATCCATAAATAACCCACATGCAGTAACTAAGATACTGTGGTGGCAACACCTTTTCTCATTTCTACAACTGCTCTATGGCACAAGGGAATAGTGATGATACCCATGCTAGCCCTAAAATCTAGTATTTTTACCTTACTTTTCAGTTTGTCTTCTACTACCAGAAAGAGAATGATTAAAGCTTTTTGGGGATGATTTCAAGCTCATAAAGGATGATGATTAATTCGGTTTATAGGACATTAGGTCCAACAAAACAGTATAACTCAAGTATGCCAAGTAACCCAAGTACGATAGAATATCAAAATTCTGACACATGCAACAAGTGCGACAAAATGGTCTATAACATATTCCCACTAAAGTACAAAGTTAGAAATGATGATTAAGGACTAAAGTGTGTTGCCATGAGACACGTCCAAAGCACAACTAGCAAGGTATAGATCATCCTTCGTTACAGTACATATTACATGATGATATCATTAGTGAGGGAGGCATACCCATAGTCATCATATAATCCTTTACTCATGTATAATGACCAAGAAGTCTTATCCACTAATGATTGATTGTGGATCTATGTTCTGATGATTGTTAGAATCATCATAACCATCATACTTTGTGATCTTGTATGATCCTAAAATCGAAGCTCAGATTGATGGAATTAGATATAGGGTCTTCTATCTCATTCATTCAATCACTTGATGTATGATTTTAACCATGTGAAAATAAATGAGTTGCAGCTGAACATGGTAGACACCATCTAATTACCGACTAATGATGTAAGTCGCTAATAGATGAGAGAGAAACCACCAATGTTGTTAATGGATATCAAGGTACTATAGTACAATCTATGTGGTGTGAATGGATGAGATAAAATTTAACACCACAGAGAATCTTCCAGTCAAATGCCAATGATGTAAACTTGTCGCTGAAAGCGAGTAAACTTACCATTGAGGTATGCAAGCTCCAAGGTATCAAAAGGGATTTTCTAATTCAACTTATTAGATAATGAGTTGATGTCGTCAAGAAGCGACCAATTGCAGGAGGTCCTTGATGTATCCCCCATCAATGAAATGAAATTAGTATCAAGATTTGAGACAAAATTATGTTGATGAAAATATGGTTTAGGAATGAAAAACATTAAGGCTCAAGATATTGTAGAAGATGCCAACTGAGAGTGTACTTTCTCTTGAATATATCGGTGACACTAAATGGAGTTAGTAGCATTGTCCCAAAACTGATGATGAAGTCTTTTAATATGCTATGATAAACAAAAGAGGCAATAATATTTCCCAACCCAACAACCACAAATATGAAGTGGAAGAGTTTGATGTTCAAGAGTGACTCACCACTATTAATAGATTAAGTACCCTATTTTCCCAAGTTCCCCAACCATTTTAGGTTAGTACCTATTTATTTTTTGAGAATATTAAGGAGGATAACATATTCTTGATCTATAAGTTCATCCTCTAGATGAATCCTTCTGAGTATATTTAATGAAACTTGAGAAGGAATGGTCTGGTCTCGTTATATTTGACGATTCCAACATTGTTTGATGTTTTTACGAGTCCAATGAAGGTGTAACTCAACTTATTTTTCATGTTTAAAGAGTTTTAAAAAGAGGAAAAAAAAGAAAACTCCATAGGTTCCTTTTCGTAAAGTTAGTCTCTTGAGTCTGAAAAGACATAAAACAATACTTAGGATAACCTTTTAGTCATGTTCGACTGAAGTTTTATTTTTTCGTAAATAGCCCTTCCCAGTCCAAAAAAGGGTTAAAACTTATACTGGGTAGAGGTATTTTCATTTACTTTAACGAGTTTGAAAAGGCAAGTGATCAACAATATTTTCATGTTTAGAGATTCTGAAAAAGAGATAAAAAAGGATTCCTCCTGGAGGAACGAGGGGTATAAAGTGTGGAAACTAGTTCTAGTCATGACGAAATTGCTCAAAAGACATAGATCTCAAGAGGCTAGATAATAAGACTACCCATTGTAGTTGCTTCACAAGCAAGGGTAAAAAACCAAGTGAAAGCATATGATTGTCCAAGCAGATGGTGACAAGGGAAAGAGAAAACCAAGGCTCATTTAGTAGAAACAAATTGATAAAAATGGAAATCACGAGACATAGAATGCGAATGGTTTCATGTTTACACAAGATTGAACATGGGAAACTATGCTTGAAATTATTCTCATTTTTACAAAATATTGAAACACGAAAACGCTATGCCTGGAATTAGTTTTCATGCCCCCAACATAATGACGCAATTTGAGGTGCATGCCCCCCAAGGTTCATCTCATTCACCTAAGTAGACTACTAGTTACTGGGTGGGTGGAATGAAGGTTCATTTACGAGATGAGGTGAAAGATCTGACTAGGAATTTACGAGATTTAATTAAAGAATATAATTGGAAGGGGATATGTTTCATTTTTAACGAGCTTGACATAAGAAAAGGAAATCTACTCTTTGAACCTTGTTTCATTTTTCAACGAGCTTGACACAAGAAAAATAACTCTCCTTTGGGAACTGTGTTTCATTTTTTAACAAGCTTGACACAACAAAAGGAAATCTACTTGGAATTAGTTTTCATGCCCCCCGTATAATGGCATAATTCCACAGTGGAGTATCCAAGTCATTATATGGAAAAATTCTCCTCTGTAGACAAAGGAAAATACTCTATACCTAGTGGTTAGACTAGTAACAACAAGGGAGGAAATCACACTTGCATTCCTTTATAGAAATTAATATGAAGAAGAAGGAGGAATTAATTGGATTTTGAATTCTCTTTCTCCTCACTTGAACTCTTTTTCTCCTACTTTAAGTGCTTCGATCTAAACCTGCAACACAATCAAGACAAGAAAAAACTACACAAACAAGTAGATCTATGTTAACTCCTCCATTCAATGAATCATAAACATTGAAATACAATTGTAATCATATATGGTACAAGTTTATAAGGAAACAAGAGAAATTTTCATTAAATGGATTAGGAGAAATTACAACCCAGTGGTCAATAACTTGTAGATGTATCCCCAAGCTAATATACTCCTTCCTTTGTCTCAAGGAAATCTCCGATCCTCCACCCAAAGAGAATATGTGATATTTCTTTACGCTCAATCTAACAACATAAGGATTCAAGTAAGGTCCTCCAAACCCAACCTTGAGCTCTTAGAAGAGGTTAAATTTATAATATGAAATGAGAGTTTTCAGTTTTACCAATATATGCTTGAGATCCATGAAAGGTGGGAAATCAACTCAAGGGATGAAAGAAATCCCATGATAATAGGAGTTTGAGGTCATTTTTTATAGTAAATGGTTGAAACTTCTTCAAAAGATTCTAAAAGTGAAATATTCAAGATAAAATATCTCTTTTCCCAAAAATCTAGAACCAATGCACCTGTAGTAACTAAGAGACTACACTAGAAGAATTTTTATAGTTCCAGAGCTGCTTTGGGGTGCAAGGACATAGTGTTGCCATCTGCACTGGCCCTAGAATCAAGGATTTTAACCTTAGTTTCAAGTTTTTGTTCACTTCCATTAAGAGAATGATTAAATCTTTGTTTGGGATGATTGCAAGATGATAAAGGATGATGTTTAACCCAATTGATAGGCTTATTAGGTCTGGAATAACAATGTAAATCAAGTATGCTCAATAACCCAAGTACGACAGAATAGTGAAAGTGCGACACATGTGACAAGTGTGACAAAAAGGTCTATAACAGTGCCCAATAGCATATTATAGTACCCAAATGAAGAAAATTCAATTTTCTGATGTAGGCATGCCATTAAGCTCAAATGCACAATACTTCACCCAATGGTGAACTCTTCTCTTGGTCCTTGTAGCCAACTCCATCAACCAAGATTCTCTATACACTTCCTCATTCAAATGACATTGATAGACCAGTTCAGGACTAATATATCTATAATTTGGTCCTGGATTAACCAAAATAGAAATAACTTTATCACAAAGCTTACCTTCCATCTCGGTAAGGGATGTCTGATGATCTACCTACTTGTTATAAATTTATACATAAATATGGGAAATTCTCTTAGCTACATGCCCCACTGTTTGCACCTCCTAAGAATTATATATCTAAGTTGTGCCACCCTGGTACAGTGGAAAATCCTTCTTGCGATGATCTCTACCAAAAATACAACACTTCAATGATTCTCTGCCACTGCCTTTATTCTACCGCTCCACAGGCTAAGACCCATGTCCCTTTTCAACTGCATTGGATGTCTTATGAGGAGCCATATTTTCCTTCTCACTTATGTCATGAGATCTTTCTATCTTCTTGGGCTATTTTCCCTTACTCTTCTCACTACCCTTCCAGTCATGCTTGAATTCAGGCTTGCGCTTTGATTACTCATAAAAATTCTTCAAATTTATGATTCCTTCCTCCAATGATTGAGGTTCATCAAACTTAATATGGTCTTTGAATGATAATGTAAATGCATTGATGAACCTTTGGATATTTTCTTTCTCATCCTTGAGATATAGCATGTATCTCAATAGATCTAGAAATTTGGTTGTATATTCTTAACATAACATGGAACCCATCTTGAACTCATCGAATTCCTTGGCCTTCTCATAATATATCTCACATAGGTACTTCTTTCTGAAGAGTCTTTCAAAGTCTTCCCAAGTCAACTTCTCTTCCCTAATTCCCTTGATGTGCTTGACATATTCTCACCAAGGATCTACTTTTCCATTGAGACTAACAATAGCTATCTTGGATTTCATATTATTTGAGCCACATAGAAACCCACTATTGTTTTTTTTTGCTGAGTAAAGGCTATGCTAATTATATTAAAAAAACCAAAAAAATATGTACAAGAGGTGAGAACCTCTGAGAGCGAGTGTTCAACTCTCTGGCAAAACTTACTTCATCCACCTTGATGGTCTGCATATACAAGCTGGAGATTACAAAAAATACTCGAGGGTGGGTATTCTGCCCTCAGAGCTTCCCTCTTCCACGCCCACCTGAATGACCAGTTCTCCAGAACGACAACCGAACTGCAAACATAACCACAAGAATGTTTCCGCCATTACAAGATATCTGGTGCCCGAACCTTGGGAAGACCCCGGCATTGAAGCGCCATTAATGCGCGTTAACTTCGTTGGGACAGAAACCAGCCCGTAGCTCATGGCACCCACCTGGCTATAGCGTGGCACCATGCCCTCAGCGCATGGACGTCTTCTCATATTAAATACAACAATTAACACCCGCATCCAGGTTAGAAGCCCACTATTGTTATTATTGTGCCCTTACATTATTATTGTTATGTCAGCTTTGATTACATTATGACCCTTTAGACTCCTAAATATAGAAAGGAGGTCTTGTCCTTTGTATCATCTAAGAATTGTTCATTTTTGTAATGTAAAGGAGGTTAACCCCTCGAAGAGGCTTATTTCTAAGGCCTTGATCTATCTTTTCTATCTTTTTGTGAGTTGGTTTCATAACATTTGATATCAGAGCTTTGGATTCTAGGGTTTCCCTACTCCAAACATGTCAGCGTGGAATTATTGCTATAACTATTTTTCTACAAGGTTTCAGAAGCTTAAAAAAAAACCCATTTGAGAAGAAATCAGTCTACACCTTGGATCTGAATTTTAGATCCTTTTTCACTATAATTTCGGAGACATGATCTGAGGAAATTAGGGTTTTTGCAAGCTCCAAAATTTCATCAAAAATAAGTAATTCTGGAATTTTCACTATAATTGTTTTTCTACGAAGGTTTAGACTCTGAAATTACAACCCATTTGAGCTGAAACCTTGGTGAACCTCGAGTCCAAATTTCAGATATTTTCTCGCTATATTTTCGGAGATATAAGTTGAGGAAGTTAGGTTTTTTGCAGACTCCTGAAATACATTCTAAGCAGGTGACTTTGTGAATACATTTCTCCCTAAGTATCAGATTGAAATTTCATAAGAAGTTACACAAAGAGGATGGACTGTAGATTTCTATGTATATTTTTCAGATCCGAAGCTCAAAAGAGTGACACAGGACACGTTGTACACATTCACTCTACTGAAACATTATATAATCAGGTCATCTTAAGAGATTTGACATAAATCTTCCTTGCAGAATCCAATATTTATCGGACTTGCAGGGTTAGAAAGAGGACTTAAAGGGTTACTGCAGGACACAATTTCAGAACTTGTAGATCTGAAATTACAGAGTTACAACCATTTCAAGATTGAGCTCCTAAAATCAAGAAAAGGTGATATGAGGAATTTTGATGGCAAGGATTCAGTAAATTGGATACTACAGATGGAGCAATATTTTGATCTACATGAGGTGCAACTATTACAAAAGGTACACATTACATCTTCATATTTAGAACCAGATCAATTTTTATGGTATAAAGGGTTTTGTTCTCGTAAACCACTTGTTACGTGGTCAATTTTCGTAGAGGAAATTATAACACATTATGAGGATACAAAGAGAAACAACTTCTTTAGTCAATTGATAAATCTCAAACAAAAGGGTTCAATGGAAGAGCACATTGAGGAATTTCGAAAATTGAATATAAAGGTAAATGATATTCCAGTAAAGCAAAGGATTGATGTCTTCATAGGGACTTTAAAGGATAACATTCAACATGAGGTTTGTCTTTGGGAACCTGATTCTTTAGAGAAGGCATTCAGGTTGGCAAGAAAAATTGATAGTGAAATTATGGAAACAAGGAATCCCACCACTTACGACTATAATTATGGAAGTTTTTTTTCTCCTAGCCTTCCATAACCTACAAGGTTTACACGACAACAATTGGAAAGAAAAAAGAGAAAAAGGGCTTTGTTACAATTGTGATAGAAAATACACTAAAGGTCATAAGTGTGCCGAGAAGAAATTATTTTAAATAGATTATGAAGAGGAGGAAGAAAAGGATCAAGAAACATCAAAAGAAGAGGATATACACTAGGAACCAACCACATAGAAGGAGGAAATGAATCCAACCATATTTTATAAAGAATTGGCAAGAATTACTACTCCTCAAACTCGCAAGATAGAAGGACATATCAAGAAGAAAAGGGTTCAAGAAGTGAAAGATCACATCGACAAAGAAGAAATGAATTAGACCATATCTTATAATGCATTGGCTGGAATTACCACTTCTCAAACCATCAAGGTAGGAGGACATATCAAGAAGAAAAATTTTCAAGTGAAAGATCACATCGAGCATCAAGAAATGAATCTAGCCATATCTTGTAATGCATTAGAAGAAATTACGACTCCTCAAACTCTCAAGATAGAAGGACATATCAAGAAGAAAAAGATTCAAGCAGTGAAAGATCACATCAAGTATCAAAAACAAGTTCTCTAACTTTTAAAGGATAACGCCACTTTGGTACATAATAAAATGAAACAACAGGTAGATAAACATCGTAGTAAAATAAGTTTTGTTGTAGGCGATTGGGTATTTTTATGGCTACATCTCAGGCAAGTTATTTATGAGAAGGAATTGTTGGCAATACTACATGCACTTAAGAAATGGAGACCTTCCCTAATGGGAAGACACTTCAAGGTAAAAATGGATCATGATAGTCTTAAATATTTTTTAGAACAAGAATTATCTTTATAAGAACATAAAAAAATGGTCACAAATATGTTGGGTTATGACTTTGAAATCATCTACAAAAAAGAGAAGAAAAATGTTGTTGCAGATGCACTCTCAAGAAAGGATGAGGGTGTAGAAGCATTGTTTTGTGTTATTTCTATTATCCAACTAGATTAGATAAATGAAGAAAGGGATGAATGGAAGAATGAAAAAAAATTGTGGCCACTCATTCAAAAGTTGCAAAAAATCACAGTGTTGAGGTAATTTATTAACACAAATTAACCAAGTATTTAATTATCAATCCGGGTCTGTAAAACTTAGAGGCAAGTCCATAGTGTATGGATATCAGATGTAGCCAAGCTTAGAAGATAAAATTTGAAGAGTTAAGGAAGTACATATTACAAATATAAACCTATTTTAGCAATTTCTAATTCACTTATGTAATATATGAGGGATTAGGCTCCTAACTTAGGAGAACTAGGTTGTCCTTCCCTGCAATACTACTTTCATAAAGAGAAATCTAAAAGCACTAAGTAACAATGATTTATGATGTAGAAGATGTAAAAGAAGAGGATCCTAACTAAGGAGGACCAGATTGTCCGTCTTCACAATTCTACTCTATCATAATCACCATTGCTTCAAATCAGAAATATATAAATAACTTCAAATAAGAAAAGGAGAAGAAATTCAGTTTTAGTTCAAGATAAAATAGAAGGGGAATTTAACTTAAATTCCTATGTGTACCTTCATATGTAGATTATAATTAAACCAATATCCATTTAGTAATCATCACACATTAATTCAAATAAGCAAATCTGAAACAAAACAAGTAAACAAATCTAAAGCAACTCGTTCATGAAAATTAAGCTAGTTTAACAATGAAGTGTACTTAGCTTGGAGTGGGGGCCCTCTACCCTTGCCTTACACACTTGAGGCTACTATAAAATTCTGAAAATTGAAGCACTCATTCACACTAATGAACAAAAAAATGAAAGTAGAACAAGTTCTTCTAGTTAACCTCCTATATTCAAATGTCTCAGCATAAAATTATATAAAAATTACATACACAAGCCTTCAAAGTTTTGGCTTAAATAGAAGATCATGAAAACAAACTGATCTAAAGTCTCTCTAAAAAATGTATCTATTCATATCCATCTATCCAATTCAAATCCATTCAATCCATCACTAAAAATATGGACAATCCCATGAAATCATAAAACTGCGCTATTTTCTAGGGATTTTTTGGGTGACTAGTCATGTTTGACCAGCCTTGACCGGGCCTGATTTAGCTTGTTTTGACCAAACCAATTGGAATTAGCTCAATCCTAGTTCCCAAGCTTTTCGTTCATGTATCCAACTTGAGCCCAAGTGTCCTACAAATATGTCATCCACATAGGTATTACAGGAATTTCTGATTCTGTCCAAAATTGCACTTGAAATTCAATTTTCATAAAAACTTCTAGAAATTGCAAAATTAATATTAAATACCTAAATATGCATAATATGCATCAAAATGAGATGGATGTGATGGAAAATGGATGGAAAATATAAGGATTAAGTAAGTTTCCTTAAGCAAAAATAGACCAAAACTGAGGGCCAACACCCAGTTCAAACAATATTGCCAGAACTTGATGAGGAAGGAAAAATCATATTGGAACCTGAAGCAATCATAGAAACAAGAATACAATAACTACGCAACCGATCAATTTCAGAGTATCTCATCAAGTGGAAGAACTTACCCGCTGAAGATTCTAGATGGGAGGATAAGAATTTTATATAGAAGCATAAAAAACTACTCAAGCGTTGAGGACAACACTTTTTAAAGAAGAGGGGCATGCTAGGTCCCTATGCTACTAGTGTAACCCCTTATTGTTATTAGTACAACCACCTTATTATATTGTTGTGCCCATGTAGTACCCATATTGTTATTATTGTGCCCCATAGAAACCCACTATTGTTATTATTGTGCCCTTAAATTATTATTGTTATGTCAACTCTAATTATATTATGACCCCCTAGACTCCTATATATAGAAAGGAGGTCTTGTCCTTTGTATCATCTAAGAATTGTTCATTTGTGTAATGTAAAGGAGGTTTCCCCCTCAAAGAGGCTTATTTCTAAGGTGTTGATCTATATTTTCTTCTTTTTGTGAGCTGGTTTCATAACACTAAAGGCTAGATATGCTATATTATTGGATATTGAAACAAATATAGCTATTCTATATTCTACTAATAGTGGTATTCCTAATAAAAGGGATCTTTTTGAGATTAAATAGTTAGAAGGTCTTAAAAATAAATTACTCCTAGATGAGGAAATAGACTAGAGACTGAAGAGAAGAGCCACTTAGATTTTCAAGGGAGATATAATTACAAATTACTTCCATAATTTTGTATCTCATAGAGGGCACAAAAATACCATTTAGGAAATTACAACTCATACTAGTGAGACGATTTACACTTTTAAAGATATTGTTGATGATGGGGTGGGATATTTTAAGAGCCTCTTTAAAGGAAACCTTGGGTACTCCTCGGGAGCCTCCATATATATGATTTAGTAATTTCCAAGGTTTTTCACCCAAGAAGATAATTAGGAATTCCTAAAGGATATTACCAACTGTGGAGCGATAAAAAGGTGTCTTTGTAACCCCTAATTACCTCACATTAATTGTCAACCCAGGGACGACTTTTTGTTTCAAGAGTCTACTCAGTCTGAGGCGGCTATTTACTCAAGAGTAATGTTTTGCAGTATAGTGCTTAAAATCCAAAAGTAAATGAATTCTTGGAAAGAAATCTAACTACAGCAAAATACCTTGAAGCCTAAATCATTCATTCGGAAAAATAAGCAATGTATCAGTCAAGGGTCCAGTAACAATAATTCATCCCTTTAGAAACTAATGTAACCAAAAGTAAACAAGGAACGGATCGTCGATCTGGGGAATGGACAACAAATGTCAATGCCCACTACAATCTCAAACCGTTCTTCACCCCAAAACAATCAATAACGCAAATAACAGGAAATGAAATAGCAAATGTTCTAAACTAAATCATTCACTCAAACAACCATCAATCGAGGATATAGTAGAAATAACTCATTCCTCTAGAAATTGATGCAATTAAAATCAAACTGAAACAAGACAATCAATCTGGGAATGAGGAAGCAATAACCAATGTTCTCTACAGTTGACAGTCCTGCTTTAAAGCAATTAAAAGGAAATCGAAATTGAATTGAAGCTGCTATTGAAAGTAAACTAGGAAAACTCTTTAAAAGCAAACTCTTGCAATTAATCAACATAAATGAACAGCAAAGTAAATGGACAACAAACAGGAATTAAAGGAATCGAATAAACAATCCTATTGAACAACAATCTGTAATGAATATCAATCAAACGGAACAACAAATGGAATGAAACCATAATTGAAATAGAACATCGAAGCTTTATATTTGAAATGAGCAGCATAACAATATACGTTGAGAAGGATAATAATCTCTGTTATGATGGAAAAGAACAACCACACGATTCAATCTCAACTTGTGCAATAAAACAATTTCATAAAATATTATAACAACTCGCTGCAAAAACATGAAATTGTTAGGCAATACGATTCAAAGAAATAATAATTAAATCAAGCAATCACACAGCGGAAATTGGAAAGATATAATACACAACAGCAGCGTAATCCACCAGTGGCTGGGCCTTAGCCGCTAGCGGACGCTGCTGGGCTACTTCAGGTAAGAAGAATGAGCAGCAACTCCCAAATCATATTAATCATCAAATTGTGAAATCATTACTACAGCAAAAGCTTGAGAATTACAATGGT
Source organism: Pinus taeda (assembly GCA_000404065.3). NCBI lineage: Eukaryota > Viridiplantae > Streptophyta > Pinopsida > Pinales > Pinaceae > Pinus > Pinus taeda. Next base: position 17,470 of record APFE031207099.1, on the reverse strand, counting down.
AATGTAGCAATCCCTTCTTCTTCCTATCCTATCATGAATAATCCATCATCATTCTTGAATCTCTAAGTCTAAATCCTCAATTAAATTCATCATCTCTCTCTAAATTAATCGTCCCCAAAGTCATCTTCCTCTTTGATCTCTGTTTTCATTTAAATAGAGAGAGAGTAGAGAGCAGTTACATTAGAGATAATTACAACATGATTCTATTACAAAATTGGATTGTTTCCAACCAATTGATCAACAATAAGATATATTTCCATCCATCTCTCAACAAGAGCAGGGCGAATTTGGCTTTGCAGTTAAGATTTGGAAAACGACTGCAACAACAAATCTGAGAAAATCATGCTCAAAGAACCCTTTGTTCTTCTCGGTACATGTCGAATTTGGGAAAACCATTTTGTATTAAATTTAATTGGGTCCATTCTGAACAAAACCCATGTTCCAGATTTTCCAAATTCGTCTTCATTTGCTAAGAATCTCAACCGCAAAACTGTCACTCCTTATTCAAGCGAATTTCTGAGTTGGCACTATTAATGATCAAATCTTCAATTTGGAAATTACCTTGAAGGCTAAAAATGGTGAATAATGTTACAAAAAATTTATTAAAACTATCATGGATAAAATCATGCATAATCATCAATTTATTAGAAATAAAAGAAGATAAATAATACTCATCCATAAGAGCATAAATCATTTATAAAATGGATTTAAATGATAAATTATAACAAATGATATAATAGAGAAGAGTAAAAATGGATGAAATAAGTGTTACAAAGTGGTCGTATTCACGGCCCAACACACCCCCACACCGAATATATTGCATGTCCTCATGCAACAAAAACTGAATATGTTGCATGTCCTCATGCAACCCAAAGATAGAACCCATGTGTTAACCAAGCAATAAAATTTGTTCCTCTCAGCTCATAAAGTGGATAGAACAAATGAATTCTTCCCCAATTAATGAATATTCAATTTTAGCAATCTTGATGAAGGCATAACAATTAAGTTGCAGCAAAATATGATATAGATAACAACGACCTTCATTAACCATTTTCCAAAAAACTACAAACCAGATTTTGTTGAAATGTTGCAAGTAGATTTGTAATATAAGAATGCCTCTATGATCCAAAAATCAGATCGTTTTGATGCACGGATCATGAGATATAAACAAAATGGTTATAGGTGAGAGTGCATGATTTCCGAAATTTTATGAACCAATTTAACTTGAAATGATCTGGGTTTGTGTATTTTAATGATACCTCTGTGTTTTCCGGAAATCACAAGAATTGAGTTCATAGTTTTAAAAATATTATGGAAATCAATTTCTACACTGAAATTGTATGCCTTAAATGAGAAAGAAAATAGAAAACATCTATCATGTGTAGCAATTCCTCCCCCTCTCTGAAGAATTAGCATGCCCTCATGCAATTCTAGAAAACAAATAGAGGTGGGTGCTACCAGCTGTTGAATTCTATGCTTGGTGTAAAACAACATGGAATAAGGGAGTTGTTGAGAATGAATAAGAATATAAATGGATGATAAAGAATATGAACGACATGGTCAGAAAAAAGAAATGAATTAAAGCGACACTCCCCCAAATCGAAAGATGATATGTTGTTGAAGATGGGAAGTGGCAAAAACTATGAAATGAAGGATGATAAATAATGCTCAAAATGGATTTTCATGAAATTCTCCAAAATTCGTAATAAATCAGAAAATTATGCATACTTGTTGTTCTCCTATAAACAAATCACACTTGTGCATACAATGTTCTTGAATCCATCGTGTTAGTTTTGAATAGCAACAGATAAGAAGCATGCAAAAATTTCAATCAAAAAAACTTTTGTCTACATGCAATACTGATATTTTGTCAAATCAACAAGTTATGGTAGAGTGCAGTAATCATATCACATGCTAACCCATAATGCATACATTCCCCTCTCCAATTAGAAAAGAGATTTCATGACCATAAATCATATGAAAGGTGTTGTGCTGATGGCAAGGCAAGGGAATGAACAATACAACAGTAGAGTACACAAATCAATGATAGGACGACGATAGTTATGGTTATAATGAGAGCATAGTGTATAAAGATAGTTATGAATAAAATATAGGACGCTTTGGATTGATGATAAGTTATGAAAAAAGAAAAAGAACGACAATATGCCAAAAATATGATTTGCTGACTATATTCTAGCTGAAAAATGATGTGATTGATCATAAAACAATTTATCATGCATAAAGGTTCAAAATAAGGATAAAAATTAAGGAAATAACTTCTCTGATAAAAATAAAAAAATAAGAAAAGGGTATTATAGTAATAATTGACGATAAGATATAACTTCAATACCATAAGTAGAGCCTCTGCTGCCAGCAGGCGTCCATAGCCTTGGCAGGGTTTCTTTTTAACCCATATGAGTCATAATCCTCAATTTATAACTAGAGAGTTTCAGTGCTGGTCTACAGAAGATATCAGTGTGCTGGCGTGGTAACCAGATAACCACACTGCCATTCACTGGGATGTATCAAAAGTGATCAGGCCGGCTCGTGATGAGACCTCCTGTTCTAAGGGATAATTTGGCTATCCAGTGGATCATAACCCTGGTGTGGTAGCCATAATGGGAATGTCACTTTGGTACAACCTTATGAACATGGTAGGCTGGCTCGTAATGAGACCCCCTATCCTCCATCTGCGAACAAATTTTGTTGTTATTATATATTTTTATGGTAAAAAAAGGGAGCCTCAATACTCCTTAAGAGAAAGGATGGCAGAAGAAGTTGAACATGTCAATAGAAAAAAATATACCCATAATCTCATTTATTACAGACAGAGCAGATTATAACCAAGAATGGTGGAACCAGCATGGTATTAAGATGATCAATCAATATCATGTTCAACAGAAAATAATGCAGTAAAGTAGTATATAAATAATTGTGTCATTTTTGAAAAGAATCTATCATCAAGGAACTGCCCTGTTAAAGATCATAACTTGAATGATAATAATTCGCTTCAAAAGAATCCATAATTCTTGTCCTCATAAAAGTAGTGTACTTCATGCCATGAAAGAGAATCAGGAAAATGTAGTTGAGATGAACTAGGAATAATCCCACAAGAGAAAGGAAGGGTTTCTCTAAAAAATACTCCCAAAGTGTTGCTTTTTTGAAGGAACAACAAAAACACTAAAAAAGAAAGTGGTGTTCTGTGTAGGGAATAACAAAGAAAATGCATACTAAAAAAAGCAAAAATACACACAAAAAAATGTGAAAATGCAAATGTTATTTCTTTGGAAAAATGAACAGTAAAAACTAAAAGTGTCGTTCCTTTAAAAAAGGAACAACAAAAACGCAAGTGTCGTTCTTTTGGAAAATGAACAACAAAAATGAAAATTGTCAAAGTGCTATTTCTTTCAAAAAAGAAAAACAAAACGTGAAAGTGTAGAAGTGTTGTTCCATTCAAAAAGGAACAACAAAATGTGAAAGTGCAGAAGTGTTGTTCCATTCAGAAAGGAACAACAAAACGTGAAAGTGCATAAGTGTTGTTCCATTGGAAAATGAACAACAAAACGTGAAAATGCAGAAGTGTTGTTCCATTTCAAAAAGGAACAACAAAACGTGAAAGTGCAGAAGTGTTGTTCCATTCGAAAAGGAACAGCAAAACGTGAAAGTGCAGAAGTGTTGTTCCATTTTGAAAAGGAACAACAAAAAGTGAAAGTGCAGAAGTGCTGTTCCATTTCGAAAAGAAACAGCAAAACATAAAAGTGAAGAAGTGCTGTTCCATTTCGAAAAGGAACAGCAAAACATGAAAGTGCAGAAGTGCTGTTCCATTTTGAAAAGGAACAACAAAACTTGTTGCTTCATTTTGAAAAGAAACAACAAAACATGAAAAATGCAGAAGTATTGTTCCATTTCAAAAAGGAACAACAGTTGTACATTTTTGAAAAGGAACAACAAAATGAACTGTGAAAAAGGAACAACAAAATGAACGACTAACCAAAAAGGTGCTATTCCTTTGGAAAATGAATAGAAAAATGAAAATACTATCCCTTTGAAAAAGGAACAGCAGGAATGACAAAAATGCACACAAATGATGTCCCTTCAGAAAAGGAACAACAAAATGCACAATCATAAAATGCAAGCACGCAAAAAATGAATTAGTTGTTCACTGCATTGATGCTGAGGATGGGTTACAGTTTGAATGAAGCAATCCCTAAAACACAAAATATAAGAGAAATCAGAAAAGAAACAACAAAAGACAGTATGTAAATAAATAAATTAAGTTACAACCGTTATGATATTATGTAAAAAAAATGATCTCTTTGAAAAATGTTTTGGCAGCAGTGACAAGACATGAATCTTCAAATGGAAATCAATTATTTATTTGTTCTGTTATGAATCCGTTGGGTAATGAGTTGGATGAAACACCCTTTGTTTCATAAAATTTCTTTCAAAAATCACTCATCCATAAATTGACCTTCTTTATTTTCCCAAGACCTGCAAAAAAACGAGTGTCTACCTGCAATAAAACATTAAATCATGGAGAAAGAGAGGTGATCGGGCTCTCCTAATCCAAAAATTATGCAAAAAAACAACAAGTAGTTACTCTGTATAGCAAATCCATTGAGAAAATAACAAAGCAAAATTTATCTGTCACTTGCGGGAGAGCAGTGGCCAATCATGCTAACCTGCAGTGTTTTAATCACAACTTCTTTGTTTTTCATCGAAATTGAGTGATTCCAAAGCCAAATGAAAGCTAATTCAAATTTTATCTCCCGTAGAAACGGGTTTTAAATATTCAATGATATGATATGTTAATTTTAGTTAGAACAACCTGCATAACATAGTCATTTTCAATTACCTAGCTTAACTTAGACCAATAGTTGATATTTCAAGCATAAATTTTTCGTTTGATGTCAGATTCAAATGATTCAAATTGGAAATTAAAGTAGATTCATTTATTTATGTCCAATAGAAACAATTTTTGAAGAAAATAAGAATTGATAGGTCAAATACTGTAAAGAACAGCCGGAAAGACAGAGTTTTAAGAGTGATGATTTACGATAGACAGTCAGTATTTTGATCATAACCTCCCCATAAAATATCAAAAATGAGTTATTCCAATTTAATTGTAAACTAGATTCATAGGGGAATCTACCATAGAAAAAAATTTTAAAAATTCATTCATTTAGGCTTCCAAAAACTGATTGTCCCAACTCTATTCCTGAGCTGCCCGCTAGACATCCGGTCAATGTTTTGGTTATAACTTTTCCGTTTCAAATTAAAATTGAGTGATTCAAATTGAGTTCGAAAGTAGACATCAAGGGATACTTAGGATAGAAATGGGTTTTAAAAATATTCACTTTTGGTCCATCAAAACATGACTGTCCCGACTATTTTTGCAGAAATTCCATCAAGCCCAGAAGCCAAAAAAATATGATATTGAAGCATTTTTTCAAATTGGTGATAAAAGTGAATATGAGTGTTTATATAACTATTATTTCCATTTTAATTCATCTACATACGCAAGTGAATTAAAAAAATTATCACCGATGTTGATTTCCATAGCTTGCTGTAACAAAAAACAACTAGCTTTACAAAAATAAAAATAAAAAAGATGTGTTTGTTTTATTTGTTTATTTATTTTATTTTCTCGACTATCCTACTCTTATTTGAGAATCGAATATGTTTATGTATAAGAGTATTTCTAGTGGAGCCATTTTCGAAATAAGGCTTCACGTATACACATACCCAAATTTAAAAAAATGCATATTAATGAAAATTAGGGTATGAAAAGCCAACTTCCCTTCAAAAAATGGTATAAACAATTGTTGAAGTATGGAGTGATACTGCAAACAAGTGATGGAGTGAAACCAATCTTCAATATATCATTTACTTTGATGATTTCCCATAGCCATCATACCATGAAGTTCTTGCGATTTTAAAATGGTTTGTTGATGTATACTAAAAGAAACCTCATTTTCTTCCATAGCTTCTATAATTTTTGAATTTGAAACATTCTGAATTTCATTGTAATTTTCTCTAATGGCACATGTGAGATAGAATGGGTGGGAAGGTTGGGTAAATTTGGCAGTTCAACATTGTAAGCATGTTGTACTGGTTTATTGTGGTGAGGGTGTGGAATTAGTTGAGCAAGAAAATATGTAAGGAATGGAGCATTGTGATGATGTGGTTGGTTGGGTTGAGTGGATAAATTTTATATGCAAGCAGGATGTTGTGGAAGAGCTAGTGGAGAATATGGAGAATGTGCTTGTGCTACAAGATGAGGGAGAGTAGTCATGTAATCATAAGATGAACCATGCTAAACTTGTAGACAAGATTGATGGTTATATTGACATGGCTGCCCTAACACATTAGTATTCCATAATGGATTATGCAAGTAAGAGAATGGATAAGTGTTTTGAACCATACCTGTAGGCCTTGTTGCAGCTTCTCCATCTCTTTGATATGCCACTTCCATCCTAGATAAGGAAGAGTGAGTATCTATGGGATGCTCCTTTCGTTCATGAGGGAAAAACACTTCATCAAATTCTTCATTTTTATGAACCTGAAAAACATCCAATTTTTCATTTAGAGAGCTAATAAAATCAGCTTTAAAATTTTCAAATAAAACATTGATTTCAGCTCTTATGTCTCTTTCTCTTATAGCAGATTTGTAAAAGAAAGAACAAGCATCTCTAGGATTCTTACCAGCCTTGGAGATTCCTCTTGAATACTTTATGCACAAATCACAAACATCATGATATGATAACTGAAAAAAATCACCTTTTCCTATCAGATTTAAGAGTTCTAAAAATTTATCTTTGATTCCTTTAAGAATGAGTGATTTTAAGATCTCTTTTTGCAAATACTTATGCTTTGATTTTTGAAGGTTGTAATGAAATCGATCCACATAGTCCTCCAAGCTTTCATATTCCCCTTGTATCATATCAAAAATATCTTCATTGGATTTGCAATAGCCCTGGTACTTCTTCAAAAATATGTTCTTCATGTCCTCCCATGTTTGGATGCAATTCCCACCTAGGCTCATGAACCATCGGAGAGCTGCTCCTTTTAGAGTAAGAGGAAACACTTTCAATCTTTGATCATTAGTACAATAATCATATCCTCTACAAAGTATTTCTAACTTAAATAAGAATGTATCTGGATATTTATTTGCTAAACCATGAAAATTTGGTAAAGATGGGGGAATTATGTGCATTTGTGTCACTCCTAGATCTTTGATAGGAAATTCAAAAGTAGAAACGTGAGTCATTTCTTACCATAATAGAAGATGTTCTTCATATGTTTCTTTGAGGCTCCTTTTTCAAATGTTCTTGTCAATTGGTTAGTGAAATGGGTGGTGCTTACATCACCACTTAATTGAAATCATAAGATTTGTTTTTAAAAATTTCTAATTTTTTTCTAGTCATTCACACAAAAATTCAAACATCTATTTCTACTCTAAGTTCTTTAACAGTCCTGCTGGAAAGCGGGCGGGGGAGCAGGGCTTTTACATGCTCCATACGTAGGTTCTTACCTTCCATTTTTAATACCCAATTCTCTCCTAGCAGGCACTCATTAGATGCACACTACTCCTTAGAAATGGCTACACTCTCCCCGGCAATGGCGCCAAAATGTGGAGCGATAAAAAGGTGTCTTTGTAACTCCTAATTACCTCACATTAATTGTCAACCCAGGGACGACTTTTTGTTTCAAGAGTGTATCCAGTCTGAGGCGGCTATTTACTCAAGAATAATGTTTTGCAGTATAGTGCTTAAAATCCAAAAGTAAATGAATTCTTGGAAAGAAATCTAACTACAGCAAAATACCTTGAAGCCTAAATCATTCATTTGGAAAAATAAGCAATGTATCAGTCAAGGGTCCAGTAACAATAACTCATCACTTTAGAAACTAATGTAACCAAAAGTAATCAAGGAACAGATTGTCGATCTGGGGACTGGACAACAAATGTCAATGCCCACTACAGTCTCAGACCGTTCTTCACCCCAAAACAATCAATAACGCAAATAACAAGAAATGAAACAACAAATGTTCTAAACTAAATCATTCACTCAAACAACCATCAATCGAGGATACAATAGCAATAACTCATTCCTCTAGAAATTGATGCAATTAAAATCAAACTGGAACAAGACAATCAATCTGGGAACGAGGAAGCAATAACCAATGTTCTCTACAATTGATAGTCCTACTTTAAAGCAATTAAAAGGAAATCGAAATTGAACTGAAGCTGCTATTGAAAGTAAACTAGGAAAACTCTTTAAAAGAAAACTCTTGCAATTAATCAACAGAAATGAACAACAAAGTAAATGGACAACAAACTGGAATTAAAGGAATCGAATAACCAATCTTATTGAACAACAATCTGTAATGAATATCAATCAAACGGAACAACAAATGGAATGAAACCATAATTGAAATAGAACAACGAAGCTTTATATTTGAAATGAGCAGCATAACAATATTCGTTGAGAAGGATAATAATCTCTGTTATGATGGAAAAGAACAGCCACACGATTCAATCTCAACTTGTGCAATAAAACAATTTCATAAAATATTATAACAACTCGCTGCAAAAACATGAAATTGTTAGGCAATACGATTCAAAGAAATAAGCATTAAATAAAGCAATCACACGGCGGAAATTGGAAAGATATAATACACAGCAGCAGCGTAATCCACCAGTGTTTGGGCCCTTAGCCGCCAGCGGACGCTGCTGGGCTACTTCAGGTAAGAAGAATGAGTAGCAACTCCCAAATCATATATTAATCATCAAATTGTGAAATCATTACTACAGCAAAAACTTGAGAATTACAATGGTAATGTAGCAATCCCTTCTTCTTCCTATCCTATCATGAATAATCCATCATCATTCTTGAATCTCTAAGTCTGAATCCTCAATTAAATTCATCATCTCTCTCTAAATTAATCGTCCCCAAAGTCATCTTCCTCTCTGATCTCTGTTTTCATTTAAATAGAGAGAGAGTAGAGAGCAGTTACAATAGAGATAATTACAACATGATTCTATTACAAAATTGGATTGTTTCCAACCAATTGATCAACAAGAAGATATATTTCCATCCATCTCTCAACAAGAGCAGGGTGAATTTGGCTTTGCAGCTGAGATTTGGAAAATGGCCACAACAGCAAATCTGAGAAAATCATGCTCAAACAACCTTGCGTTTTTCTCAATACAAGTTGAATTTGGGCAAACCGTTCTTCACTAAAGTTAATTGGGCCCGTTCTAAACAAAACCCATTTTCCGATTTTTCCAGATTCATCTTCATTTGCTTAGAATCTCAACCGCAAAACTATCACTCCTTATTCCAACGAATTTCTGAGTTGGCACTTTTAATGATCAAATCTTCAATCTGGAAATTACCTTGAATGCTAAAAATGGTGAATAATGTTACAACCAATTTATTAAAACTATCATGGATAAAATCATGCATAATCATCAGTTTATTAGAAATAAAGGAAGATAAACAATATTCATCCATAAGAGCATAAATTATTTATAAAATGGATTTAAATGATAAATTATAACAAATGATATAATAGAGAAGAGTAAAAATGGATGAAATAGGTGTTACAAAGTGGTCGTATTCACGGCCCAACACCAACTCAGAGTTATTGGTAGTTATGAATTCCTTTAGAGAGGATAGGATTTCAGGCCCTGATGGTTGGACTGTGAGTTATTCCTATCCCATTTTTTACTTTATTGGTAATGTATTTCTTTGCATGGTGGTGGCGATTAAGAATTTGGGAAAGCATGGCTCATTCTACTCTAACTGCATTGATCCCTAAATTTGACGTTCCAACTAAATTTGAATATTTGAGGCTAATTTCTCTATGCAATATGCCCTATAAGTTATTGGCAAAAATGATGTCTCTTTGGATAAAGTCGATTCTTTGTAATTATATCTCACCCGAACAATTTGGTTTTATTTAAGTTACGAAAATTCATGAAATTATGGGATCTACTTAGGAATCCCTATAGACAATTATAACAAGGAAATTGTCGACTTTGGTTTTAAAGGCTGACCTATCCAAATCCTACATTAGAGTATCTTGATCCTTCCACTAGGACTTGCTTTTATGCATTGGGTTTTGTTACTAGGCTATAAAATGGATCATTTGATGTGTCTCCATGACTCATTTTGTTGTTCTTGTTAATGGAGTAGCCTCCAATTTCTTCTCATATACAAGAAGGCTTAGATAGGGTTTCCCCCTATCCCCTTATCTTTTCTTTCTAGTGGTAGATGGATTCAACAGTTTTTCAAACAAGTAGTTGATAGGAGTGACCTAAATGGATATATTGTTGTTGACTCTTTGAGGATATGATACCTACTCTTTGTGGATTATATATATATTTTTTTGGTCTCGTGATATAAGAAATTTTCAATGGATTATGAGACTTCGATTTTTTTTATTTTTTTTTCTTGTAGGATTTGGTATAGCAATTAAATTTGAAAAATCGTCTTGTTATCACCTTCTTCTTAGTGTTGAAACTCTCCATGCTTTAGATATGAATTGTAAATTTGATTGCAGGACAATAATGGATGGCCTCAGAGAATAGGGAATTTTTCTAAAACCCAATGGTTGTAATATTAACATTGGATTATTGGTAAATGCAAAACATATATACTCTTATGGTGTAATCAGTGGATCTCTTAGGTTGGGAGATTGACACTTATCAAAGTTGTATTCAAGGAAATTCTAGTTTATTGAGCACTTTTGACTCAAATTGCAAAAGGAGTTATATCCAAAATGAAAATCCTATGTATTAAATTCTTATGGGGAGGGTGCATGGATTGAACATGTGTGTTTCTGTTTACATGGAAATCAATAGCTCTTCCAAAAAATTGTGGCAGATGGGGTTAAAAGGACGACTTCTAATTTTCCAAATCCTTTTATGGAAAATCTATATGGAATTGGATTACTTCAGATTCCCTATGGAGTATAATAATGACCAATAAATACATCTATCATACTAGATTTCTTGACTGGGTACGACTACACAATAAAAATATTCTCAATGTTTCTAGCCACTGGCGGGCCTTAGTTAATTCCTTCCCTATAATCGGTAATCACATGGAGTGGAGATTTAGCAATTACCATTCTATGCAAATAGGTTATGAAGACATTCTTGGATGTGGTATTCAGGTTTTTCTGTGATGGATTTATGGTTTTTTCTTCTCATGTGCAAGTATATTTTGCTGCTATGTGACATTGTTGACCCTATTCGATCAACTTTCTGGAAAGAATGCTGGATGTGAGTTAAATATTTGGGTATCCCTATAGGTTAGAAGGGGGTTTGGTTGGAGTTGATCATTGAATTTGCATGGGCCCATATTAAATTAAATTATTAGGAAGATGAGATGATTTTGTATTATAATTAGGAGGAGGGTGATCACACTGTAAAGCTTGGGTGCCAATCTGTCCTGGATATCAGATCCTAGAATCAATCATCATTGGTGGATGTCCTTTTCGAAGGTACATGCTCCACCCAAGGTTGCAATAAATATTTGGTTGATCATTCACAATAAGGTTCTAACTTGGGATCTTTTACAACGTCATCAATTCTATGGTTCAAATATATGATTAATCTAAAGATTAGAAGGGGAAACCAATGACCATGTGTTTCGTACTTGTGAATATAATAGAGTTGTATGGGGTATAATCAATAGTGAACTTGATCTTGCTAATATATGGAGTGAAGATACCATTGGGGACTATGTTAATAATTTCTTCTTTGATAGAAGTGTAAAATCATGGAGATGCATCCCTTGAATAATTTCATGGGCTATCTAGACCTCCATAATCTATGCCATATATCATGATAAGTTTGTCCCTACTTGGAAACTATAGAGTTTAATTCTTATACCATGAGATGGAGAAACATGAAGCTAGATCTACACACTAGGGTTTCAATCACAAAAGAATTATGTAGGTTCTCATTTGCTACAACTCGCACTTGATAGTAAAATTTTACAAGGGTTTATCACTGAATGGATTAGGACAAAATAATTTTATCCAACGAGAAGGTCCCTTGATATTCCGTGTGAGATTTGTGGTTTTTTGGTTACTTTCCTCCTCAAGCTACTACAATTATTCAACTTTTTTAGATGGCAGCAAGGTGGATTCTGAGCTGCCATTGTAGGGGGCTTCTATTGGCCTATGTCCATTGTTCTTAGCTAGGAATCAATTTTTTTTTTGTGTTTTTTTGTGTGCATGGGGTAGCCCTTTGATCAATCTTCTTGATTATGTAGTCCCTCTTATTTGATACATTCATTCATAAAGATAATGTATGTTATCGATATGGATTATGTAGTTTCAACAACTTTCCTTTGAACTTTTTAGGATGTATTTTTAGATCCATGTGCATAAAATCTCTGTCACTCATTGATTGGCACATAACCAAAAAAAAACCCTCTTATTAGTTCATTTAGGGTTGGTGGGAGGATTAGAATAAGGGATATATTTCGTATTTTTACTAAAAATCTTAACAAGAAGTCTTTTCTTTTTTGAACGGTGTGGTGAAGTTCAAACATAGTATCAAGAATTTATTATGTTTTCAATTTGATATACAACACATTCATGAAGGGAAGTAGATTCAAGATTGATCTCAATTGTATGATTAAAACATATTAACTAATTGCACACTCCTCTTGATATCGAGTTTGAATGGGGGCATTGTAGGATCTAGTAATCCTATCAGAGGTTCAGTATCTTATAAGGATGTGGCACCATCAGTATCATACGAAGGTGTGGGTCAAGGTAAATCTAAATTAGTAGAACAAACTTCATTTCATTTAGGCCCATATATTTTCAAAAAGTCAGAACAAACACCAACACTAGATATCAATAATGAAGAGGTGAATTTTATCTTATCTGAACTCTAATCCGCGACCATTAACTATAGATTTAATGGTTTCTATCACAATTAAAAAGACCTACATGATTGGGTTTTTCCAACTTAGACAAAAAAATATAACATATATATTTTCTCTAAAGGATGTTTGTGGTACAATTTTCCTATGATGAGTATGCAGAGAAAGTACTCAAGGATAGACCATGGTTTTGGTGTAGTGCTAGTCTCTTCAACTCTCGATGGTTTCCATAGTTTGATTCTTCAATGATGGTAGTAACAAATATTATAGTATGGGTTAGGCTACCAAATATTCCTCTTCCTTTTTGGCACCAAAAGGTTCTAATGGACATTAGAAATACCTTGGGCTCCTTCAAAAAATGGATAGTGAAAGAATGGTGAATGTTTTATTCACCTATGCATGTATCTATTTTGAGATATATCTACACAAAGGATTCCCTGATCATATTTTATTAAACCATCAATACCATCAGTGGATCTAAATATTTGATTACGAAAACATAACTTTCAGATGTCATATTTATTTCCAAATACGAGACTTAAATTATTTTTGTTTATAGATCAAGCAACCTCAAAAAAAGAAAAAGGAACAAGAATGTAAGACTAAGGGTTGGAACCCATTTAATCCTAATACTGTTGAAGTGAAGTATGTAGAAACCAAAGATGATACTCCCAAGAAGGAGGATAGGAGTACTCTGAATCCTAAGAACTAGTACATCCCATGTGAAATACTAAAGAACCAACCTTAATCTCTAAATCAAGACTTACTAAAGCTACATCCTACAATGTGAAAATTTGGTTTAGTTCAAAGAGAGTCAGAAATTTCCAATTCAAATAAATAAAACCCCCCTAGAGGTGGAAGGGGTGGAGCTAGCAATGATTCATATTGATTCATATTTAGGGGATATGCAGAAGCTCCAAAAATGGAAAGGAAAAGAAGAGAAGTTAAATGACTATTATCATTCTGAGTTGATCAATTTTTTTACATATAGTCTTTATGGCTTCAATTAATATCTTATTTCTAATTTTATGGGTTTTTATTATTTTCTATAAAAACAACATGCTTGTATGGATTTCTGACATGCTTTAGCATCTACAGACTACTTGGGTGACTTCCTCAATGGAAGTGGCTTATTTCAAATTAGTTGGCTTGGTTTCCTTTCCTTGTGTACCGAAACAATAATAATTTGACCATTGACAAATCAAAGTCCCGAAATTTCTTCGATGTAGTTTGTTTAGACAGATGAATAAAGAGTGGATTTGGCCTTTCACTATGGATTCGTGATGATGATACATACACTTTCAAAGCTAATATGGGAACTTAAAGAAGCAACTAAGTTGAGCTAATGGCTTGTTTGGGCTTGTTTATTGATCTGGATCTCTTAAGCTACTAGAATTAACCAAGATATTTTAATTTTGTGACGTTAGAATAATTGCATATGAAATAGTATGAAAAGCCACATGTTTATACCGTAAATAATATAAAACATAAAGACAATCATCAAATCAATGAACACACACACATTGATATTGGATTTCACCTAGTGTGGGTTACATCTCCGGGCCCTAGTGTCAAGAGTGGGGAGGCTGCTTCATTAATGCTGGAAAATGATGATGATGTACATGGTATATTGTTTTTCATTACAAGGATGAATACCCTAAACCATAGTGACATGTCTCTCCATGAGATGTTCTCAGGAACTCTCATTCATATGGGAAAATTCCCTCAACAAGTGTGGCATGTCTCTCTACGAGACATTCTCCCCATAAGAACTCTCACTCAAATAGGTATTCCTTTAGCATGATAAGCTAATAAATTCTCACAAGATGTGGCATACAAGTATCCCTCAACATAATGAAAATTAGGTATCTCAACAACAAAAACATCATCTCAAAAAATCAAAATAAAAGCATGACATAACTGCATCATATACCTCCACTCTCAAGCATGGACAAAAACTGCAAAGCTCAACTATTGAAACGAATATCATCAATGAATTTGTGGTATGAAATCGTGTAAAACAACTATAAACTTTGCCTCTTTCTGACACTGTCAAATTTTGGACGCATGAGCATATTGAAGATTCCCCCAAAGATTCCTTCATAAAGATGGCAATAAATCCGCTGCTCAAATGAACAATTTGAGCACATCACTGCACTCCTTGAGAAATTTTGTGATGAATGACTATAAATTTCTCACCATTCTGCCTTTGTAAAACATTAGCCTCCAAGGGAATATTTTATATTCCATAAGATTCTTCCAAGATTCCTTGTTGCTAGACAACTAAATTTTTACTGCTCAGATGGGGGAATAGACTGCCCAAGTTGAATCCTGACAAGAAAACGTGTAAACATCAATATCAACTTGTCAAATTATGTCACTGGCACCTATGGCTTTCAAGGGAATATTTTTGGCATCTAAATAAATTCCTCCTCATGGTTCCATTGTCTCTGCAACTCATGGTTCCTCCATGCTCTGCCTCCCAGTCAAATGGTGTGAGTGACACTTAAGTAATTTGTTGGGAGGATTAAACAAAGTAGTTCGTTTTCCTTCTTGGTAAAACTTGAAATTAGGTGATGGGTGATCGGGGGTGCCAACCCCATTGACTGCAAAATGGAAGGCGCTTTATTTTATTCATGCACCGGCAGTTATAAAAAATCTCGGTGGTCAACACTGAGTTGGTGGTTACATAAATTATGACTGGCACATTCTAATTGGATTTTGGTAATATGTGGTAGCATATTGTTTTGGTGTAGCCATTTGTGGTTGGCATAACATATAACATTTTGTTTTGAACTGTGTTTTGGCATGTGCTACATGGGGCCGCCCATTGGGGGTACACCCATGTGGGTTAGGCGGGTTCAAATCCTCTCGGCTCCCCTCCATGTGGTGTTGCGTCATGTGGGAATGACTTCAATCATTAGCCATTTCAAACAACATGATATTATGTTTTGGCTGTGGGACAAGTCATGCGGTTATATTATGTGTTTAATGTTTGGGGTCGACGAGGTTTGATCGCTCACCAAATAAATCACATTTTTTTTGGTTTTATAATATAACAACAATGGTTGGGGTAATAGCCCACCACCCCATTTTTTTTTTTTACATAACCAAACCTTCAAATTTACTCCATCAATTTTTAAGGGTCATTGGGAAAATTAAGTAGGCAACAAATTCGCTTGTTCCAGTGGTAGGTTTTCGTGCACTGGGTCGCTGAAAAATTGTTGCCTAGTTAAGCCTATTGTTATCACAAAACCTAACCCTAACAAGCTTTTGATCAGGTAGACCTTGAGTAACTATTTCAACCCAGCTTTTGGCTAAGGCTTAGCCTCCTTAACCTAAGAGGGCACTCTCACTAGATTAAAGATTTTGATAATCAATTGGATGGCTAACTCTATGAAACAAATGAAGAAGTGTAAATGGTTGAAACAAAATTAGAAAATATTCATTGGGCTTATGGAGTCAAAAAAAATTCAGTATGAGAATAATGTTAGCTTTACATGGAAGTCAGGGCATCTAGAATTCAACAGTACATCAAAAGCATAAAGGGAAACACAGTTTACAAATGTATGAAGGAAGTTATAGCACATCCAATGATTTCTAAGTAATCATACATTTATACCACTGTAAATAATGAAGAGAGGACAACCAAAAGACATTTTGAACATTGAATTCCTTTTGATTCCTGAGAAGCAAAGCCAAATATGTATTACTTAAAATAGAGTCTTACACAAAAGGTAATATGAGAGTTCTTTACAAAAAATTCCAACCCTGATACATTAGATTTCCTCCCATATATAGAGTTCATTACATGACTTAGATTCCTTCCTCTAGCATGAGGGGAATTCGAATTTCTCCTAATTCGATACCTATTGACACTTAAAACCAACTATTTAATATAACTGACTGTTAACTGGAAGTTCTAGAGACCTAAAACAGTTAGAAGTGTAACTCCTCATTATGTTGGTAGTAGCATTGATTGCAGTACAAACTCATTCTCTAACAAGTGGCCCTCTTTATTTTGGATGTGGTAGTGACTTCAAACTCCCTGCTAGCCCTTGATGCCTTATCTATTGACTGTTCCTGGATTTTAGGAAGTTGTTCCTATTTTTCTGCTTTTCGTCTCTAAAAGGATCTTCGAATTTTATTATCCCTGTTGATCCTCTTAATTACATGAAATGAATTGGATTAGCTAGTTTTCCATATGTTGTAGACCTTGCACCCATACACGTGGTAAGACAAAAAAACTTCTTTAATGCTATCTGAAGCATCATGAACAGTTCTCGCTATGAAATAATGACCATTTTCATAACATAAAGCTTGGAGTTCATGAATGAATTTTCTGTCCTTTTTCTTCCCTTGCTTGATGTTTATATCCTGTAAGTAATCCTTTTCAGATGCCCCTCTTCAAAAATATTTACTTTTTATTCTCAAAATTGGCCCACAAAATCATTATATGTAGCTATAGCAGTTTCATAGCACGCTACGAAAATGTTGTGCATTAGGCATCACCTACAATTGTTTTGTAGTGCACTACAAAACTGCTCTATGATTTAAAA